>CM040919.1:18848100-19100600 GCA_023029165.1 Gobiocypris rarus | reverse complement strand
CATATATAAATGGCCGTTGCCCATTTTCTGACCTGGCATTCACGTCAGGGAATCCCATAGACAAGAGAGAGAGGATGGAGATCGATTGGACTACTCACAGCCTCTCACAAACGATCTTACTGTTCAGCGATTTCCTCCTTCTGGTTGAGTCGGCGTACTCTTTCTCCCAAACTCACAATGCTGTGCCTGTTTTGCCAGCTCCACTTCCTCTTCTCCACCGCTCACGCTTCCTCCGAGATTCACAGCCCCCAAAAACAGCCCTCTCTTTGGTGCATCCTCTGTCCTTTTATCCTACCCTAATGGCAACGTGTCCCAACGTGCACCGCTGCCGGCGATTTCCGCTGATCACCCCATTCGGGGGGATTTTTCGCTAACCCGGAACTAGTCCGGTGTTCCGTTGTTATTGGTCCGGCGGGAGATAATTGCGGCACACATTAGTTCCGCCTTGAAAGTTGGAATTTTGTCACCTCGTGACACTCGGGCAGGTAGCATGTTCTGCTATCAGGTGGTAGGCCTCCCTGAATGTGAGTTTCTGGAGTTCAGTCATTTGTGACAGTTTGCATGAGTCTGCTAGCAGGTAGTAGGCCTCATCAGGCCTATCAGTCCAAACTACTTTATATGCTTATAGTCAATCAATCATCTTTGACGATAGTGGTCCTGACAGAAATAATGGTCCAGATCACTAGTAGTAGTAAGATTGTCTTTTTTTTTACTCACAACATGGTCATAAAATGCATCGCTAATGACTCACTCTTCAAAGACTACTAGTGATCTGGACCATTATTTTAAAGTAAGAAAGTGAACATGCTTTTCACTTTACAATAATGGTCCAGAACACTAGTAGTTCCTGCAGAGTGGTAACCCTTAAGTAACTAGTGCAGGAGCAGGTTTTTTCAGTTAAAAGAAAAATCTAATAAGAAATGCTCTTTCTGTTACTTGTATCATAGTGTGTGCTAAGAAGTGCCTTTGACAAGATACCTTCAGATTAGGTTGTTGGATAGGTATATGTCTGAGGATATCCTGCCCCCTTCACCTGCCACCCAAAGTGAAAGTGGCATAGGTCAGTGCTTGAGAGAAGAGGCTGATTATGCCTGGCATCCCTCTTGCTCCACTTTAAAATATCCTGAAAGTATATTTTCCTATGCTCTTTCTTTGAGATCTTCTCTCCAGATTCTCGAGTTTAATTGCAGGGCATTTGATCTTGTGTTCTGTCATAACAGGAAAGCCATCCTTACATTTGCCTGGTAAAGAGCATTCCTCATTATTTTGCACTCTATAACTTAGATGAGTGAATTAAGTCTTTTATGGATTCTGGCGAAGTAAAAGCAGGGCGTTAGCACACTCCCCTAATTGTTCTAGGGAAAGCAGGGCATTAGCACACTTCCCTAATTGTTCTAGGGTATCCAAATAGAGCTGGAGCTTCCCCGTGGTTTCCTTAGGGGTTGAGTTTGTTGTTGGGTCTTAAGTAGCGTCTTTTGCTCCTCTTTGGTGTGTTTCGCAAGCAGGGCATGAGCTCTCTCCCCTAATTGTTCCAGTGCTGTTTCTTTAGGGGTTGAGTTTGATGGCAAGAATCTTTGGAAATTATATTTTGCCACCCTTTTGTATCTGCATCCCTTCAGATGGAAATTGAATGGAAATAGTGGTAATATCATAGTTGATAGTTGTCATAGTTGAAAATACTCTCCCTTTGGCTGGGGCTGTTACAAACCAAAAGAAGCTGACATTGCTCAGCCATCTCTCCTTAGAGCTCAGCTTTTGTGGCTTCATAAAGGCTGACACCTGGCCCGTGATGGAGGGAGGAAGGTTGTAAAGGCTGGAGAATCTTCATCTGATGCTCTGACACGCTAAGTATCCATAGAGTCAACTTACGCTATGCCCTATATTCCCAACTTAATGAGGCAGGCATTCCCTGAGCATGTCATAGTGGTTACTGGTTCCCTATAGTGTCAATTCAAGATGCAGTGTTGTTTCCATGCCTCGGGCCTGCCTGCCTGTCTCCTTAAGGTAAAAGAGTTGATTATGTATATTAAAGGTGCCCTTTTATACTTACTGTCGTCAGCAAATTAATTGGTGTGTTTGTCACATGTGCTTCAGACACAAGTCATGCTAAGGAAGTTCCCCATAGTGTCAATCCAAAGAGCAGTTCCCCTTCTCAAGGAACCAGGGTTACAGTAACCTGAGACGTTATGTCCTATGATTTTTTTAGATTGAATTTTGTTTTTTGATAGCAGTTGATTAATGATTCTACATGAATAATGATTTTATACAGAGCTATGAGTACAAGTAGTTTACAGTGCTAGCAACAGGGATGCTGCTGACACTTCATTGAGTTAAAGGGGTTTAAATGGGTTGCAGAGGGAAACTGAAGATGAAGGGTGCCAGTCTGTTACTCAGGGGTAATAACCTCTTGTTAAATTTAATGTTGGGTCATTAGTGCCTCTTTGAACGTGAGAACCCAGATGAAGATCTATGAAAATTATTTAAAATTCTTTCCACAAGTTATAAAGCCAGTTAAACTGTTGAGTCACTGCTTTGAATTAAACAATGCTGAATTTATTCTGCTTTGATTAGACACAACAGTGAAGCGACCAATAACACTGCTAAAGTTTTATTCTTCACTTAGAAAAAAACTGTCCAAATTTCACTGTCCAACCTTTTATAAAGATTTTGGGACCCATTCCTGAAACACGAGCAGAATGATTTTTTTGTGTACATCTAATTAAAGTACATCTTCTTTTAGGCTGATAACACTAAATTTTGATAATATTTCAGGAGTTTGTTTGCCCTGTCTTTTTATTTATTATCCAATCAAACAGACAAGCTACTGTAGCTCAAATTGCTCAAGTAGTTAGTGCTGGTTCTAATAGAAAGGTGTCATAATACACAGTGCATCGCAGTTTGATGCCTATGGGGCTGCATAGCCGCAGACTAGTCAGGGTGACCATGCTGTCCCCTGTCCACCGAAAGTGCCAACAGTGGGCACGTGAGCATCAGAATTGGACCATGGAGCAATGGAAGAAGGTGGCCTGGTCTGATTAATTACATTTTATTTTACATCACGTGTCTGGCAGGGTGTGAGTGTGTCGCTTACCTGGGGAACACATGATACTAGGATGCACTATGGGAAGAAGGCAAGCTGGCGGAGGCAGTGTGATGCTATGGGCAATGTTCCGCAGGGAAACCTACCTAACCTTTACGAAAATTTATTCAAGTGGGCTATTAGTATACTTCTTTTAAACTAAAATTAAGAAAGTATACTTTTTGTCTACTTTTTATGTACTTCACAGAAATAAAATGTATGTACTTCCCAGAATTATACTTAAAATTGCAATTAAGTATACTTGACTTATACTAACAGAAATGTCTAAGTACTGTATATTTGGCCAATACTTGCACTCAATCTTTTGGTCAAGATATACTTAAAGGTCCCGTTTTTCATGTGTTTTTGAAGCTTTGATTGTGTTTACAGTGTGCAATATAACATGTGTTCATGTTTCGTGTGTAAAAAAAACACAGTATTTTTCACACAATTTACTTATCTGTATACCGCTGTTTTCTCTGTCCTAAAAACGGCCTGATGATTTCCTTGTTCTATGAAGTCCCTCCTTCAGAAATAAGTAATGAGTTCTGATTGTGCCAGCGGTTCCTGTGTTGTGATTCGACAGCAGCTTAGCGCACATTGCCCGGAAAGGTCACGCCTCTTACTATAATGGGGAGATGCATGCGCACAATGTTATTGTAGTCATGGCGACAAACATTCTACAGATGCAACACTTCCTCTTCTCCAAATGGGAGAGCAACAAGACCACGCCCCCTGTTTTGCGTATTCTTGTGGTAGGAGGTTAGTTCTAGTGATGTAATTTAAGCAGGAAGTGCAGGGATGTAGTCCAAATCGGCCGTTCGCTGTAGGCTTTAAAAGGGAACTTCTGTTAAATATCTTGCTTGGCATTGAACTTTGAGCTTTATAATTTTACAGGTATTATTTATGCTCTAACAGCAACATTACACACTAACTAAAGTTTGAAAAATGGGATCACGAAGAACAGGACCTTTAAACGTATAATTACGTATTTTAAGTATACCTGGCTTGTAGTTGTGTTCACTATTTTGATTAAGTAGCCTATAAGATACTTTTGTCTTATAAACTTACATTGTTTGAAAATATTGATTTATAAAGAAAAGAGAGATGTTCATAATTCTGAGTATCTGAATTTGTGTAGGCTAGTCCACTGCTAGTGTACATTGGAAATTTACTTCAAATCTACTTGACTCAATCTACTCCCTCTGTGTTTTGATCATCATTCTGGATCCCATTTGGACATATAAAAATAGATATAGAAATAGATATAGAAAATTGAAATAGATTTTTCTCAGCTTTTTGTTTAAAATGTTTGTTTTTATTTAATGAAACCCACATTCAAGTGTTGATAAAAAGGATGCATGAAGCTTAAATACAATGTTTGTTTTTGTTTTTTTTATGGAAAGAGGCAAAGTAGAGATAGATATATTTCAAGTATAAAAAAAGAATATCTAAATAGGAACATAGTAGTATACATAAAGTGCAAATATAATATAGAAATGGTAAACTGTAAGTATGATGTTTTGTTAAGATAACTTACAGCTTGTAGTGTAAAATTACTAAACTAGAAGCTTACTGAGAGTACACTTCAAAGAGTACTTTCATAAACTAAAAAAAAAGTAGTACAGATGCAATACGAATGAGAAATGTAGTTGTGAACTAGTTGTGCACTTAAATTTTACTACTGTTACACTTATAGTACAGTGGCTGTGGCCTCTTTCAGAAGGATAATGTGTCCTGCCACAAAGTAAAAATGGTTCAGGAATGGTTTGAGGAGCACAACAATGAGTTTGTGATGTTGACTTGGCCTCCAAATTCCCCAGATATCAATCCAAATGAGCATCCGAGGGATGTGCTGAACAAACAAGTCCGATCCATGGAGGCCCCACCTCGCAACTTACAGGACTTTAAGGATCTGCTGCTAACATATTGGTGCCAGATACCATAAAACACCTTCAGGGGTATAGTGGAGTCCATGCCTCAATGGGTCTGGGCTGTTTTGGCAGCAAATTGGGGACCAGCACAATATTAGGTCATGATGTTATGCCTGATCGGTGTACATTGACTATCATAAAGTTTACTCTCCATCATTGCCTCAATTCAAGGCAATTTTTAATGCTAAAAAATAACAAATTTGCTTATATACTACCTCTTCAAATTCTCAAAGCAGTTTGCAGAAATGCAGTTCCTGGGTGTTTGCCAAAAAGCATTTATACATAAACAGTAACTGTACTCATAGAAACTCTACACAAACTTATAAATCATTTATATCCTACCAATGGAAATGTTATAATGAGTAAAACAAATTTAAAAATGCACTTCACCCAGAGTAAACATAGGAATGAAAATAAACAGCAGTTTGAGTCATTTTTTTGTTCGCCAGGTTGTGATTCATTCTGCAGTGTTTTGATGAGTTGGAACATAGATTAGAGAAGCCCTCATCAACATAACCCACACACATACTGTATAAAGAGAGACAGCAGAACAAAGATCTATTTTCATAAAAGATCACAGTAATCAGAGCATGGCACGGGGCCCACAGTGAGACTTCACTGCAGGTTTAGTGTTATTCTTTTGGTCAGTGTGACGGGACACATCTTTTTTTCCTCTTCCTCTCTTTTACCCTGCTGGCACACAGACGTATCATAAAGTGAAGTGAAATGTTGGTTTTGATCGCATCTGTAATGAGACTGTTCTCAAAGCACACTTTGATATTATGGTGCTCTTCTCAATGTTTAAATATGGACTATGAACGGCCTCTGTATGTGATCACATACTGTGGAACTGTTGACATGTCAGTAAAATTGTTGACTGTGTTCAAAATTGTTTAAGTTGTTTATAAATGCTATTATACAGTGTCATAACCCAGCAGAATGCACATTTTTTAATCTTAACCCAAATGTAGAATATAAAATATTCTAGAATATTTTTATATATATATATATATATATATATATATATATATATATATATAAAGTGTAAACTAAATGTACTTAAGTGTAAACTAAATGTAATGTTTTCACACACTTAACTGCATGTTAATTGCAATTAAATGAAAATGTATTATAAATGTATATTGAAATAAATTAGTAGAACTTGAGTGCTTTCTTGAGGAAGACTTAAGTGAATCTTTATATGTAATTTCATTGTAACTCCATTTGTCTTTGACAAGCATGTATTGTCAAGTCACCTTCATTTATATAGCGCTTTTTACAACATAGATTGCTTCAAAGCAGCTTTACAGTGATAATAGGAAATTAATTTTGTTTTTGAGGAAAAGTTTTGTGTAGCACATGTGGTGTTTTGTTATTTTGGCCCATGTGCTCCTGTCTCTGTCTAGATCCCATCCCCCTTTGGTTTCATTTGCCCCACCTGTGTTCCCTCATTCCCTGCTTGATTGTTAGTCCTTGTTTGTTAGTCTTTGTCGGAAAGCATTGCTGATTTTTTTTTTTATTTCAGCAATGCTTTCCGTCAATCTTGTGAATTGGTATGTTTTATCAGGGCACTAAGAAATGTAGAGCTGAGTATTGTCAGCATATCAATGAAAGCTAATGCCATGCTTCCTAATGATATCTCCCAAGGGCAGCATGTACAGGGTGAAAAGCAACAGTCCTAACACTGAGCCTTGTGGTACTCCATACTGAAATTTTGATCAGTATGGCATCTCTTCATTTACTGCTACAAACTTATAGCGGTCAGATATGATTTAAACCATTCCAATGCAATTCCACTAATGCCAACTTAATTTTCGAGTCTGTACAGAATAATGTTGTGGTCGATAGTATTAAATGCAGGGCTAAGATCGAGTAATATTAATAGAGAGATACAACCACAATCAAATGATAAGAGCAAATCATTTGTAACTCTGAGAGCATTCTCAGTACTATGATACAGTCTAAATCCTGAAAGGAAATCCTCACAGATATAATTCATTTCTAAAAAAGAGCATAGTTGTGAAGACACTGCCTTTTCTAGTATTTTTGACAGAAATGATAGATTTGAGATTGGCCTGTAATTGACTAATTATGTAGGATCAATTTGCGTTTAAAAAAAAAATAATAATTATAAGTGGTTTAATAATAGCCAACTTAAAAGGTTTTGGTACATATCCTAATGACAAAGATGAATTAATGATATTAAGAAGAGAGAGACCTCTGGAAAAATATCTTTTATTTAATCACTGTATCAAATAAATACCTAGGGTTGTGTTTGTTTTCTTCTAAGAGAGTCGAGAAAAAGGCAGATCTAGCAGTTTTACAGCCTTTCTATATGCAATCATGCTCTCTTTCCACAAAATGCGAAAAACCTACTGTTTTGTTTTCTTCCAGCAGCGCTCCATTTTTCTTTGACTATGATGTTATTTATATTAAAGGGGTCATGAACTGGCTTTTTTTAAATGTATGCTGTTGTTTGAGCTCAACTTATGACGTTCATGTGTTTTTTTAAATTCAAAAACATTGTAATGAATAAGTAATAGGCTATTTTCTATCCTGATTTTGAACCTAGCTTCTGAAATGCTCGTTTTTATGGGTGTGCCACATTGAAGACTTGGAAGTAAACGCCCACTGCTATGATTGGATAACATATAATAGTTTTGCATATTATGAGTTTCAACTCCTCAGTCACGGGCTCGCAAAATGTCTTTATCAAACAAAACACAACCAAAACAGGCCAAACATGTGACATAACTCCCCTCCTGGTAGGCACGTCCTCGCACCGTAGAAAGACCAACTGGGGAGGGGCGTGGGGGCACTGGGTGGTGGCAGTGTTCGTAGACCATTGCGGGTCAGGAGCCGTGGGTGGCCAGGGCGGATCGTGGGCCGCCACGGGTCAGGAGTCTCTGTTTGCCTTGGCGGATCAGGAGTCTTGGTTCGCCTTGGCAGGTCAGGAGTCTCCAGTTCCTTGGCGGACCAGGAGTCTCGGGGTTGGACTGTGCTCGTAGGCTGTAGCGGACTCGTGGGCTGGAGCGGGCCCGTGGTAGGCTGGAGCGGAATCCAGGGGACTTGGGACAGGAACTGAGAAGCCTGGAGCGGAATCCAGAGGACTCGGGGCAGGAACTGGGAAGCCTGGAGCGGAATCCAGGAGAATTGGAGCAGGAACTGGGAATCTCGCCAGCTTGCGGATATGGACTGGATGATACTGGCTGATGCTTTTGTCGACTACATCAACAAAGAAATCAGAACCATTTAGCATTAGGACATAATTAATAAAGTCTGCTACAGACTTATGGCAAATCTCAGGAGATAACAATAGATTGTGTCTTTGTTTGTTAAAGAGGATTTGTGAAAGCAAGCAGAACTAAGTATTTTGAACAAAAACTATTGTGTCAATATACAAACAATCGGTGTAATGCTCAACTATTTTTCAAGAATCATCCGGTAGTTTGTTATCAAATATAAAGAGTTGCTTTTCATGTATGTTGATGAAAATATGTATCCAATGTCTTATCGGCATATTAAAAATTGTTATAAAGAGGCACGGCAGTGCTAAAGGTTTTTTTTTTTTTTTGTAATCTGACACCGCTTGTTAGCAACCTAGCTTTGTTTAATGTAGCTGCATTTGATGCTTATGTTACAATAAGCTTGGGTTTACTGTTACATCATACAATTGTAACTTATCAGTATACAGTTCTTATATGTGTACCTTCTGTCATGTCAGATCATGTATATTTATCATCCTTGTACTGCTCTCTCACAGAAACCACATTTATGTACATATCAACGCAAAACCTGTTTATGCCTTGCAATTGGATGGCCTAATAAACATGGTGATCAGCAAAGTTCACTCTGGTGTAGCTGCTGTTCTTTCTAACTGAAGAATTAGGCCAGTTGAGTTCCAACCATCCCACTGCACGCAGAATATCCCACAATGTCTTTGCCACATTTCTCACTGCTGCAAAAACATGCTGTAAATAGGAACATTTCACATTCTCCAAAACACAAACTCAAAAAACTTATTTGTCAAATATGCTTCGCCAGTAATATTATATTATTACAGTATCAACTGAGGGTGGTCTTTTTTTTTGTTTCAGGGTGCTCATATTTAAATTTGACTTGATTATATTTTTTTACCAAAATTATTAGTGATCAAACACTAATTTGTGGACCCCCTGCAGCACCCCCTGTGGAAGACCCTTGGTATAGACGATTGCACCACCGTGGTGCGACGAAAGGCTGTCCCAATTTGAAGGCTCCTTCAAATGTGGCCATACAAATGCAGCCTGGTTTCCATGAAATGAAGGATACAACAGATGGGCCCTTGCCTTCCTAGAATTCATTGTGCATTGTGAATTTTTTTGTTGTTGAGAAATTGCCAGATTACACGTTTAAATGTAAGTATTGGGTTTCAGTTTACTCTAAGAATCTATTGTATGATACGATTATATATCGTTATTTTCTTTATTTTGTATATAAATGGACCAAGGTTAACATTATAGATAGGTTTCAACCCTGTTTTGTTTTTAGGCAGTTGAATATAACTTCAAAAGTCCAGTACAAACATTACTTTCATCAACAGCTGCTGTCACAGTTGCTAGGCGACAAAACAGACAGTTATTGTATTGCACTCAAATAATGTACTTTGTATGAAAAACACAGTGGACCAACACCAGCAGCTGACATGGCACCCCAGACCATCACTGACTGTGGGTACTTGACACTGGACTTCAGGCATTTTGGCAAAATTTCCTTCTCCCCAGTCTTCCTCCAGACTCTGGCACCTTGATTTCGAATGACATGCAAAAATTGAGCGACAGTCCAGTGCTGCTTCTCTGTAGCCCAGGTCAGGTGCTTCTGCCGCTGTTTCTGGTTCAAAAGTGGCTTGACCTGAGGAATGCGGCACCTGTAGCCCATTTCCTACACACGCCTGTGCACGGTGGCTCTGGATGTTTCTACTCCAGACTCAGTCCACTGCTTCCGCAGGTCCCCCAAAGTCTGGAATCGGTCCTTCTCCACAATCTTCCTCAGGGTCCGGTCAACCGGTCGTTGTGCAGCGTTTTTTGCCACACTTTTTCCTTCCCACAGACTTCCCACTGAGGTGACTTGATACAGCACTCTGGGGACAGCCTATTCGTTCAGAAATTTCCAACGGTAGACCATTGCGGGTCAGGAGCCGTGGGTGGCCAGGGCGGATCGTGGGCCGCTACTGGCGGGTCAGGAGTCTCTGTTTGCCTTGGCGGATCAGGAGTCTTGGTTCGCCTTGGCAGGTCAGGAGTCTCCGGATTCCTTGGCGGACCAGGAGTCTCGGGGTTGGACTGTGCTCGTAGGCTGTAGCGGACTCGTGGGCTGGAGCGGGCCCGTGGTAGGCTGGAGCGAATCCAGGGACTTGGGACAGGAACTGAGAAGCCTGGAGCGGAATCCAGAGGACTCGGGCAGGAACTGGGAAGCCTGGAGCGGAATCCAGGAGAATTGGAGCAGGAACTGGGAATCTCGCCAGCTTGCGGATATGGACTGGATGATACTGCTGATGCTTTGTCGACTACATCAACAAAGAAATCAGAACCATTTAGCATTAGGACATAATTAATAAAGTCTGCTACAGACTTATGGCAAATCTCAGGAGATAACAATAGATTGTGTCTTTGTTTGTTAAAGAGGATTTGTGAAAGCAAGCAGAACTAAGTATTTTGAACAAAAACTATTGTGTCAATATACAAACAATCGGTGTAATGCTCAACTATTTTTCAAGAATCATCCGGTAGTTTGTTATCAAATATAAAGAGTTGCTTTTCATGTATGTTGATGAAAATATGTATCCAATGTCTTATCGGCATATTAAAAATTGTTATAAAGAGGCACGGCAGTGCTAAAGGTTTTTTTTTTATTTTGTAATCTGACACCGCTTGTTAGCAACCTAGCTTTGTTTAATGTAGCTGCATTTGATGCTTATGTTACAATAAGCTTGGGTTTACTGTTACATCATACAATTGTAACTTATCAGTATACAGTTCTTATATGTGTACCTTCTGTCATGTCAGATCATGTATATTTATCATCCTTGTACTGCTCTCTCACAGAAACCACATTTATGTACATATCAACGCAAAACCTGTTTATGCCTTGCAATTGGATGGCCTAATAAACATGGTGATCAGCAAAGTTCACTCTGGTGTAGCTGCTGTTCTTTCTAACTGAAGAATTAGGCCAGTTGAGTTCCAACCATCCCACTGCACGCAGAATATCCCACAATGTCTTTGCCACATTTCTCACTGCTGCAAAAACATGCTGTAAATAGGAACATTTCACATTCTCCAAAACACAAACTCAAAAAACTTATTTGTCAAATATGCTTAGTAATATTATATTATTACAGTATCAACTGAGGGTGGTCTTTTTTTTTGTTTCAGGGTGCTCATATTTAAATTTGACTTGATTATATTTTTTTACCAAAATTATTAGTGATCAAACACTAATTTTTGGACCCCTGCAGCACCCCTGTGGAAGACCCTTGGTATAGACGATTGCACCACCGTGGTGCGACGAAAGGCTGTCCCAATTTGAAGGCTCCTTCAAATGTGGCCATACAAATGCAGCCTGGTTTCCATGAAATGAAGGATACAACAGATGGGCCCTTGCCTTCCTAGAATTCATTGTGCATTGTGAATTTTTTTGTTGTTGAGAAATTGCCAGATTACACGTTTAAATGTAAGTATTGGGTTTCAGTTTACTCTAAGAATCTATTGTATGATACGATTATATATCGTTATTTTCTTTATTTTGTATATAAATGGACCAAGGTTAACATTATAGATAGGTTTCAACCCTGTTTTGTTTTTAGGCAGTTGAATATAACTTCAAAAGTCCAGTACAAACATTACTTTCATCAACAGCTGCTGTCACAGTTGCTAGGCGACAAAAACAGACAGTTATTGTATTGCACTCAAATAATGTACTTTGTATGAAAAACACAGTGGACCAACACCAGCAGCTGACATGGCACCCCAGACCATCACTGACTGTGGGTACTTGACACTGGACTTCAGGCATTTTGGCAAAATTTCCTTCTCCCCAGTCTTCCTCCAGACTCTGGCACCTTGATTTCCGAATGACATGCAAAATTTGAGCGACAGTCCAGTGCTGCTTCTCTGTAGCCCAGGTCAGGTGCTTCTGCCGCTGTTTCTGGTTCAAAAGTGGCTTGACCTGAGGAATGCGGCACCTGTAGCCCATTTCCTACACACGCCTGTGCACGGTGGCTCTGGATGTTTCTACTCCAGACTCAGTCCACTGCTTCCGCAGGTCCCCCAAAGTCTGGAATCGGTCCTTCTCCACAATCTTCCTCAGGGTCCGGTCAACCGGTCGTTGTGCAGCGTTTTTTGCCACACTTTTTCCTTCCCACAGACTTCCCACTGAGGTGACTTGATACAGCACTCTGGGGACAGCCTATTCGTTCAGAAATTTCTTTCTGTGTCTTACCCTCTCGCTTGAGGGTGTCAATGATGGCCTTCTGGACAGCAGTCAGGTCGGCGATTCGGTCATGATTGCGGTTTTGAGTAATGAACCAGGCTGGGAGTTTTTAAAAGCCTCAGGAATCTTTTGCAGGTGTTTAGAGTTAATTTGATTCAGATGATTAGGTTAATAGCTTGTTTAGAGAACCTTTTCATGATATGCTAATTTTTTTAGATGTATGCCAAAATCATCAGTATTAAAACAATAAAAGACCTGAAATATTTCAATTGGTGTGCAATGAATCTAAAATATATGAAATTTTAATTTTATCATTACATTATGGAAAATAATGAACTTTTATCATATGCTTTTTTTTTTTAGAAGGACCTGTATAATAGAAACACAAAAAATATGTCTAATAGATTAGGAAAGACAACGGAAATATTAATGTTAAAATATTAAAATGTTAAAAGATTTTTGAGGATGCAAGTTATTCTTCCCTCTTTCTGAAAACATCTTAGCGTCATGGCAGCCATCGACTGAGTCAGCCCTGCAAACCTGTTGGTAGACATCGCAGTGGGCAGTGGAAATATGCACTCATCCCAGATGATGTCCCACTGGAAGAGGCCTTAACAGGATCACTATTGTGCAGCCCATCCCCTGCTCAGCTGAATAAAAGTGTAATGTTTTATTCCAATCTGTTTTATGTACTGTTCATTTAAACTTTTGTTTTGTTTTTCTGATCTTAAATGAAACTTATCTTGTAAATAATTGTAAAAAGTACTGTAAGTAAAAATGTATAGAACAATGTATTTTGATTCATTTACAAATTAATTTACATGACAAAAATAAATGTACAGAATAATTTATTTAATATAAAAATGATAACTTGCATGACAAAAATAATGTATAAAACAATGGCTTTGTTTCATTTACAATTTTTAACTTAAACTACAAATATTTAAGTTTAAGTTTAAAACTCAATTTTTTCTTCTTTTTTCATTTACAAATTTTAATTTATAGAACCACAATTTTTATCTCTACCAAACTCTCAGGAAGGGAAAACAAGCTGTCCATTTTTTGCTGTGATCTACTCTACGTCTCTCTCTGAAAAGTCATGTCCTCCCTAATTAACTTGATCAGCTCTTTTTCTCTTGGTAAGGCTCCTCCTTACCCTGGTCATCAACTGCTGAACTTGGCCCTGGTGTGTCCTCAGGGATGAAGGCAATTAGGACAGGAGCCTGGACACTTGCAATCTTAATGCAGAGCAAATAAACCATGCCTATTAACAACAACAGCACAATATTTCAGCAAAGACGTGTCTATTAATTTGCGATTTGTTCTTATTTTTATTTTTTTAGGTCGTCCAATTTTTGTAATGGGATTGACCTTCCCCAGCAGTTCCATTTTCTCCAGAATTATCCTAAAACAAGAGAAAAAGGAAACACTTATTATTATTATAAAATATTAAGAGAAGGGTGCAGTCTTAAGAAGATGATAAGATATGACACACCAGTACATGCAAACAAAATACAAATTTGGTTAAAACATTTGAACACACAGCTTGCATGACAGCACTACAAAGTGAAAAACTATTGCCTTATCCACTGGTTGTCTTATGGTTGTGGTCTTTGTATGGCGGGGAAAGCTAATTGATATAGGCTAATACACAAGAGAGTCTAGTGGAAATATTACAAATGGGTTGTTGCCTTACCTCCCAAGCCACACTGGCTGAGTTTTTGGCTCTGGTGAATAAATACTCCTTTTCGGCCCTCAGTTTAATAAACTCAGCAGTCTGCTACTTGCTCCCTAAAACAAAATGAAATATAAGTTTTGCCTCACTTCCACACAAAGTGGTTAAGTACACGTTTTTAAGAAAGAAAAACCCATGGCTTCAAACACTTGTTTCGCTAGCTATTTGAGAAAATTAAAATACAATATTTATATTTATATTGACTGGGGAAAGAAGGACGAAAAGCCGCATTCAAAGGACCCTTCGAATTGGGGCAGCCTTTGTTGCGCCGTGGTGACGCAAATGGCCTTCAAATGCAGCTTTCGAATTGTGCAGTCCCTGAGTTGGGACGCAGATATAGACTCCATAGCGAAAAAGGGCCAGCAGAGGTTTTACTTCCTTTGCCAGCTGAGGAAGTTCAACCTGCCACAGGAGCTGCTGAACAAATATCAGGGGCCGTATTCACCAAACATCTTAAGGCTAAAAGTAGCTCCTAACCTGCTGATTTAGGAGAAACACTTAAAGATAACTGTTGTTGTCATTCCAAATTTTAGGACTCCAAAATTTTTGTTCTAAGAGTATTTCACCAATCATTTTAGCACTAAAACCGGCTCCTAAGTCTTTGAAAGTTAGGGTAGTCAAGAGGACTCCTAAGTCACTAAGACCAACTCACAAACAATCCTAGCGGCTGTTGCCGGCAATCCGCATCAGCAAGCCAACCAAAGACACTGTACACCATTGAGGCAATAGAGCCTTGGGTGCTGAGCCTTTTCTTCATAAATGCAATACATTTTTAGATTTTATTCTGTGATGACATACTGTAACATAAAGGGATATGTATAGGCAATATGCATTGAATGATGGAGAATAAAACATTGCAGTCACATCATCTTCGCTGATAGCCTTGTGGGCAGCTTGGGTGAGCTGAGTTCAAGTTCCGGCGTTGAGTTAAGATTTTATTATAATAAAAAGGCAAAAATGACAAAAATAAAGATTGAATAAATAAATAAGTAAATAAAATCTGATTACCTCTTGCAGTTGTTTCACAAGTTCACACTTACAAATGATCAGATAGTGTAAAATAAACCTTTTTGATGTGCTGTTCGAGGGTATAAAAACCGTTGAGGTAACTAGGTCAAGCAGTCAGCTGTGTATACTGCATATATGCCTGCTCTCAAGCTGATTAGATAGATCATTTGAACGTGCTCCTCCCAAACTTTGTTTATAAAACATAATTTGTCGCTTGAATTCTGCAATCTCTCGAGATTCAGACATGTAAGGGGCTGACAATTGTTTAATTAGTGACACTTAGCCTACATTTTATAATCTTTATTTGAATATGGCAACATGATACCTCTTTCTACAATATTTCTATGAATAAATCACTGACAGAGACCCCTCCCCTATCAGCCAATCATTGTGGTCATAGTTAGTAAGACTGATGACATCATCCATAGCAACGAGGTAAACCCGCCCTTACTTCTCTCTATTCCTTTGTAAAAGTTGGTTACAGCAGCTTTGTGAATAGGTTTTAAGAGAAAACTCTTAACTAAGAACTTTTACTGCTACAGTGGGGCAAAAAAAGTACTTAGTCAGCCACCAATTGTGCAAGTTCTCCCACTTAAAAATATGAGAGAGGCCTGTCATTTTCATCATAGGTTCACTTCAACTATGAGAAACAGAATGAGAAAAAAAAAAATCCAGAAAAACACAAATGTCTGATTTTTAAAGAATTTATTTGCAAATAATGGGGGAAAATAAGTATTTGGTCACCTACAAAAAAGCAACAAAAGTTACCTGTATTAATGGCACCTGTTTGAACTAATTATCAGTATAAAAGACACCTGTCCACAACCTCAAACAGTCAGACTCCAAACTCTACTATGGCCAAGACCAAAGAGCTGTCAAAGGACACCAGAAACAAAATTATAGACCTGCACCAGGCTGGGAAGACTGAATCTGCAATCGGTAAGCAGCTTGGTGTCCAACAATCCATCGCGCTCTTTAATGCTACACTGTGTAACTTTTTCAGTTTATTCTTAGCTAAAAACAATAAGTTCTTTCAAAAATATATGTGCTCATTAATGTATATTTACTTCTTTCAAGTAATAAAGTATTTTCGTAAGTTTATAATATGCCATTGAAAATACATACGGGTGAGGGGTTCGAATGCGTGTCGCCATGTTGCCCCTCCATCTTGAAAGTACATGAACCAAAGAGGGACATACCCGTAAATTCAAGCTTCGCCTTTCGCGTTTTAACACTCGATGGCACCGTGTCGAATGTGAAGAGGGGGATTGCTTGAGACTGATATAGCCTACAATGTAAACTTTGCCTTACGCTAGTGATGTCGTACAATATACAGAATAACGATAGCACCGATAAAAGTCACTTTACTAAGATTAGCTTGCATTCGTCTGGGAACCTGATAGCTGATGTTAGCAATGAAATGGTAAAAAATAACAAAAACGTAAAACTATTATTCATTTTACATAGATGCCATAACTTACATGTTAACTGACAAATTAAATAACTGCAAATTATAATAGTTTTCTAAAGTAACCTCATCACCTGAAGGAACACTCATGGACGAGGTCGAACTGGAAGCCATGTAAATCGGCCACCGTAGGAGTTAAAACAAAATTGGAATTGAGAGGAAAAGAAACCAATATTCACTGGATGGTCATATACCTTTTCAACGCTAGATGGGGGAAAATATCACACAGTGTAGCTTTAAGATCATTAAACTCGAGGCTTCTGGTCATTCCTAGGATATCTAAGTCCACTAAAGGAGGGAGGGTATTTTCACATGTAGCTCCTAAACTCTGGAATAGTCTTCCTGATATTGTTCGAGGTTCAAATTGCTGTCCCAGTTTAAAACTAGATTAAAGACGCATCTTAGCCAAGCATTCACATTATAATTACCTTTTATACTACAGTAAAATCGGAGCAAAAGCATTAATATTCTGAACAGCAGCTATGCTAATTATTTCCCATCTGCTTTTCTGTTGTTATTTCGGGACACTAGTCCCGAGGTAAATAGTTCATCAGCTCCAGTTTGTATCCAGCCTCTCAAGGAGACTTCAGATGCCCCAACACCTGTGATGAGACGACTTGACGCCTGTGAAGAGACGACTCAATGCCAGCTTTGTCCACGTAAGATCTCAACCCGTGGGGTAAAAATGATCACAAGCAAAAATCCCAGAACCACACAGGGGGACCTAATGAATGACCTGCAGAGAGCTGGGACCAAAGTAACAAAGGCTACCATCAGTAACACACTACACCGCCAGGGACTCAAATCCTGCAGTGCCAGACGTGTCCCCCTGCTTAAGCCAGTACATGTCCGGGCCCGTCTGAAGTTTGCTAGAGAGCATTTGGATGATCCAGAAGAGGATTGGGAGAATGTTATATGGTCAGATGAAACCAAAATAGAACTTTTTGGTAAAAACTCAACTTGTCGTGTTTGGAAAAGAAAGAATGCTGAGTTGCATCCAAAGAACAGCATACCTACTGCGAAGCATGGGGGTGGAAACATCATGCTTTGGTGCTGTTTTTTGTTATCCGTGTAAAGGAAAGAATGAATGGGGCCATATATTGTGAGATTTTGAGTAAAAACCTCCTTCCATCAGCAAGGGCATTGAAGATGAAACGTGGCTGAGTCTTTCAGCATGACAATGATCCCAAACACACCGCCCAGGCAATGAAGGAGTGGCTTCATAAGAAGCATTTCAAGGTCCTGGAGTGGCCTAGCCAGTCTCCAGATCTCAATCCAATAGAAAATCTTCGGAGGGAATTGAAAATCCATGTTGAAAATCAGCCCAAAACATCACTGCTCTAGAGGAGATCTGCATGGAGGAATGTGCCAAACTACCAGCAACAGTGTGTAAAAACCTTGAGGAGACTTACAGAAAACTGTCATTGCCAACAAAAGGGTATATAACAAAGTATTGAGATTAACTTTTGTTATTTACAAAATACTTATTTTCCACCATAATTTGCAAATAAAATCTTTAAAAATCAGACAATGTGATTTTCTGGATTTTTTTTTTCTCATTCTGTCTCTCATAGTTGAAGTGTACCAGATGAAAATTACAGGCCACTCTCATCTTTTTAAGTGGGAGAACTTGCACAATTGGTGGCTGACTAAATACTTTTTTCCCCCACTGTATTTAGAAGAACTTTTAGTGGTAAGATAAAATGTTTTGTGAATACGGCCCCAGGAGACTACACCGGACAGTCAGGATGGCTAAGAAGATTATTGCTGCCCACCCTCCAGGATCTTTACACCTCCAGAGTAAGAAAAAGGGCAAAGAAAATCAATTTGGACTCCACACACCCAGCCCCCTCTCTCTTTGAACCTTCTCTTTGAACCCTCTGGCCAGTGCTACAGAGCAGAACAGCCAGGCACAAGAACAGTTTTGACCCTGTAGGCTATATTCAGCCTGAAGAATTTACTCTAATAACTTTACATGGTCTACTATAACTGTTGTTTCTGTAAATTACATCATAAACGGTTCACTTGTAAATAACATATCTGTATATATATATATGTATACAAATTTTCTTTCTTATATTTTTTGTTTTTAGTTTGGGCTAAATCCTGAGCGCAGAGCCCTCGATCCCCTCGGACAGCATGGCGATTTGCAAATATGCTTATTTTACTCTTTTTAAAAAAAAGATGTTAAATTACTAAATACACTTGTCTGGCTATCACCAGACCAAGCTCAATCTTTTAAGATCAAACATTGGTCTTGGGGGTCTGCTCTGTATTTTCTACTGCATAAAAGGCGTGATCAGCTGGCAAAGTTCAAATGAGTCTGTCCACAATTGGATAGTCTTTCAACCAATCAGACCAGCAATACGGTCATTGTGTTAAACCCGCCAATAGCACGGCAGGTGGATAAGCCGGTTTGTGATTGGTACCCGCATGTTTTAATTGAGCCAAATGCAATACTGTACATAGTTATGAAATTAAATGAAAGGTATTAACTTTATGAGTTCATTGAGCCTGAGTTAGTAATTATAGCCTAATGTTTGATTTATTGAAAGTTAATACAAAATAATCAATATCAATAATTTGGAAAAGTAATTAGTGCATATGTGACGCATTTTAAGCAGCATAGCTGGGAATACATATTTCACTAACAATGTATCCTCCAGGTAAGGAAAGTAAACACTGGCAAGTGATTTGTTTGGGTTGTGGAAGCCTCTGGTGTGATCCCAGAACTCAAGTTGTTTCAAATGGAACATTCCTATGTACAGGTTTGTGCCAGGCATGCTGTGTCATTAACAGGAGATACTGGAGGTCTGTGTGCACCATTAGGTAAAATTTAGTAAGAGAAAGAAGCTGAGGTATGCTGGTGCACCTACACCTATTGAAGCCAATAATTTTCCCTCACAAGCAAAATAGCATCTTAGAAGAGAAAGGAATGGGCTGGAATGGGGAAGGGATCAAAATTTATTTTTTTCCTGATAGAGACCAGTGCTCAGCATTCCTGGCATTGCCACAAGAGCTGGAAAACAATCCTGACTCTATCCTGTGTGCGTAGCCAGACCTGAATGGATGCAGTGTCTGTAGCCCAGTCTATAGTCCAGTGCACTCCAGGCCTGTTCACTGCTCCCTCACCACTAACCCAAACACATGGACGTCTCAAGAGCCGGCGTGGTGTCACGGCACAAGTCCACCACGACCAAATATACACTCTGTAAAATAAACAGGAGGCCTTCAGCGGGAAGAGAAAATATTTGATTAGTTGCGAGTGGAGGAGAAAAAGACCTCTTTAAAGTCTTAATTGTTTCTCCTAGACAGCATGGGATTAAAGGGTAAGCAAATGGAGACTCATGGGTTAGTTATTTGTAGGTTAGTTCAACCCCCTAAAAAATCTGTCATCATTTATTCATCCTCATGTCCTACTAAACTCATGACTTTTATTCTTTTGTGCAAAAATGTTTGTGAATTAGTTTTCTAAAAAATATAAGAATACTTTTGAAAATAATTGTTCCTTAATATATATTTTTACTTAATATACTTTAAAAGAATATACTAAATATGCTAAATTAATGTAATATGTTTCAGACACTTAATTGCATACTATTTGCAATTAAATGAAAATGTATTATGAATAATGTAATAATAATAATAATAATTAGTATTTATATAGCGCTTTTCTAGGCACTCAAAGTGCTTTTACAAATAGAAGAGGGAATCTCTTCAACCACAACCGATGTGCAGCATCCACCTAGATGATGCGACAGCAGCCATATTGCGCCAGAACGCCCACCAAGCACCAGCTTATGGTGGAGAGGAGACGGAGTAATGAAACCAATCGGTATATGGGGATGATTAGGAGGCCATGATGACAGGAGCAATTTAGGGCTAGTAATGAGGTAAAATGGTTAAATAATGATGTGATTTGAAACAGGTGATGTCAACAGGTGATTGTAATTATGATTTGGTACAAAAGCAGCATCCAAGATAGGTCTAATCCTTTAGGAGCAAAGATGGGCCGAGGATCGCCAGTTTGCCAAACAATACGTGAGAAAATGATTGAAATGTTTAAAAACAATGTTCCTCAAAGTAATATAGGAAGAGATTTGGATATTTCACATTCAACAGTGCATAACATAATTAAAAGATTCAAGGAATCTGGAGGAATTTCAGTCCGTAAAGGACAAGGGCACAAGCCTAAGCTGAACAACCGTGATCTCCGATCCCTCAGGCGGCACTGCATCAAGAATCGTCATTCATCTATAAGCAATATCACCACATGGGCTCAGGACTACTTTGGCAAACCTTTGTCAAGTACCACAATACGTAGTTACATCCACAAATGCCAGTTAAACCTGTACTGTTCCAAAAGGAAGCCCTACGTTAACAGTGTCCAGAAGCGCCGTCGACTTCTCTGGACTCTGAGGCATCTGGGATGGACCATCACACAGTGAAAACGTGTACTGTGGTCAGATGAATCAGTATTTCAGGTATTTTTTGGGAGGAATGGGCGCAGTGTGCTCCAGACCAAAGAAGAAAAGGATCATCCAGACTGTTTCCAGCAACAAGTCCAAAAGCCAGGGTCTGTCGTGGTATGCGGTTGTGTCAGTGCCCTTGGCAAAGGTAACTTGCACTTCTGTGAAGGCACCATTAATGCGGAAAAGTATATATAGATTTTGGAGCATAATATGGAGCATAATATGAAGACATCTTTTCCAGGGACGTCCATGCATATTTCAACAAGACAATGCAAAACCACATTCTGCACACATTACAAAGTCCTGGCTGTGGAGGAAGAGGGTACGGGTACTTGACTGACCTGCCTGCAGTCCCGACCTGTGTCCAATAGAGAATGTGTGGCGCATTTTGAAGCGCAAAATGCGACAACGAAAACCCTGTACTGTTGCCCACCTTAAGACTTGTTTGCAGGAGGAATGGGACAAAATTAGACCTTAAACACTTCATCACTTGGTGTCTTCAGTCCCTAAATGTCTTTTAAGTGTTGTGAAAAGGAATGGCAACATTACAAAGTGGTAAATGCTTTACTGTCCCAACTTTTTTTTTTAAGTTTTAAACGTGTTGCAGGTCTGAATGACAGGAAAGGATGCATATTTACAAATTACATGAAGTTGACCAGACAAAACATGAAATATTTTTGTTCATATTGTCTGCAATGAAATACAAGTCAAAGTAAATTTGGAAATCACTTCTTTTTTTATTTATTTACATTTTCCATACTGTCCCAACTTTTTCTGATTTGGGGTTGTATGCAATGTTTGATTGTGGACAATTAGTTAATAGTCATGTGCCTCAACAAGTAAAGCCATAACATGATATATTTGCAAATCATGATCTAATGATTAATTAAAGCAGAAAACTGAAAGTTGAAGTACATAGATTTGACCAATGAATACTTCATTTGTTGAATACTTCTTCAAATGTTTTATCATCGGATTTGCACTTGCTTTAGAAATGATAAAATCGACGTCATCGTTACTGTCTTTACAGTGTGTACAATCACTGAGGACTGAGGAAGCCTTGGGAGCTGAAGTATAGTTATGGTAATAGGCGTTTAGCTTCCAACAAGCACTGTAAGCAGTAGGGCAATCACAAAAGACTGGGCCATCTGGCCAATCAGAGCAGAATAGCTTGCAGAAAGGAGGAATTCATCTGACGAGTCATTTGAGAATCATTGAAAAATGTGGTGATGTGCAATGTATATTATGAGAAAATGAAAGTTTTTTTAAAAAACTAGTATGTTTGAATAACATTCTTTTTTTTAAATGTTACAACATGTTGCCATATGCAACATGTTTTTATATAGTATATTTATATTTGTCAACACACATTTACAAACATTTTGCTTTTCCTCATTTTAGCCTATATTGTATATTTTGTTATTTCACTCGTTTGCATACTTGAATTGCTGAATTTGGTAATAAAATAAAACTTGTTTTCTAGTATCTGCATAATCTTCCTTAATGACTAGTGCTGGCTACTTGAAAGTTTATAATAATTTATATGTTATGTCAGACTGTGCTGTAACCTATTTAAGATCTACCTGTGTGTCTAGTACATTATACCCTCAAAACACAGGGCCAAAACACACAATTAATGCTGGGTAATAAGATGTGACCATTTGTTACAAATGTCAGTTTTTGAGTGTTTTAAATATAAGGAGAAATATTTTTCATAGTGAGATCGATAACAGGATTAAACAATAGATATTTGCATGTGAATTCCCTGAAAATCCCATGAAAAGAGAAACTGCCTCTAGAAGAGTGTTGGCATATGGATCAAAAGCTCCACTTCTGAGGTTGTGAAGCCTTTGTGCAGAAGAGGTAGAGTAATAGCTTTGGTTGTTGGGGATATCTTTACGATGCCATTCAAGCAGACAAATAGCGGGGTGCTTGAAGAGGCTTGGTGCACTGGGGTCCAGGGCCAGGCATAAAAGATAAAACTATCTTAGATGTTGAATTTTAGAGGATTTCTAAAAGCACGTTGCTCATAGCAGAAGCTTCCACAGTGTGCAGCATACTGATCTCTGGCTAGGGTACTATATATATATATATATATATATATATATATATATATATATATATAGTTACATGAATTTGGAAATTCTTCTGATTGGCTGGTGCTGCAGCATTGAAAGAACCCATCAGCGTTTGGTTTCGTGCCTTAACCATGTATCTGTCCCTCAGTAATTACCAGCCTCAGGTTTCTAATGCTAAACACCTCTACTAAAAGTAGTCACCGGAAAATGAAGGGAATGCATCAAGTCACTGTGACCAATCCTTCAACTGTGCTGAAAACCAATAAATAAGAGTTTGCATTCCATCTTTATTTTATTTCAGACAATCATGCCCTCATATGCAGGGTGTAAGCAGTAAGAATGGTTTCTCTCGAGCAGAGTCACTAGTCCTCTATAATCTCCAAGCTGGAGAGGGCACAGAGCTATATCGCTCTGTCTGCCTCTTGCCTCTTTTTTATAGAAGAACACAGCCTCAGCGTAAGGGGAGTGAGAAATATGCTTCTTCTATCTCTGCTATTATTACTCCTTGAACCCTCATGGACCCCTGAAAGATTCTGACTGAGACCTTGCCTCTGTAGATTTTCTTCAGTGGCCTCACTAGTAGTCGGAAAAGGCTAGAGTGAGAGATCAGACCATCAAGGAGAAAGGTTTTCTCTTCCTCCTTATCACAGATGTCTTTCCGTGGAAAGATAATACCACTCAATAGGTAGGACTGGTATCCCAACAATACATGTGCCCCAACACAACCCTCCAGACTTTTTTAAGCACTGCTAGGTGGATTCCATGGTGTGCAGGGTCCCACAGGTCTGTATCGCTGCCGCATATTGCTCATGTGCCTCGGCTCTACCCACCTGCAACCCCACAATCAAAGCTCCCATGCTATTTCAGCAGACATGGAGACTGAACCCTTTTTAAAACCCATTTAAAAAATAAAGTAAGAAGTGCACTGCCTCACTGCAACTTATCACAATGAACGCATCCAGCTCCCACGAGAGCGAACACGTGTTGGCATATTTTACGTGTGCTTCAGTCACCGGTCATGCAAGGATGTGTTCCCATAGCGTCAATACTGATGCAGCATCTCAGTAAACGCATCCCTGAGAAGGGGAATGAGACATTGCATCTTGGATCAGCGGTGGTGTCTGAAGCAAGAGCAAACAGATTTCACATTGGACATGGGTCACGTTGATGTCGCTCCCCATAGTGTCGATCCAAGATGCAGTGTTGAGTTCCACTTTGAAATGGAAAAAATTGTGTTATAATTATTTTCTTCATCTTTTGAGGCAGCATGGGAAAAATAAAGCTAGAGTTACATCAAATCTCTAGATATAACTTAATCTATCTCTCTCCATGCCCGAATAATGTCTTCAAGTTTATTTTATAGAGCAATTGTAACTTTACCATTTCCTGTCATGTCAGCACAGAATACAAAATGATAGAAAACAGCAAAAATTTAAAGCGTCGTAAGTACTATTACAGTAAATGAAAAACAGGGTAATTGAAGCGTCAGTTAAACATCCCAAAAACAAGTGCAAAAAATAGGCAGGGGAATAACTCTGTTATTATTTTCTTCATCTATTGTGGCAGCATGGGAAAAATAAAGCTTGAGTTACACCAAATCTCTAGATATAACTCAATCTCTCTCTCCATGCCTGAATAATGTCTTCAAGATTGTTTTATGGAGCAATTGTAACTTTACCATTTTCTGTCATGTCAACACAGAATTCAAAATGATAGCAAACAAAACAAAGAATACACAACTTTGTCAGTTTGTGTATGTGCATGAGTGATGTCCAGATATCATGAATAATACTGTGATGAATGATCACGGATGGAAAAGCATGATCATAATCAATCATTATAAGTCAGTGTGGTAAACAGTGTGGTTGTGAAGTAAACATTCACATAGTTATGAAATGGTTTGACAAACAATTGATATGTCCTGTATGACATATTTGTAGCTTTGGACATCCCTAACTGATGGTGGATCTGAGGCAAATAACATGCAGACAAGATTCCTGTTTACATTGACAACATATTAGTCATTCCCAATATGATCACTCTTCATAATTAATTTACTAGTTTACTTTAAGATATGATAGGGTAATAAAGTGAAAATACATTTCACTACTACATTGCATACATATAAGTAGAAGGAAATTTGTATCCAAAGTTTTTTTCGCTAGCTGTACCTTGGTTCTGAATGTACTTTTTTCAAACCAGCATAGGAATTTCTACAATAATTTCCAATAGGCCAATATGAAAATGCACTTTAAAGAAATTACAGTCATTTTACTTTTTCAGTGTATTCAACTCATGAAAACTATTGACTTGCAGCCATTGATTACAAGAATAAAACCTTTTTTTGTGCATGTATAATGTACCGTTTTAAAGTTATTAATTAAGCTTATAAGAATGAGACAGTGCTGCTAAGCTTTCTTTGCTGCAATTTATTTTTCAATGGTAAACTGACTTCTCTTCAGGATTATGGGTAGTGTAGGCTGTTTAATAGAGTTTAACAACAACAACAGCAACAACAAAACATACAAATAAAATCATGGTAGATCTGTCTGGAAAGTTTGTACATTATCAGATTTTAAAGGACAATCTGTTACAGAAAAGTATGCCAAATATATATTATTTTAACCTTTCCGAACAAAATAAATATTTTCATTAGGTAGTATTTTCATTTTGAGGGGAATGAGTGAATCACCTAAATCTGGGTTGGTGGGTGCGTGGCGGGAATCACATATCAGCCCATTCCTGGGGATTCCAGAAGAGGGGTGCATGTCACATGACTCAGCTATTTATACCAATAAACCACAATTACATAATTCTGTTGCGTAACATTCCAGAATCAGAGGGTTACAGAATGGGTAGGGTTGAAGGCTTGGTCAGAAAATTGGCCTGTTCTGAGTTCTGTATTCCAGACAGAATATTTTTTTACGATTTATCAGACAGTCAATCATATATTTGAGGCTGAAGCTGGCTGTCATCGAAATGCCTGCTCCAATATGTCCTTGTGGGTTTGTGATAATAAAACTGAATGGGATCCAGGTTCGCTGTTGGTCAGTATGCCAAAAAATCTTCAGTTAGTGCCATATGTTGCCCCACATTTTAGGAACCTTAAAGCACATATCTTTATCCTTCCTTTATGCTATGCAACAATAATGACATTCTGCAGAATTAAGTTTATGTACTGATATTAAAGGTACACTATGTAGGATCTTTGCAGTTAAATATCCAAAAACCACCAGGCCAGTGTTAAATATTTTGTTCAGTTGAGTTCTTACAATATCCCAAATGTTTCCAACTATTTGTAAATTGTGAGAAAATCGCTTTTTTTCACCAATGAACAGGGATGTGTGAGCATAGCATGTGAGGGAGTCGCCTGTCAATTGCGTCATGTCTGCCATACCCTCGTTACTCTCACTGGAGTGTGAACAAGTGTCACAGCAGCCACCGAGCGAACAGAGTAACGTCATAACATCATTTTAAACACACTTAAATGTATCTAATATAATAAACAGAACTGCTTTACCTCATACTCATGACAGGAAAAGTGGAGATTGGGCCGGCGACTGTGTCCCATCATAATAAAAGTCCCGTTGCTCACGAGGCGTGTGTTTTGTTTAACAATCGCTCCAGCAGCCTCGCTCAGCTCCCACATAACTCGCCCCTGCTGTGCTTCATACTACAGTAAAGTTAATAATCGCATCCATGAACATGATTTCTGCCCGAGTCCTGTCCCAATTCGTTTTCACCGGCTGTGAGGTGAAGACCACATGTCCCAAGATTCTGCGCTCAAACTTGCTGTCATCAAACTACGCCTTTGTTTTGAACAGGCGCCCTTTAGCGGACAGAAAAGTTGCATAGTGTACCTTTAAGCACATCAAATTTACTTTAGTGCACACCGTATGTATGTACTGGGTAGTATAAAGTAACTACATGGGTTAAGGGTTTGCTCACCATCCAACTTTATTACAGAGGAAAAAATGTTTTCTAAAGTAGCAATTTTAAAAGGCATAACCCATATGAAATACACAAACCTCTTACCAAGAACTTACCAAAGTCTAATGTCATTTCCTGCATTCTGACTTATTTACACTGTTATAGAGTTGGATTCTCATGCTAAACATGCGCAAAATGTTAAAAAAAATTAGTTGGACGTATTTCTGTGCCAAATACACTCCTTCCAAAATCGAAAATTTGAAGTATAGCCCTTTATAAAATCATCCTCTCCCAGATGTGCACATGAAAAGCAGGAGCTTGCACATCAACAAGCCTCGTCCTGGTTACGGGAGCTATCGACAGCGCTGTCATTTTGTTTTTAGACCACAAAATAATCACTAAAGAAGTGTGTTTTTGGTAAGATAACCTTGTTCAGGTTCCCAAATAACCCAGGAAACAGTGGATGCATTTTGTTTTTCCGGAGCACCAACGGAAGTGGTGGTTCTGCAAGTGTGTTTGGTTGTTTCCGGTCATGAGTCGAGACATATAATAACAAGTGCATATAATGTAAACAACACAAAAGTGTATTGAATAGAAAGTTATCCAGGGAGCAGGGCGCCCTAGGCGGTCGCCAAGGGCGCCATTAGTGGGGATGCGCAAATGAGCAAAATAGTGGCGCTAGATTTTTTGTGTATGAAGGGTGTTTTTGCCGCCCCCACTAGTTCCGCCACACTATTGGATCAGGGAACTGTCAATCTGACGATTCCTATATGCCACTGGATCAGAGTACTGTCACTTACTGTCAAAAAAGTTTGCATTTGGAGGGAGCGCTCAACAACACCATTAGTTCAAAGAGCTCGGCCAATGCTTTGGCAAAGTAACGCTTTTTAAACCATATAATTAAGCTACAGTTCTTTTTTTTTTTTTAAAGGTACAGTAAAAAGCGCACAAATCTGTGTTTTGTGAGGGCAGTATTTGTGACAGTCGAGAAATCACGCTGTGAAATGAGCAGATTGCATCCTTTATTAAATTGCTTTGTCGGACTGAATGCATCCTTACGGATGCTCTCGAATACTGAATCGATTCATTCTGTTCTAATAGTGCTTTATGCGAGTCGCGTTATTTAAAGGGGAAGTTTATCAATGAGTAACAAAAACTGCACTGTATTTATTCTTATTACTTCCCTGTGAAATGTAATAATAACAGGTAATAATTATGTAGTTATGTCTGAGAACAATTTCTTAGCAACTAGGAATTGCACACACACATTATAATTACATAGGCCTGTGGGCTATACAGGCATCTAGCTACACAATGGTATTAATCCTTAACAAATATATGCAAATATAATTTGGAATGTATGTATGTATTTGTTAATTAACACCAGTAATACCAATGTTGCTTTTTAAAATTTTACTGGGGGCACCAATAAGGATTTCGCCTATAGGGCGTCAGAATGGCTAGAAACGGCCCTGCAGGGAGGGATAATGGCGTGTGTGTGTGTGTGTGTGTGTGTGTGTGTGTGTGTGTGTGTGTGTGTGTGTGTGTGTGTGTGTGTGTGTGTGTGTGTGTGTGTGTGTGTGTGTGTGTGTGTGTGTGTGTGTGTGTGTGTGTGTGTGTGTGTGTGTGTGTGTGTGTGTGTCTTTAGCTCCGCCCACTGCACTCCTCCACAAGTTGTGTGTTATGCCCACTTTAGGTATATCTTTATATGTAATTTCATAATCAATTCTATTGTTTTTCAATATGGTTACATTGCCACATGTACTGACAAATATTTATGGCAAAGTATGTGACTTGACAATGAGTAACAGGAAATGTAACTTTAACTGAATACACATTAAATAATTTTAAGGTGTAAATGCGCCCATTATTATTCAAAATGCCCATTATATAATAACACATAATTAACTTAAAGAAATAATGAGAGAGAAAAAAGAAATAAATTAGTTTTAACCATCAAAAAACATTATAACAATCCAAATGTTTTAAACTAAAGAGATAGGTTGTTTGTTTGTTTGTTTGTGGGAGGTTAAAGATAACTTGACAGTATTTGTCTTACCAAATATTGTAATTTTTCCCCCAAATTATTTGAGATCAAACACTAATGTGCTAGATGGTAGAAAGAGGAAGTAAAGTAAAATAAATGGTTCTTAAGCAGTTCTAGATTGACTGAATAATGTGAGCCATGTCCTTGACACATGAGTCTCTCACTCCTTCAGTTTCTGCTCAGGGGCCCCTGTAAGATTAGGCCTTATTAATATTCAGAAGGCATTAGCTGCATATGGGGCCCAAGAGAGACAAACAGTACAAGCTTTCAGAGAGGCAGTGTTTAGATAGCGGCACACAGGATGCTGGGAAGACAGGGGTCCCCCGTCCTTCAGACGTACACAGTTCCACACATGCTGCGAAGTGCTCAGGAAATTCAAGTAAGAGTGAGCAGACTGCTGTATGATATGCTGTGCTTGTCTGCGTGTCTGAAAGATCTTCTCTGCGTGTCTTCACTTTTTTTGCTGTTATGCTTTTTCCATTTCAAATTAAATTAGAATTTTGCCTGCCTATTTAATTTTCTCTTTTTCTCTTAATTTTAATCCTAAACCACTAATTATGCTGGTTAGAATTTACAAAAATACTCTTTTAATATTATAAAAAATAAGCACAGAAGTATGTTGTGAATATCTGTGTGGTTGTAAAACATGGCAAACAGTGTGAATTACAGAATGAATTACATTAAACCAACATTCATACAGCCTCTCAACTTACTAAATACTCAAAGGTTACATAAAGGTCAAAACTCTGGCCTATTATAGTGGTCAAATAAAAGGTACAAATCAGGCTGTTTTGTCAAGCAGAAAGTTACATTCATCAGAACTGCAACTATACAAGAATAAGTATAGTGAAAAGCACTGCATGGGCGATAATATGGGTAGATCACCTTAATCCTCTGCGTCTCGTCCAGAAACCAGATGTGGAGATTCCAGAGGACTGGACACGGGTCCCAGGGTGCCTCGTCTCTGAGAAAGGAACGGAAACAATTCTTTCGAAGAGCTTACCTTCCATTTCTGAGTCACCCATCTCAGGGACACTTGCTCTTACGCTTGCTACCTGCTTTGGCGAGGGCCTGGACAGGCTAGGGTGGCCTGCCTGCAACTGGGTCCACGCTGTGGCCTGGGAGTGGAGGCGGACATAGGGGGGGCACCCTCGGCGATGGGAGCAACTGTCTGCTTCTGTGCAGCGAAGAACTGTTGTTCTACATATCTACCAGGTTCAGCCAGAGATGACGTTGAGAACCAGCACAGGCACCCAAGCACCCAAGCACCCAGCACCCAACTACCCAAGCTCCCCCTCCAATTCAGCGATCGGCATCTAGTCAAGGTTGCGGGGTGTTTAAGGAGTGTGGCTTCTTATAAAAAAAATCCCATGTTAGGGGTAAGTTCCACCATCTCGGTGTAAACGGACAATCTAATTGAATCTGAATCAAATCCATGTGAAATTGTAAAGATAAATTACCTCTTTTAAAAACACCTTCAATAATCCAATTTCCTTTTACAAATAGTCATATTTATTTAACTTAAACAACATAAAACCAACCAAATTAAGTTGAAATTTCAATTTATTTAATTGTTTGCATTTCTGAAACAATATGATGAACACCAAAGTTGTAACCGTTCCAAAAACAGACTAAACAGAGTTTTGTTGAGTAAAATAATAATTACATTAAATAAAAACTGAATGAATAAATGTCACTGAAACATAAACATTTTAGTCAAAATGTTCTTGGCATGGTAGTTTTTTCTGCGATGTTGAACATGTTAGGTCATTAGGGACTATGGTGGAAAGATGTATATGATTAAGCATCTTCTGGTTTTTATCAGAGAAGGATTTGGTGTACTTGTACATTGTTCCTATCACATAAACTTAAAGCTAAACTAAACCAGTTGTGTAGCATTACATTGAAATTATATCAGTTTATACTTCAGAGATTTAACTCAACTACAGTGCCTTATGGTGGGGTAAGTTAAAACGCTAGCTCAATTTACCCCATAGCATTTGGCTCACTTTGCCCCATAGCTGCCATTTGGGATAAAACAGCAAGCGCTTATCAATTCTGCCTAATATTTAGCTAAATTATTTTGCATGGTTTTATACATTGCTAAATCACTAATATGGATCATAAGTACTTTAAACCTGGACAAATTTGCTTTGATGCCATGTGCTTCTCATTTTCACAGTCTGGCAGAAATTATGGGTCATCCAAAATACTGTATATGGTCAAATGGCAATAAAATTGTACAGATACCAAGATAAAGGGGTTGGGTCAACTTACCCACTGACATCTTAAAAAAAGTATCTTCCACGGTCTCCTCTATTGGTGAGGGGTCCCCACTTAATGGTTATCCCTGCAATGAGTGCATGACTCATCCACAAACACTACCTCAGACACAAGTGCTGTCTCATGGCCAAACACACGAGGCAACGATTGTGACCATCGACAGTGGCAAGGAAACCAAAACCCCATCAGGTGAAGCAGTGAAGTAGCACGCAGAAACGATGCAACTCTGCCGTCATTATGTTAAGCCCGCCCCCCCACTTTTCAAGCTCGCAAGCCAACGAAGAGTTGCTAGACGACCCTGGCTGCAAATTACATTTGCTGCCGCTAGTGTGCGTCTAGATTTCTAGGCTACTGTTGGTAGTCAGTTGTGTGTAATGTTTTTTACCAACTTTTTCCATTTTTGATGTTAAATTAGTATTGTAGTAATTGAATATTCGCTTAGTTATGACCAAAGCTCTCTCTATTTTGTTGTAGATCAGTAAACGGTTATGCTGCCTTTAGAAGTCTGTCTGAAATCTAATCAGACTCATCAAGAAGTCAGACACATCAAGCTGACGTCAAAAAACTAGCGGAGATGAAAGCTTACTGGCTTATCACCTCGCGTCAGTTGTGTCTGGGTCAAAGATCTATGCTTGAACACACCACAAAGCTGACTACCAACTCGCATGTGCGTTATGCGTCTGCGTGTAAGGAAATAGTCTATATTCATCATTCAAAAAAGGAAATGGAACCTAGGATTGCAGATATACAATTTTTGTATATCAATCATGCTGATCCTTTATTCTAGGCAGCTTATGATGTTATGAAAATATTTGCGTATTGAAATGCTCATATAAGACAAAGTTAGAAAAACCTTCTATCTGTGCCGTCTTGAGTTCTTTACTTGCGTTCATCACTCATGCTTTTATTCTCATGCACTGCCTCGCTCGCTAAACTGAACGGACAGCTTATTGACGGCTGAATCGAGGAGCTGACTTGAGTCAGACTAGAGCTGACGTGTGGAACACACCACACAAACAAGCACGACAGATTTTTTCCTCTGCTTGGTGTGTCAGGGCCCTAAGCTTTTGGATGCAGCCAATTAGAGGTACTGAGGTCAAAAGTTCAAACTGGAGCACTAGAACTTCCTTACATTTATCTTCTCTGTCAATGGCAAAAAGCTAAAAGTTAACAAACAACTGTGAACTTTGACCTTAAAAAGAGAAATCATAATGACAGGTATGGTGCTCATCAAAGTATGTTTAAAGAAAGTAAGAAGGTGCTAGCAACCCATAGTATGTTTTAAACCAAGCCCATTTGACTGCATAGTTTTGGTGTTGTTTAGTCTGTTTGTTATTTTGTTTTGTTTGTTTTCCTTAGTTACCTTGGCAACTACTTCAAGTGCTCTATAGTGGGACGAGGGGTGAGTGCTGAAACAGTTTGGTTCTTGTTGCCATGGGAAGAAAGATTCAGTTTTCCACACATAGACACACACATCTGGGAATTGTTCTGCATGTCATTACCCTCGCAGAATGTGTGGAAACGTCATCAAACGCCACATTCCACAAAGAATAAATGGTTTTGACCATTAAGCACACACACAGGCATGTGCCTGACTGAAAAACAGTGACTCTGACTGAAAAAATGACCATTCATAAAATAATGGCTGATAGACTTGGAGTTGTCCACCGAAGTGTCAAATCCAGTTCCTCCCTATTGTACAGATCAATGATCAGATTTCTCTATTCTGCACCAAAATCTTATCAACCCAAGAAGAAATACCCATAAAGTGGGAGTTGATGATGCAACTTGACTGGACAAATGAGAGATGTGAGAGGACTCGAGATTATTCATGACTATACTGTCCCTTTTGATCAGTTGAATGCATCCTTGCTGTATAAAAGTATTAATTTATTTTAATATATATATATATATATATATATATATATATATATATATATATATATATATATATATATATATATATATATATATACATATATATCCTAGCACTGAGATTAAATGAATCAGGATGATGAGCAAAAGGGAGTATACTGCACCTGTACACCTGTGCTTTTCTTTGCCAGAGCCAAACTACACCAATTAGACTATTCATACTGTTATTATCATCAATTAGACTGTAACAAAGTGTTCAAATTCAATATAATTTGATGAAACTAAAGCGCATCTGGCACGTGCTGCCTAACATCTCCCTTGTTGTTCCATGACATTGTTATTAATTTGCTTAAATTGTTATTTTAAAGAATGTGACAGTCAGGACAGATTTCTTCAAACAATAGATCATACAATATTTAATTTAAACTTCAAACAATGTGACAGCCAGGACAGATTTCTTTAAACAATAGATCACAGACAACCCCTGTTTTGTTATTCAATGTTAATGTGTGATCGATCTTTAGAAAGGAAGAAATCCCAAAAATAATAGCTAATGCATCTCTTGCTAAGAAAGGACATGTATTTCCCTGCTGGAGACCAACTTTAACCAGTTTTGGTTTATGCTGATCTAATTGGTGGAATAGTATACCAATGCCAAAGTTTTGCATCCAATGGTTTTTTCAGCATTGTTGTCACTCTGAGAGTGTTTTGCATGATTCCATGTTCAATCTGAAACTGTGAATCATGTTCTGACCCAATTAGTCTACAGTACCAGACAGAGAAAAAGGAAGATGGAAAGAGAAACTCACAGATGTGCAGACATACGATGGGCAACGCCCTACGCTGGTTAATTCTGATGGCAAACGTTGCCTGATTTTTTAACCTCAGACAGATATTAACCAGATGCCTCTGCGCAACTCTTTCTTTGTCAATTCTCATTTACACCGCTTGCAGAAAACAGCAGTGAGGAAAGCAATATCCTGTAAAGTAAACAATATCCTGAAGTGCAAAACATATGGCCCTCCGTGGCTCCCTTGAGGGCCCTTTTTGTTTCCGCAAACAGTCAGTTTTATAATTTATATCATGATTGTCCCTTGCTTATGAACATTTCTGAACAGAAATATTTGGACTGAGTAATCAAAATAAGCTTTAATCCTTTCAAACATTTGTCACAGCAGGCCATGCTTCATGGTACACATGCATGGCTGTCTGAATCTGACATCAATCTGACAGCAAGCTTTATTCATGCTTCCCATAAGAGTCTTTAATTAATATCACAAGGAACAATCTGTCACACTCGAATGGTCAAGGCGCCCCACTAACCATACTTTTTCTCCAAGCGGTTTTTACTGTTCCTCTATTAATTGCAATTCCATATTCTATAACTCACACTGTGCTTTTACAGTGAGTCAAGAGGACATGGCCTTTGTTGCCCAGAAATCATTAACTTGTTCTTGAAAGAAGATATGTTCTGTCTACACCAGTCTGTCTTTCACCTTATTAGCTTTTTCTATGACATTCTATGATAACTTCAGTAACGGATGAAGCTCCCAAACCATTGCGATCCAGCTTTTCTTTTCTTATTTCTGTTTATTTTTTTACTTTTCTGTATTACTGAGATGAGACGATGCGAGATCCTTACACACAACCAATTAGTCTGGATTTCCTGACGCAAACACCAGTGCTTGCAAGGCGGAAAAACTGTAGTTTTAAATAAAATTATAGTTTGAAAAGTTGTTAACCCTAACTAGCCAGTATAGAAGAATAAATAAAGGCAGCTTCTGTGCCCAGTGTGCGTCATTTTGGAATTACCGTAATTAAGAGTTTCCGAGTAGAAAAAAAGGCAATTCACATCTTTAAACTTTGTAATTAAGTAGGAAATTTTGAATTTTATGAAACCTCTGACTTTTCTCACATTTGAGGTTGTGTAAAAACAGCCAAAATGACAGTGGATTCAACCGTTAAGCCTTGTCGGGTAGAAACCTCTGCACACTATTTTTTCACACTATGTTACAAGGTGCACTTTCTTCTTAAATACAGAGGTGTATACAGGCAACGCTCACATTGGCAAATTATATGTCAACTTTGTTAACGTCTATAACGTAATACTGTATGTGGCGAGGGCAAGACGTGGGAGTAGCAAGCGAGAGTCCTCTCATGAGGGAACCCAGAGGCATATAAGGACGAGCAACTCATGAGAGGACTCGGTCTCGCTTGTTCCTCCCACGTCTCTCGCTCGCCCACCTCGCCACATACAGTATTACTGTACGTGATGGACGTTAACAAAGACATATAATTTGCCAATGTGAGCGTTTCCATATTAAATCATGATAATCTTTAATTAATTTGGCAATTTAGACTATAGAAATAATCATCTTAAAAAACAAAGACTTTTCTGTCAAATTACATTAATGTCATCACTGTCCGTTTTTAACTTATGTGTAATTTTCAAAAAAGATTTTCTAAATCTTAAATTACTATAATGGTTTTTACTCAAATATATAGCACAGCTAAAGCATAAGTGGTTTGAACTGAATAAAATCATCATGAAGAAGAGTGCAGTGCTTGCCTTTCCTTGTGAAAAAGTGCACATACTTTTAAAAAGAGTATATTACTATAGAAATAATATACTGTAAATTAATATTCTTAAGTGTGAACTGAAGGTAATGTTTTCATGCACTTATGTGAGTGTATTTTTGACCTACTTAAGTAGGACTTAAGTACATATTTATGTGTAATTTTATAATTACTTCTATTGTTTTTGAAATGTGGTTAAAGTACTGACAAGCAACTAAAATATACTCTAATTTAATTTCTATTGAAACTGCTATGCAATGCATTTTATATTTGTAATAACACATTTGTAATGATGGACTTGCAAATGTAATATCGAATAACAAACTACAGTTTTCAAATTATTTACAATTATAATCAAGTACTTGTCCTTTTGTATGCAAGTCAACACAACAAAATATTAAAACATCATGATTTAAAATGTACTTTAAAGCAACACTTTTAAATTAACATTTTAGTGTACATAAGTGTGTTAAGAAACATAGACATGCAAGTTTACTCTAAGCAACCTTTTATTATCTGCAAGTAGAATTTTTTTAATATGTATTTTTAAGATTTGAAGTACACTACAAGCGCACATTCAATACAATTAAGTGCACTTCTTTTTCACAAGGGTTAAGAGCCATTTTGAGATGAAAACATACACACCTGAAATTTCTCAGTTTATGTCGTCACACAGAATGATATTATTAGTCAGTAGTACATTAGGTACCATGACGCCAATGTTAGAATAATGGCCTGTTGCCTATACACAAAATACAAGATGTGCTGTGGGTGCTTCTAAACTGCATATTCAGCAAGCACATTCACTGCTGTCCTAACAGCTGTTCATCAGCTGTGTCCTCAGCAACAACGAGTGCAACGCAGCCAAGACAAGCACAGCCTGCCCTAGGAGAGTGAATGAGAGATATAAACCCTCAATGTCCCATAGACCTACGGTACAGTAGCTCCAAAAAGTATTTATAAATTTCCTAAGCAATAAATTGTCTGAATGTTAATGTATTTGACAATAAATTTACTCTATTTTAAGACCATTCATGTTTTACCATTCTATTTTTATTCTACCATTATATTTTTATATCTCAATAGTTTTGCATACGTTAATGCAAAACGCTGTTAAACATTACTTTTTCTTGTTGAGATTTACTTGATTACACTTGTGGACAAAAAAAATACAGGAGTATTCACTGTTAGTTTCTTACCTTGTGACATTAACATTTACATAGATCAAACCACTCATTAGCTTTGACTTATCAAACTCCTCTATTAAACACGTTACACTTCAGTGTGCGCATGCATTTCTACAGATACATGGGAAAAGACTAGGAGCAAATTCATCTATTTTTCAAATGTTTTAATGATTTGAAAAAAAAAAAAGCCCTGACCCTGAAAATAAACATACTGTACTGAACAGTAGCCCAGAGAACAAAAATTACCACTTTTTAATTTATATACATTTCAGTTTATAGTTGGTTTCAGGCACTTGACGTCACAGAAGTAACATTCCACTTAAATTGCTACATCTAAAGTCTTTGGTCCTCAGTTTTTCAAATAAGGAAAGTAGGGAATCATGATCAGAACTGAACACAACCTCCCAGTTTTACTGCTTTTCATAACTTCAACAAAAGCTGTTTTTCATAACTTAAAAACATTTCACTTATAAAACATGAATGGGTTACACATGAATATGGCATAGAGAAGTGCTTTAGACATTTCCTCCCCAATGTTCATTGTTATTGTGTCATCTGAACTGGACAAAATCCTCACAAAAAGTTTTTGCGTAGACCTGGAGAAATTTAAATCATTTTGGGTCTTCCAGTACAGCAAAGTTCATAACTGGGGTGGATTGGTAACATCCATATAAAAAGACAAAATATCTCACTTCTGGTCTCCATTCAGTTATGCACAAAAAAACCTGCGATAATTGGATCGTGAGTATGATGACACTTGGCTGGGTCATATTTCACCACAAAATCACAAGGAAAATTATAGTTTACATAAAGAAAATTATTTTAAGTTATTATTAAATTGTAGGACCATAAAGATTTTGTTGTTATTGTAATATTATGACAAAGTACATTTTCTAAAGTCTATAAAGGTCTTCAGTTTAAATAGTGGAGCAGTATTTGAGAACTTTTTACTTAAAGGTAAGTAGGCTATTTCTTTTGCTGTGGTTTGCTTAGCCTATACGATTTTAGTCATATTACCCATCCTAAGTGATCATATTATTAAAGCTAGATAGTACAAAGTTATACTAGCCTAGCTAGCAATAAAAAAAATATATTATTATTATTATTATTATTATTATTATTATTATTATTATTATTATTATTATTATTATTATTAAGGTTGTGCACCACACTCAATATCCCCCTTTTCCATGCCTGAAAAAAAATGTCCACAGCTTGTTTTAAAAGTTAAAATGTATTAGAATTTGGTCCAAAATAAATGAGTTTGTTCTTTGTGCCATGTATGACTATTGTACATCTAACTTAATATATCTGGTAAATGTGGTGTCCTGATTATAAAAAAAATATTGCAAATTGTTCAATTTTGTAGTTTTGATAGAGAAAATTAAAAAGAAATTGCGAAGTCCTATGGGACTTTCTTTTTTTTCTTTTTTCAATAAACAAATACTTCAATTTTTACAGTAATACAGTAAAAATACTGTACTAAATAATAACAATAATTAGTATTATTATTATAGCTCTTGTGAGAATGTAATGAAAATTACAACTGAGAAATTAGAATTTCTAAATGCAAAATATACGTTCTTTTTTTTCTCTTGATATTGAGGTGAAATGTGACCATCTGAAGACTGTAAATAAGTGTTTTCGTCCCTTCCTGGCTCAGCTACAAGGCAGCCATGTTTGATAGGAGCTGTTACAGGTGGAAATGGGCGAATGCACATGTGCTATATAGTAGTTGCTGAAGTTGACGTCTCTAACATAGGGAGCTGGTTGGTAGTAACACGTAACATTAGACAGTGCAGGAATTGCGTTCTGTTCAGCCAGCACGCGTAGTGCCAGAGAGGAGATGAGCGCGAGTGTCTGTCTCCGCTCATGGCCCATGAGACATACGGTGCTTTCATCTACCACGTGATGGAGAGTTACGAGGCAATCGTAACGCTTGTGCTCCATGCCGTTAAAGTGGTTCTGCAGATAAGCCTCCAGCTTCCTCTGCTGCTCATTGATGTCAGAGAAGTCGATGAAGAAACGTGAGCACATGTAGCGCTGTAGCGTCTTCATCTGTGTTTCGGAGGCTGGACGGAAGCCTCTTACCAGCAAGTGGCAGTACTTCAAGAGCCCACCTCCACGGATTTCTTCCGGGCTGTGCGTAGCAATGATTTTGGCGTGTAGGTGTCCTAACGCTTCTTCAAAGTCTCCATACATGCTCTCTCCGAGCACAGTGGGATGGAAACTCTCGGACATGGGCGTCTCGGAGCAGCGGTCAAAAAGCAGCAGTGAGTCCAAGCCAATCTGAAATGAGTCCACGCTGAACTCAAACTGCCGTCGCAGGGAGTCCACAAACTTCAGCTCCACGTTTTTGCCAGTGTTGTTGGAAAGTGAAATGAGGCTCCAGCGGTCTGTGTCATTGCAAACCTTCACCAGCTTCTGCACGTACACTTCCTTTAAGGTCAAGGCAGTGATGCGGTCCCGGCTCACACCGGCGGGCAGGAACTCCAGGAGGCTGTCCAGGACCACATCCTTCACCAGACGAAAAGTCTTGTCATCGGTCAGACTCAAGCCGAAGATCAGGTCCAGGTCTTTGTAGCCCAGGCCAGTGTCCTGGTGGAGCACGTAACTGGCAGCAGAGCCGTTCAGCTTCACATCACGTACTGTAACACCTCGCTCCTCTAGACGAGCCCGCACCACCTACACCAGACAAAAGAGAGACAGCAAACTGTTTTTATAAATCTCATACAGATTCCTTAAACTTCATCAAAGAGGATGGAATATTTAAGACAGTGTTATAGTTACTGAATGTGACTATATTTTCTATATATTCAGGAGCATTTGGGCTCGGACTCAAACTCTGCGAAGACATCCTGTGGTCTGTGCAAACTTGCAAATATAATCCGCTCTGTGCTTTTGTGTATCTCTGAACTGGAGCACACTTTGTGTGCCTGCAGAGGTTCAAGTGACACTGACGAGAAACCAGACTTTATACCAGACACCCCAAAGGAAAGCATACGTACACTGAATTGTTTGAATTGTTCAGCAATAAATAAACATGTAGGTGGTAGGGGGTGCACAGACTAGTCAACTAATCGACTAATCGACTTTAATACTTTAAGCTTGACATTGACTAGTCGATGGCCTATAGAGGGCGCAACAGGATAAGCCATTTCCTGACATGCACACACGTTTCCAACAGTTAAAATGACAAATAAATGCACCTCTTCACAAGACATGTTTGATCATTTCCACCATCTGGATGCTCAAAATTGATCAGGAGAATGCACACTTATTGTACAGGTAAGGTAATCACTGTTCTAAACGAATGCGTGCTTAACCCATTATAATGCACACACATAGGGTGCACATCACATGGAGATTGCATGCCCCTCACACGAAATCATTCAGTAGTGCAGAAAAGTATTGTCAACAATGTTCTGTGATTTATCAATAAAATGGCTTAGAAACTGAAAAGTTCCAGCATATATTTCTTAGTAACTAATAGTCACAGCTTCACTATTATTAGAGAGACGCTGCCTGGTTGAATTAATTAACACGCAATCGCTCTCTCACTAATATACATGTAGTCTTTATTGTGCTACTTTATCTGTATCTGATTTAGAACGAGCAGAAATCTGTGAGAAATATAACAACCCAAAGACAAAAGAACTGATACAAAAGCTGTTATGTAGGAGGAGCATGGGTAGCACTGTCATTGGCCATAGTTCTCCTGTGCACAAGAAAACCCACTTTCGCGTCTCAGTTCAAGGTTCTGGGTTATTTGTTAATTAATGACGTCAGAGACTAGCCGACGTTGACTCGACTTTCATCACATAAATGTCGACTTTAAAAAAGTTGTTCGACCCCAAGTATAGTAACTTTGTGAATGATGGGATTCCAATCTAATGTGACCCTGATCATACCTTTTCTAAAAAAATTGCCAAGAGAAATTGGGCATCCACAATGCACTACCAATGCATCTAAACCTTTAAGAGGAACATTAATCAAGTTGGTTTGAAATACTAACTTTGTCAAACCAGGTAAAAATGAAGGTAATGGCAACTTAGAGGAGGGATTCAGTTTTCCTAAAGCATGTGGATTAGCCCAGGAAGATGACAAGTCACTGATGGTATTTGTTTAAAAGCCCTTGGCAGCATTCTTGCTTTTCTGTCCCTTTATTACTCCATCTGTAAGTTTTTCTCTCAAATTTCTCTCTCTCACACACACACACACACACACACACACACACACACACACACACACACACACACACACACACACACACACACACACACACACACACACACACACACACACACACACACACACACACACACACACACACACACACACACACACACACACACACACACACACACACACACACACACACACACACACACACACACACACACACACACACACACACACACACACACACACACACACACACACACACACACACACACACACACACACACACACACACACACACACACACACACACACACACACACACACACACACACACACACGTCTGGTTCGCTATTATTGTGGGGACTCTCCATAGACGTAATGTTTTTTATACTGTACAAACGGTATATTCTACACTAACTCGACCCCTAAACCTAACCATCACACAAAACTGTCTGCATTTTTACATTTTCACATTTTTAAGCTTGTTACCTCATGTGACCTCAAGTCCCCATGAGTCAGTGTGCATTCAGGTTGAAGTCCCCACTGGAATAAAAAAAACATGAACAAACCAAAGAAAAAAGGTGAAAAAAAGACCTCCAATAAGATTCCAAAGCTAAATGACATCAACTAATAGAAAACTTAAATAAATGACATTTTCAGTGATTAAACAGACCCATTTATAAAATAAATAGACCATTATATTGGTGACCCGCATATTTAACCAAGTCTGTAGTACATCATAGAGCAACAGGGAAATGGAGAATCTCCTATTAACTTGACAAGTTAATAGGAGTCAAAGACTTGGCACATTGAGTTATTGTGAAAGTCTAGTTCTGTAGAGGTTCTGGATTTCCTCAGTGCCAAGCCAGACCAGAAGATATGTCATTGCGTAAGTATCAAAAGGATCAGCTGCAAACAGATCCAGTGGAGAAGAAAAGTCACCGCCATGATGCTAGGGGTGTTGTGGGTGGTTATCAGAGCATTGTTATATGGTTTCTAAGGGGATACAAGTGGCTTTTAGTGCATTGCTCTGTGGTTGCTAAGGTGCACTGGGTGATTACAAGAACATTGCTATGTGGTTACTAAAGTGTTAAGGTGCATTGCTATGCACTGTTTGTTCCACCGCTTTTTCCTTCTCTGTCTGATTTATAAATGTAAGATTGAGCACTTTGTACCCATGACAACATGATATTGGTTGACCTATTTGTCTGCAGTTACATCCCAGCAGTGTCTGTACATCTTAGGATCTAAATGGCAAACTTTTATTTCATCACCAGATATTTGTCTACACTTCTGACAACTTGTCTAAAAAATATTAGGTGAAAAATAAAACAAAACGCTGGAAAAGTAGATGAAAGGTAAAAAACAACACAATGGTCCAAAACAAATGTTTTCACTGATACAGCAATAGTCAGGACATTAAATGAAACTTTTAGATCAGTTTCCACAATGGAATTATACACTTGAATGTCCTTGAAAACATCTTGGCAGACATTTTCTCAGCATGGAGAACCAGTTAGTTCCATTGGTAACCAAACACTGGTGGCTAACAAATCTACATGCATATTAACTACTGTTTGTACCTGATCAAATTAGTAACACTTTATTTTAGGGTTCAATTCTCACTACTAACTAGTTGCTTATTAGCCTGCATAGTAGGATATTAGCTGTGTATTAGTACTTATAAAGCACATATTGCCTGCATGACTTTATTCTACATTCCTTAATCCTACCCATTTCCTAAACTTATACGCTACAAAAACAACCTTACTAACTATTAATAAGTAGTCAATTAGTTTATTCAGGCAAACGTCGTAGTTAAGTGAAATGTGTTCCCTATATAAGTCATTTGACCACTCATTTGAGATATCTTGAGATATCTTGAAACCTACATGACTATTTAATTTGACCCGGTGTTGAAGACTCAAAAAAGCCACAAGCACACTAGTCTGACTGGTGCTGACAACATCATGGCGACATGTCCTGTTTTGTTTATCACCCTGGCCAAAATAGGTTATACGTTTTATTTGAAGGATGATCGTAAGGCAAATTTCCATACAGAATTGTACAGGTTCAGGCTAGGGAACAGGCCAACAGAACACAGCATCATTGCCCCCTGGATACCGACAGTCACTCTGGGCAGCCGGTCTCACTGTGAACTGCCAAATGCAAAGGAATGAATGAACCACTTTTGAGCCTCTGACACTGGCCCAGGAAATGAGTCAGTGAATCCACTGTATACTGGACTAGACTATTAAGAGTTTTGTCCATATATTTAAATTGTTCCCAAAAATTCACAATGGAATCTTTGAAATTCTAACTATTGGATAGCCATGTAGATAATGCTAGGTGTAATATGAAGCTCGGATAAACCTCGGATATAAGTTACTCATACAACTTTCTTTACACAAGTTCTATGCTCCATTAGTAATGGCCTTGTCCAAAGAATCATTCATCTGATCATAATTTACTCAGTTATTCCAAACCATGCCTTTCTTTTTATTTTATTTTTGAGGAGACTACGAATGTTGAGACTAGGAATGTTCAGTTCCAAAAGTACCATAAAAGTGGTCCATATGACTCATGCACTTTAGCCTTCTGAAGACAAATGCTGTTTTACTAAACGAGGTTCAGGAGGAACATGTCAGATAATTGACACAGGTGGAGAGTACTCAGCCAATCAACAACTACTCTGGGGGTAATCTGGGTTCGGGCCAAAGTCCGAAAGGAAAGACACCAGCAATGATCTTAGAAAAGCAATTGTTGCTGCCATCAATCTACAAAGGGTTACAAGGCTATTTCCGAAAACAATTTGAAGTCCATCATTCTACAGTGAGGAAGATTATTCACAAGTGGAAGACACTAAAACAGACACCAATCTTCCCATGAGTGAACGTCCCAGCAAATTCACCCCAAGAAAAACTGCAGACAACCCAAGAACTACACCTCAGACTCTACAGGCCTCAGTTAACATGTTAAATGTAAAACTTCATGACAGTACAAATAGAAAAAGATGGGTCAAGTATGGCATTTTTGGACGGGTTGCCAGGAGAAAGCCTCTTCTCTCTAAAAAAACACATGGCAGCACGGCTTAGGTTTGCAAAGTTGCATCTGAACAAACCATAAGACTTCTAAAACAAAGTCATTCGGACAGATGAGACCAAAGTGGAGATGTTTGCATAATGCACAGTGACCTGGGCATCCCCCAGTCATTGAGTCGACCATGAACTCCAAAGTATACCAAAGTATTCTAGAGTCCAACAGCTAAAGCTTGGCTAAAATTGGGTCATGCAACCGGACAAGGATCCGAAGATCACCAGCAAATCTACAACAGAATGGCTGAAAAAGAAAAGAATGCAATGGCCCAATCGAAGTCCAGACCTCATACTGACTGAAATTCTGTGACAAGATCTGGGTATTAACAAATGCCCACAAACCTCAACATACTAAAGCAATATGTGAGAGACTAATAAAGTCAAGTTATTGCTGCTAAAAGTGGATCTACAGGCAAGAGGCAACTAAATGATAGTGTGTCCTAACTTTGTCACCCATGGTTTTCATCTTGACTTTCATCAATGACAGTGTGATAACATTTTCACATGACTATACAGCTAACACAGATTGATATGTCGGGATAAATATAAAACTCTCTTGATATTAGAGTAACAATTACAGAAGACTAAAATAAAGCATTATTTGTTACCTTTTGGAGCTTGGAAGGGTTCAGTTCGAGCAGATGTTTTATAACATCCTCACCGTCCTCGTCAGAGCTCATTTCCTAGTACATTCAGCATCTGGTTCATATTCACCATCTTAAAAATTCTCAAAACTATAATTTTTTAACATCCACAAAATCAATATTTTGATCGCTGACTGCTTCTTCACCAGATCCACCAAGTGACAGTGACACTAGTATTTGTGTTCATTACTTGCTCTGCAGTATATCACAGCCTTTTCAAGTTTAGAAGTTTATACTTATTCTATCGTTTTCTGTCTGCAGTAAGTATGAGTGAAACGCCACTTTTATCATTGCGTATCAGACAGTGCCAGCTTGTGGAATAAAGGTTATTTGCACTTATTCCATCATTAAAGATAAAATTACTGTTGTGCAGAAAAAAATAAACTCTTACACACCTTGGGTCATTAACAACCCTATAGAATTTTTAAACAGGCATTCTTTCATTTAAAAAGAAAAATCTTGTCATATAGTTTATAATGAATTGATTGAGGAATACTAAGAAGGTTGATGTCTAACTTTAAAAAAATAAATGAATGAGAATGAGGGTAGTGAATGACGTCCCGGGTCGCTAAAGACCCGAGGTATGGATTTAAGGGTTAAAATGCCCTGTTGATTAGCTCCCCCAGCAGGTACGGGTGTATGGTGTAATGTATACCTCAAACCAAATCCAGCCATTGGTTTTACCAGGTTTATGTTACATGCTGGAGGGATGAATTCCTTTAAGACATCTATTCACATACTTATAAAAGCACCTGTTCTAAGACAGGAACAATGGGAAAGGCTTAGATGTAGCAGAGCCTATGTATCCTTTCAGATTGAAAAAAAAAAAAAGTAATCCTGAGGAGTTAGTTTACACTCATGGCCAAATAGAAAGACTTACCAGGCTCTTCTTTACCACATGGATGCCGTGTCAGCTCTGGCCCACAAGTCTACTGTTTCCAACAGGACTAATCCACTTTTAACCTAATGTACCACAAACAAGCCAACTTTGTCTGATAAACAGGCCAGTGTAAGCCAAGCAACAATACAGTAATGATACCACTGAGAAATGAAATAGAGGTGATTTTGATTTGTGCCTGAGAGTTCTTTCTACACTTAGTTATAAGAATGATGCATGCTTTACAACAACACCAAATACTGATGCCATGTCACAAACAACCTTCTGGAGGGCTGATGACTAATGATGACAAATCGAAGAGTTTGCGTCCTGGTAGTTAAAGACGTTTCCGCTGTTATATTGTAGACAAAACTACAAAACACTTGTGAAAGCTTCAAATCAGATTGTCAGAATGCTATACTTAACATCCAGGAGTTGAGATGAACAGGTGTTTATCAGTCCATTGGGAAACAAATCATGTTTTGGATTCTGTGTTGGTAGCCTACTATGAGCGCTTGTAAGAATTAACTAGTCGTTGGACTTGCTTCCCGGCTTTCTAGCAAGCATATTGCATAGTATGAGCAGAACTGTATATTGTTTGTCTTCTGTCTGGGAAATAATCTTTGGTTTTTATGTTTGGAAGGACAGTAATTCTGTGGACGTAATTGGATGGCCAGTAATGAAGGTGTTTCAGTATAGAATATTCTCAGAGACTGCTAAGTCTCTTATTGTCCAACAACACCGAAGTCTATTATTGTGTCAGAAATATTTTCAGATAAACCTACCACTAAACAAGACAAACTGTGGTTGGTTGCTTCACATGTCAGTCAGACAGTTCCTGTCTAAGTGGGCAGTTCTAACCAGCCTAAACTGCATAGTGAACCAGACTTTATGCTAAGTCAAAATTCAAACTATGAAAGACTAACTGCTAGGTAGGTTGTCACCATGACCTATAGAATAATTATAAATTCCTGTCTGTGTGTTTTACATTAGTGCATTGATTTGAAATGCAAGTGCAAGAACATAAAAAAGATGCTAAAATAGATATATAATGTTGGTGATGACAATGTTTGGCAAGGTAAAAAACTACTGACCTTATTGAGAGGGAATAAAAGTGAATAGTTTAAAAAAATCTAATTAAAGATGAGATACTGCAAAACCTAAAAGCTTATGGACTTTTCTTACATTAGATACAGAGCCCCACAACCAGATGGCAGAGTAATAAGCACTTTCATTTGGAGGTCAGTGATGTCATGAGAGAGAGAGGCCTAATTTTGAATAAGCCATTTCATACAGCTGGGTTAAAATACTATACATCTTGTTTCACAGTTAATTGTGTGAACTGGCTTACTTGCAACAGTGAGGTTGTAAATAAAACAAGCTGAATTAAGGGAAATGCATGCTGCATTCCCATTAAAAATAAGCAGATAGAGATGCCTTACTCTTAAAATATTTAAGTTTATAGAAAAATACATTTCACACATTTTGAATGTTGTTTGTTATCTTAAACCGTGAATACACAAAACTGCATCTTCATAGTTAACTGTTCAAAATTGAAATTTGTGAATAAGGCATGTTGTCATAAATAATATGAATGACATTTTGTTTTCAACATGAAAGGAATGTTTGAGAGGGTCTCGGGCATCTGTCAGCAGCAGGTTCACTTGAGAGATTCTCTGGATGTTAAATGGATTATATTGCGTGATTTGATTGCGCAAACACCTGCTGATATCTGCTGGAATTCAGCATGGAAGAAAAGCTGCCGTATAAACCTTTTCCAGTAAGGCTGCAAGTCATGACTGACTGCAAAAGCTAAAATGTATCCATTACAGTAAAATAATCAGGGGGGGGAATCGTCTTGGCACCTCATTGTGAAACTGACAAATTACACTGAAATTTTAGATGAAGATGAGATGCTTAAATTGTTTAAGTAGAGACACTTGAAACCACTGAACTTTTGATGTATATTTAACATTTTAACAATACCATTTTTTTCAAAAGCCTGTCAAATGAACAAAAAGTGCATTTAGTCATCAAGGATAATTAATAATCCAATTATTTGAAATGTTCATGACAGAAGAGAAACAACATGTATTAATTAACAAGTTATTTCTCATAAACAACTATCCTTATGTAGGCTAAATAAGATTTTATAAATCATATATTGTATTATATAAACATCCTAAATTTGTTTCTGTTTAATAGGCCAACCATTGTCATTTTTTAAATAGGAAAAAATATTAAGGCAAGAATTAAGATTGCAATACGGAATCATCCTAACTTTCCTATCGGTTTTTAATTTCGAATGTTTAGAAACCATGGCAAATCCAATTTTTTTGTAACGCCGATTATTTTGAACCTATGCTACATTTAAGTAGGCTAGGTCTATGTATTAAATGCAGTGTCTTTAATCAGAGTGCTTCACATAGCCTACCTGTAGCACATAGCCTACCTGTAGCGCCTAACATCTTTAACCGTGGCGTAATAAAATTAAAGCATTTGTATAACACCTAAAAATATGTTTTTGTGTAGAATAGAAATTTAGTTTTTAATAGGGCCGGGACTCGATTAAAAATTAATCTAATTAATTAGAGGCTTTGTAATTAATTAATCGAAATTAATCGCATTTTAATTGCATATAAATATTTGACCTGAGAACAGTGAGAAGTAATTTTTTTCACATGGATTTTTAGTATACCATTGAATAATGACTGAATACATAAGCTTAATCAACAAAATTGTGTTTATTTATTTATGTCCAGCGTTTTGCGTTGAGGTGATATTTGAGGCTCGATACGCAAATTCCTTGTTGCATAGCTTCCACACAAACATGCTCTTGTCGACGCTTCCATCCTTTCGTTTTTTAAAACAAAATTCCCCATCCACGGGGCCAAGCAAAGCAGTCTCGCCAGCTTCTTCGTTCATGTTCACTGTGGTTTGTTGTGTTCAGAAGTCAAGAACGCTAGTTGGTGTTCCAGTATAATCGGTCCGTCGATAACTCATTCATTAAAAAACGTTCCGCGGTGCAAAAATAAGTTAAAATTGTTATCTATTTTTTTGCGTAATTAATCTTAATTAACGCGTTAAAGTCACGCAATTAATTAATCTTAATTAACGCGTTAAAGTCCCGGCCCTAGTTTTTAACTCTTCACTGTTTTAAAATAAAATAAAAAAGTATCCTTCAGGAATGCTCCAAATTAAGTAACGTTCTATTATTGGATTTCTCCTGGGCTACGTTATATGGGTTGGATCCTAGAAGTTAACGTTACCTGTACGATATGCCGAGGCTGAACCGAGAGTGTGGGGAAGTTTCCTCGCCCGTGGATCGGGACACACTCTCCTAGGATTGAGTCCAGACGCTGCACCTGCTCCCACGACAAAACACAACAGCGCCGGTTCTGCTCCGACACATCCGCGGAGGACATGGCGAAATCAGTCCGGTGAAGACTCAAGTCTGCTCGATGGATGTCAGCTGGATGCCCCTCTTGTATGATGTCCGACGAGTTCGGTTTTGAGTACAAAGTCAGTTCAAGATCAACCGTGGATTTTAAAAGATATTTTATCAACGAAACAGAATCCAAATATTTGCCGATGAACAAACGAACTGAAGCGTCTGTTTCCCACAGTTTCAGTACTCACACAGCCCACAGTTCATTCACTGTGCCTGCCTGGAGTAAGTCTACAATACATTTAAACCAGCCAAATTTACATACGCCACTCAATTGGTCAGCTTTATGAATAATTAAATTTTTATAAGAACTAAAGTATTTGTGCACGCCCACATCCATACGTCACAATAACCCGCTGCGATCATTGGTTGTAGGAGGGGCATTCGATGTGTGGGAGCATGTGTTCAGTTTATGGTAAACAAACCAGAATTGTAGAAGCTAGTTAGTTTTATTACCTTATTTAATAGGATAAACCTGTAAACATAATAATATATCCACGTCGTATCGTAGAGTTTGATGTAGGCTACAGTAGGTTTTGTATAGGTTTTACAAAAGTCTATTTTTCTCATTACTTTTTAAGATGGTTAAATGTCATTATTTACTGACACATTTATCACATTACCTGTTCCAAACGAGTTATGTGACCATAGTTATCTTTTTATTTAGGTCAGAATATTTGTATTTAAACGTCTGTACAGTATTTAGATTTGCACACAATGACTTAATAAAAAGGAAGTGAAACAGAAGAAAGGCGATAGCATTTGTACACATTTGCTGGAAATCTGATATCTTTTTATGACGCTGGAGCAGTCCTCTGGGTGGTTTCAAGCAGTCTAAACGGGAAATTCTCCATGGTAATTTGTGTAGGCTAAAAAGACAGTGAGTATCATAGAACACAATGCAATGAACATTATGTATGTCTAGAGCAAGGCAATTTGCAGAACAACATATAGAAATAAGTCAAGCAGAAACAATAAAATGAAATATGTCAATGATAAGCAACAAAGATTTGACACCTTGAATTAACTGATTAGGACATAATTAGACAGTTTTACTGTTGGGGTGAAAAAGATGCTGCTGGAAGCTGCACTGTGAAAATATTTTGTTAGGTAACCTAAATCAAGGGATTTCAATCTCGAGTACATTTAACTCTTCTGCTTCCAATGTTTAGTGAACGGTGGAAGCAGAGCTCTGCACACACATCCTGACACCTTCTGTCACTCATCGACACAAATAAATACAGCTCTTATTAACGCGTGGTCCTTCTTAAAGTACCGGTACTTATAAAATTCCATATCGTACCATTTGTAATAGCAGGGTATCGCAATACTTTTCTAGTACCGGTATATCGTGCAACACAGATCCCTGAAAACAGCCAATTGTAAACAATGGAAGTCATTTTAAAGGTCAGATAAAGACGAAACAGCCCTTTAAGGTAAAAAAAAAAACTGCCCATTTTTACACAGTATTATGCCTTGTTGATTTGGCTCCTGTATGTCTTAAACTTTGGGTATGATATTATTTGATAAGTCCCACAGGAAGTTTGAATGGGCCTTTTATAACCTGTTCAAACAGTAAGGCCCTTACCTCTGCAAACATCCTTTATTTTCCCAGGCTCTATATAGCAAACAGAGAATGTCCTCAGCGTGAAACGCTGCTTGTATATGACTTTAATCCTGTTTCTATTCCGTCATAGAAATATGATCTTAGGCTACAAGGCCTTTAAAATACGTCATCAAGTAGACCGACTGGTTAAGTGTAACAAAGTATCATGTGAAGGAACAGAATTCCAATTCTGGAAGAGAATTGAAAAGAAAAGCCTTTAAAATGCAGTTCCATTGTAATGATCTCTGTGTTGTCATGAGGAACAGGTTGAGAACCATGTGACAAACACTAGACAATGCTTGTCAAGGCTGTCACAACACATTCAGATATACTGTAAATGACGCACTTTTACTATAATTTGTGGTATTTTTATGTTGTACTGAATCAAACACAGTTATAGCCACATCCTCCTTAAAAAACTTTTTTGTATATTCACTGCTAAAACATTTGTCTTGTAGTTTGGACTCTGCTTAAATACAGCTCTTTAAATGCTCACAAATATTCCTACTGTATATATTATAATTAGAAGCCAAGTAAAGTAAACATAAAAATATCTGGTATTGTTTATTAAGATTGTTGCTAAGAAATATATGTGTGTTTGTTTGGATAGAGAGGAGACTGTGGTTGTTTGATGTCTGCCTCATAAATCTATCTGAGAGAAGATGCTGACACACACACACACACACACACACCCACACACACACACTGGTCTGGTTCACTATATTTGTGGGGACTCTCAAAAGACGTAATGGTTTTTATACTGTACAAACTGTATATTCTTTCCCCTTACACTAACCCAGGGGTGGGCAATTCTGGTCCTGGAGGGCCACTGGCCTGCAGAGATTAGCTCCAACCCTAATCAAACTGAACCAGCTAATCAATGCCTTCAGGATTACTAGAAGGCTACAGGCAGGTAGTGATCAGGGTTGAGTTTGATCAGGGTTGGAGCTAAACTCTGCAGGACTGGAATTGCCCACCCCTGCTCTAACCCTACCCCTAAACCCACCCATCACACAAAGCTTTCTGCATTTTTACATTTTCAAAAAAACAAATTCTGTTTGATTTATAAACTTGTTTCCCCATGGGGACCTCAATTTAGGTCCCCACGGTGACGCAAGCCCCATGAGTCTGTGTATTCAGGTCTAATGCAAAACGTTTTTGAGAGGGAGCGTAAAATTTCTCGGTGGAGCGCAAAAATTTTGTGAGCGAATGCAAAGATTCTCGGGAAACTCAAAACATTTGCGAGAGAACGCGAAAGCATTGACATTGATTTTTTTCCCACCACCATATCACTTTAGGGGCTGCATACAAAATTACTTTATTAAAAAAAAAAGATCAATCACACTCTTCAAAATGTAATTTGGAGTATATATAATTGTTTTAGGAATTAAATAATATTGATAGATAATGTGATGAACTTTTCTTGTGGCTTCATACATCTTCTAAAAATCACTGTGATACCACTTCAAAAAAAGTAAACTTAGTTCTGATTAAAAAAAAGTCTTGCATCAAGATGTCACTTCCCATTCTTTGTTGGTTTGTTGTTTTGCAATCAAATTACAATGAATCATACATTTATGGGACTTTAAGTTCTCGAAATACCAAATAATTTTGTATTTACTAAATTTATACATTAACTCTAAATAAGTAGCTAAATAAAAAAAATGAAAGGTGTGACATAATTTCAAACAAAATCAGGCCAAAACAAAGATTTTGTATTCGTTTCTGAAGTTCGAAACAGCTTGCTGAGGCAAACTTTACGGAAAGGTTCGCTCTGGCTGGCAAACACCTTCGAACTGTCATTGGTCCGTGGCGATAATGGTATAAAGTGGTAAATATGTGACGTGACTGGAGAGCCAAATTGCAGAGTTTGTGCAAACATCCATATCCCTATGATCAAATGCTTTCTTACCTAATGTTTTCTCATCTTTGTCTTTTTTGTTGTGTGCTTATTATTTGAAAGGGAATAATGCAGCATATTAGCATATTCATCTGAATGCCACTCTCAGCTTGATCGGCTATACAATGTTCGCAATAAAGGTGCCTTTAATTTAATCTTCCTCTAAACCACTAGATAAGACATCCGCTTTTCAAGATGCACATGGTAGGTAGAAAGCACACCTGCTGTTGGGGCAAAAGGCACAATAATAAACATGATAATAAATCATGCAGATTTTTCTGCAATCATACACTATGAATTAGTGAAAAGCACGTTTTTCTTAAGGTGTGCCTTTAGCCCCATTGTACCCCACCACTGCGCATGTATTTCAAACTTTTTATCACCAAATGAAGAATGAAAAATAACTTCACAGTTAATATTTCGGGGCCTTTAGGGCCCACTGTTAAAAGCATAGTTCACCTGTCATCAATTACTCATCCTCATGATGTCCCAAACCCATAAGACTTTCATTTACCTTTACAACATAAATGAAGATATGTTTATGAAATCAGAGATTTCTGTCACTGCACCGACAGGACATTCCATCAAAACTTTCAAGCTTCAAAAAGATCATAAATTTAATCCAAGTCTTCTGAAGAGACACGGTCGCTTTATGTGATGCAGATATTTGATTTATAAACATTGATCAATGCACATAGAGCACAACAAATATGTTAGAAGACAAGCTCAAATATGCTTGCTTGATGTGCAAGAACCAATGAGGTTTTTTCTCGCATGTCACACAAGCACATTTCAGCGTTCGTTTACCATTTTTATGTGCTCTATGTCCATTGATCAATAAATATGTGTGGATAAAAGCTTAAATTACATATTTTCAACATAATCATAGCCTGATCTTGTAGAAAAACCATAGTAAAACTATTGTAGTCATTTCCCTCTCTGCACTTCCTTGTTTATGTCATTCCAGTAAATGTGTGATGTGTGCAGTCTGTGCACACATAGCAGCAAGTTCACAATGAAAGGTAATGATGAGGCATCATACATTATGCCTATAAGATGTGTTGACTAAACAAAGAAAACAGGTACGGGACCCAGACTGGCTCATAGGCAGCTGTCTAAGGGGCCGTTTACACAACACTGTTTTCAACTAAAATGCTAAAACTTTTTATGTTTTGGTCATTTGATTACATGACAATGGCATTTGGGGGACCTGAAAATGATTTTCTAGTTTTTGAAAATGATACCATTATTGTCTCTACAAAAGATTACAAAAATGTCTTGGGTTACTTGACTGTAACACTATCACCCTTTCATAATGCTAATGAGAATGTTCTTTGTTCAGCCGGTTGTGATGTATGGGTGGCAAACAAGCCAAGAACTTGGCTTAAATAACTTCTGTCGATGGCATCATTTGGAATTTGTGCTTGTAAGAGGCTATATATAGACGTGAAACAAACACATGTAAAATAACTTTATCTGAAGAGACATCTAGTCACGTCCAGGGTGCGGCAATGAGGCGCTGCATCTCGTTCCTGTTTTTTCAGTGATAAGGGTTACAGTCAAGTAACCCGAGATGTTCCTCATCAAAAGCTACACTTGATGCAGCGTTTCATAACGCTATTGAGAAAGAACATACCAACACCGCCACACTGGAAAGTGTCTGTGCCCCTCAAGGTTGTGTAATATGTGCACACAAACATTGGGAAAGTCTCAGACATGACTTTGGGATGTTGAATCAAAGGTATGCAAGCCCGGCGTAGCATGACCATTCAAAATATAAAATCTGATAAAAGTGTGCAGCTTAGACCAGCCTGCCGCATCACATACTTGTTGCAAGGGAGTGCCCCTTAAAGTCTTGGAGTATGCAACCCACCTGGTAGAATGAGCCCTAACTCCTAGAGGTGAAGCTTGACTGTGCACCTCACAGGCTAGGGCGATGGCATCACTAACCCAATGTGACAGTGTTTTCCTGTGGCGGACATTTTTGTTTCAAAGCATGACTAGCTATTTGCTACTGATGTCACACTTTCATATGCACATGCTTTACAATATATTTACCTGTATTCCCAAATGAGGCCAGATGCTGACAGAAAGTAAAGTTATTTATGTGTAAGTGAATTGGGGATATAATGGCTACGCCCGAAAACAGGAAAATGCTGCCTTCGAACATTTCAAGGTAGGAAGGCATCTGAATCCAATGTTTGCGTTACTTCCTGCCTCCTGATAGAGCTTAATCGGATTGATTTAGAAGCCAGCATAGATGTATGCTTCGCTGCCTTTGATATCCCACAATCCTATGTGTTCCATTTGATAACAGTTGAGCTAGAAAAAGATGGCATCTGAAAGTTGCAGTTGATGGTCAGTTTGTGTGTAAAAGTACATTTTTGACCAACTTTTTCCACTTCTGATGTAGTTTCTAACAAGTATGAAGATGTTCATATGACATCTCTGGCATTTAGTGACTTTTTATTATTTTCTGTCAAATTGGTGGCTAATTAATAAGAATTTGTAAAATCTCATTTCGTACATTTTGGTACAATCTGCTTACATCTCAGTGTTTATGTTTAGGCGTAGAAATGTATGCTTACTTTGTTTCTAAAAAATTATACATTTTGTTCAATTCAAATCATTCAAATTCATACAAAATCATCCTCTTGTAACATAGTTTAATTTTCCTGTTAGACTGGGTAAACCCAGTCCGATTTGATTTCGCCCTACAGCTCAGGTTGGAAACCTGTACATATATTTATCCTACTTATGTTACAAATTTGTAAAATTTGTAACAATCACAAACCGGCTTATCCACCTGGGGCGCAATTTGCGGGTTTAACAAAATGATAGTTGGAGAAGTGATGGATCGTTGGTCTGATTGGTTGATGGACTATCCAATTGCGTACAGATTCATTTGAACTATGCCCGTTGATCATGCCTCTTGTGGTCTGATTGGTTGAAGGACTATACGATTGCATACAGAGTCTTTTGAACTATTCCCGTTGATCACGCCTCTTGTGCAGTAGAAAATACAGAGCAGACTCCCCAGACCAAAGTTCAATCTTAAAAGATTGCCCATAAAAAAAAATTAATTGCTCAGTGTTTGCTCTTCCTAAGCTCATGAGACTTAGTTTTGATTCTCATATATCTCTCATTTAAGTATCAACGGAGATTCAGATGTTTCTCCTAAAATTCCTTAGGAGAAATAAGAGTAGACACAACTGAGACACATGAGTCTGAGAGAAAAATGAGTTGAAACTGAGAATTTGGTGGAAGAAACATATGACATCTCTTTATTGTCTTGCTGCGATCTCATTCAAGACTCCATTTTAGGAATATTTTATTGCTCAGAGGTGGCTCTTTCTAAGCTCATGAGACTTGTGATTCTCATTTATCTTTCACTGTAGAATCAACAGTGTCTCAGATGTTTCTCCTCAAATTCCTTAGGAGAAATAAAAGTAGACACGACTGAGACATGAGGAGTGCAAAATGAGAAACAAGAAACATGGGAAATATCTTTATTGTCTTTCTGTAATCGCTTTCAAAACTCCATTATAAAAATTATTATCAGAGGGTTTTTTTTTTCTTTCTTTTTTTGTGACATTGGGTTTTTTTTTCACCTTTATTGGACAGGACCATACAATGAGAAACCAGAAAAAATGGGAGAGGCGAGAAGGGAACAGGAGCAGGAAAGTATACCTTTAGCTGGGACTTGAACTCGTGCTGTCTGTGGTGCTGCTGTGCCTCAATGTTGATGTGCTGTCCACACGGCTATGGCTCTGACAGAGCTTTGCCTAAGCTCAGGATACTAAGGGCTTATTATCTCTTGTATGTCTCATTTAGGTATCAGCTTTGACTAAGTTTATGCAACTGGCACCAGAAGGCAAAGTAGTTCTTAAGTTACTATGCAACTAAGTAGTAGTTAACCAAAGGGCAATCAGTCTTACTTTTCCAATTAAAATTAAACTAAATAAGATATTACCAGGCTTGGGGGAAAAATAATTCATGACTAACTGTTAAGACTAGTCTAAGAAGTTTTTCAACCAACCCCAGATGTCTTAAATTTTATTTTACAAGAAATGTTACATTACATTTTAAATTTGTACTTATATTGTGAAATACTGAAACTATCATTCAAATAGCATTATGTGTTTCAGAATATCAAGGGTTACTCATTTAAATGTTTCTTCAATACCCAGAAATGAATATGCAGTGCTTATTCCAAACAAGTGTATGGTGTTTAGTCTAGATAAATTATTTCTTTATAACAAATGTAATGCTATAGTGGACCAGTGCTTCATGGTTGCTGCTTAACCTTTTTGTTCTACGTTTAACATTGCAAAGTTTATTTTGTACAACCCATTTTGCATGCATGTAAACACAGGTTGTTTTGTTCATTGTGTAACAGAATGCCTGTATTGTGCTTGATTGATGTGGTGTGGGTGAATCACATATAAACTACCCAGAGATAAAAAATTTAAAAAAAATTACAATTCAAATGTTTCTGCGATACATAAATGAGGTTACATTAACATTGAATGGAGATTTTTGCTTAAGTCTCTTGTTTCTCAGACTTGTCTCCTGAGAAAAAAAACTCTGACATTCTCACATGTGTCTCTTTTAAAGTTTTAGAAGAGATCTCAATAACATCACACATTGTGCTCAGACTTTTCTCCTTAGCGAGAAACACTGGAGCACTCACACTTGTCTTCTCTGAAGTTTCATAAGAGATCTCAACAACATCACACACTCTGCTCAGACTTTTCTCCTTAGCGAGAAACAATGGAGCACTCACACTTGTCTTCTCTGAAGTTTCATAAGAGATCTCAATAACATCACACACTGTGCTCAGACTGTTCTCCTCAGCTAGAGACTCTGAAGAGACCTCAGTAAATAAGATTAACGTTTCTCTTAATTGTTAATACAACAAGAAAGCTGTACAGTTTATGTGCATAGGGCACATCATTTGTTTGACAAATGTGAGTCTTTAACTAAGGAGAATAATCTGAGCACAATGTGTGAAGTTATTGAGATCTTTTATGAAGCTTTAGAGGAGACAAATATGAGCAATCCAGTCTCTCTAGCTAAGGAGGCACATCTGAGCACAGTTTGTGATGTTATTGAGATCTCTTCTAAATCTTTATTGGAGACAAATAGGATCAATCTAGTCTCCCTAGCCAAGGAGACACATCTGAGCAATGTATGTGATGTTGTTGAGATATTTTCTAAAACTTTAGAGGAGACAAATATGAGCAATCCAGTCTCTCTAGCCAAGGAGACACATCTGAGCACAGTGTGTGATGTTGTTGAGATCTCTTCTAAAACTTTAGAGGAGACCACTATGAGAGTGTTAGAGTTTTTATCTCAGGAGACAACCGTGAGAACCAGGAGACCCTAACCCTAACCCCATTTTTGTCTAGGAGAAACATTTGAAATGCTAAAGAGATCTCACTTTGGATTTTTCTTTCCTCTGCGTGAGCTTGTTCTGGTGATAGCCAGACAATTTTCCTGTGAGATTGAGTTGGAAATGTTGCCTAGAAAAATATACTTTACAGTAACAGTCTTCCGTCAACAAGCTCTCTTACAGGCACCAGTCAGACATTGTTAAATCGTTCAGGTCGGTCTCTGGAGGGTTGCTATACTGTTGTTGCTGGAATGAGCTGCTTCCCAGCCCTCAGATCTGCTATTTGCATTCACTACAACTCTTACACAAGACCGTACACACCTACTCATGTCAACATGACAAATGGGCACGCTAGCCAGAAATGAGTACATGGTATGGAAAAATATGGTTGTTTATGTCATTACTGTAAAACTGGGATATCAGTAGCATAGGAAGATTAGCCAGAGGTTTGGGATACAGTCTGACCAGCTGGGAATTTAAATTCGGCTCCCGGGTGAAAATAACTCTCTTAAATGTATGGAAAGAAAGCAAGAGGCACATGGGGAAGCTAGAGAGAAGCAGAGACACGTGTGACACGTGTCTTTTGTGGTTTGCAAATCACCCTTCTTTGAACATCTGCTGTATTATTCCTCAATAGCTCTGCATAAAGTCCAAATGAGGGAATCTTAGCTATTTCTACTTCTCATTAATGTTGTAGCCTACTTTTGTTAAGTGTGAACACAAGTGACTAATAAAAAAATAATAATTTATTGTCACTGTAAAAAGAAATCCTGTTAAATTTATTGTCATTTAAAATGGCAGCTGCATGTGGTCGCCAGAAATTCAATGTTTCAGGTATTATGGATGGCATGTTGCTGCCTGTATATTTTACCAACTAATATCTGTATACACAAGTATACATGATAAGCAAGAAAAATACACATTGTTGACAAACACTTTGTAATGGTATCAATTCCAAACAAACCCTTTTTATTGGTATCAGAGGGGAAACAAACATGGTCAACTATGACATAAGCATGTGCATTCAAATATCCCATTGTGAACTGACCACATTTCCAAAGGAGCTTTCTGCTTTCCTTGAAAATTCACTGAAAGCAAAAGCCACCTGTGTAAATGTTAAAATACGGAAAATTGTGTTAGAAGAAATTGCAATGGTTGCTGTCAAAATGACTTTCTACTGGGTTCCCTGTCATGCAACCATTCTCATTCATGTGCAGGAGAATAGAGTGTCTTTTTCATAGGTTTTGTGAATTTGTTTCCTCTTTATCCCTTTGTTGCAAATCTCACAACAAAAACACAGCAGCAAGAATATATGGCAATCATGGCAGGGCAAACATTGGAAAGACAGAGTGTTGTTTCAGTCATTTCTATACCCTTTTATGAGGTTATTATAAAACATACAGTGATTTAGAAACTCTAGTCAAACCTAAAAGGATATGCACTCAAATGCTACTAGATCTTTCTGAGCCATTTTCCATGACTTTTAATCAACATTATATTCCAGCTTATTCTTATATTATATAACTATGTAATCTGTATCTTACCAATATGCATATCGACAGAAAATAAGTAGGTATAAAGAGAGTATAGTCACACTATACATGCTGTGCAAGCAAACTAAAAATAAATCATGTGACATCTTCCTCGTTTTGGTTTTAATTTCACAGTCAATCATTGATGGCGCAAGCAAGAGAGAATGAGGGAGTGTTTTATCAGAGCAGATTAGTGTACAATGAGTGTGAAGTTCCTGGAAAGTGATGCTCTATGCTCTTCTACAAACAGGGCACTGAAGCATAGATCTTGTAATATCATAAACGTTGAATTATACACCAACCAGGCATAGCATTATGACCAGGTGAAGTGAATAATACTGATTATCTCTTCATCATGGCACCTGTTAGAGGGTGGGATATATCAGGCAGCAAGCAAACATTTTGCCCTCAAAGTTGATGTGTTAGAAGCAGGAAAAATGGGCAAGTGTAATGATTTGAGTGAATTTGACAAGGGCCAAATTTGTGATGGCTATACGTCTGGGTCAGAGCATCTCCAAAACTGCAACTCCTGTGGGGTGTTCCCGGTCTGCAGTGGTCAGTGTTTATCAAAAGTGATCCAAGGAAGGAACAGTGGTGAACCGGCGGCAACAGGGTCATGGCTCACCAAGGCTCATTAATGCACGTGGGAAGCTAAGGCTTGTCAAACAGACAAGCTACTGTAGCTCAAATTGCTCAAGAAGTTAATGCTGGTTCTGATAGAATTGTGTCAGAATATGCATATGCACAGTGCATTGCAATTTGTTGCGTATATGGGGCTGCATTGCTGCAGACCAGTCAGGGTGCCCACCGCTGAAAGTGCCAAAAGTGGGCACATGAGCATCATAACTGGACCATGGACTAAAGGAAGAAAGTTGCCTGGTCTGATGAATCATGTTTTCTTTTACATCACGTGGATGGCCGGATGCATGTGTGTCGCTTATCTGGAGAAACACATGGCACCGGCAAGCCGGCAGAGGCAGTGTGATGCTTTGGACAATGTTCTGCTGGGAAACTGTTCTGCTGTCATCCATGTGGATGTTACTTTGACACGTACCACCAACCTAAGTATTGTTGCAGACCATGTACACCCTTTCATGGAAACGGTATTCCCTGATGGCTATGCCCTCTTTCAGCAGGATAATTCGCCCTGCCATAAAGCAAAAATGGTTCAGGAATGGTTTGAGGAGCACAACAAGTTTGAGGTGTTGGCTTGGCCTCCAAATCCCCCAGATCTCAATCCAATCGAGCATCTGTGGGATGTGCTGAACAAACAAGTCCGATCCATGGAGGCCCAACCTCGAAACATACAACTTAAAGAATCTACTGCTAAAATATTGGTGCCAGATACAACAACACACCTTCATGGGTCTAGTGGAGTCCATGCCTTGACGGGTCAGGGCTGTTTTGGCAGCAAAAGGGGGACCAACACAATAGTTTAATGTTATGCCTGATCGATATTTATATATGTTGCACACACACATGCCTAGTTCACTATCTTTGTGGGGACTCTCCATTGACGTAATGGTTTTTATACTGTACAAACTGTATATTCTATCCTTTTACACTAACCCTACCCCTAAACCTACCCATCACACAAAACTTTCTAAATTTTTACATTTTCAAAAAAACTCATTCTGTATGATTTATAAGCTTGTTTCCTTATGGGGACCTCAATTGTGTGTGTGTGTGTGTGTGTGTGTGTGTGTGTGCGTGCGTGCGTGCGTGCGTGTGTGGTCCACAGGGCCAGGCCGAGCATTTCAGTCGACATAGGGACACAGATCATGAAACATTTAAAATAGTTAATTTATAGAAAAATTTAATGTAGAGTAAAATTATTCAGGATTTAACATTTCCTGTGAAATAGCAATGACCTGCCATGTGAAGACTGTGCCAGGTCATGTGTCAGAGAAACAAGTAATTTATTACAAAAACACTGTCATTAGTATTCATATCATATCACATGTACTGTAACACAAGTTCAAAGACAGTAAACTTATGACCAGATAAAACAATTCTGGAAAGGTGGATGAGCCTGCAGGCAAACGCATGCACGCCTATGGAGGAAAGTTGTTATCTGAAGAACTTTACATTCATTCTGATAAAAAAATAAAAATAATAATAATAATAATAATCATAAGTTGCTATGGTGTTCTGGGTGGTTGCTAGGCAGTTTATTTTTTGTTCTGGGTGTTACTATGGTGTTTCTAGACAGTTACTATGGTGCTGTGGGTGATTGCCAGGCAGTTGCTAGGGTGTTCTAGGTGATGGCTAGTGACCATCATTTTTCGTTTCTGACCATAATACAAATTCTGTGTTGGATGTTGAACATTCTGTTGTAATATTTTAATTGTATCCTTATATTCAGATTCTTGTGATGAAAAATACATGCTGCCTTCTGATTTGGATACATAAAAAACATTCAATTCAAAAAAAAAATTCTATTTCAAAAGCTTAAATCTTAAACAAATGGTTGAGGCTTTCTTTGGAATGGAAAGAAGCTTGACAAAGATTTGCACGTTTATGTGTACACCTGAATTCTTGCTTATTCACGTTTCTTACAGGACATCTGGTTCTAAAAGTTACAAGGTGACTCAAAGTTTATTGTCAGACTGTAACTAGTGCTACCAGAGCCAAAGCTACCCCTGGATTTAAAATGATATGAGAGGACACACCTTGCAAATGCAAGTCTTATTTAAGCACCTGAAGACGGCTATCTAAAACTAGAAGGTCTGAAGAAAATGTTGGTGGTAATTGCCTGTGTAAAACTTGCCACTTTGATGCTATGGTGTTCAAAGTCAAAAGAATCCACACACAAGGCAAGTTGCATAAACACAGCTTTTACATTAAGACCATGTTTATAGAACTAGGCTGAGTTCTTTAGGCTGAGACCAATTAATAGTTAGCCATGGCATAACGAGTCAAACTTTTCAAAGCAAATTTTTCAGTATATAGCAGAGAAAAAAAAACAAAAAAACATTTAGACCTCTACTTCTCTAAGCAGCTTATGCAAAAGATCTCTAGATATGACTTAGGTAGTCTACGTTTTTTCTTATTGTCAGCCAAGCCATAACTGTAAATGAGAAATAATAATATGGTCACAAGTTCAGTCGTTACATTCACATTTATGAATTTGGCAGACACTTTATCCAAAGCGACTTGCAATAGAGGATCATAAGTAATTTGTCACAGAGCTAACAATATTCATAGTTTACAATGGCATATTTATTAGAAAGCTAGATTAGGTAACAAGCTAGAGCAGAGGAGAAATGCAAAGAAATTTTTTTGGGGTTGGGTTAGGGTTGTAGGAGGGTTGTTAGCTACATAGTTTAACGATTCTGTGTTTCCCGAAACAGTAGTTCCAACAAACAAACGCAAAGTTGTGTGGTTGGAACTATAGCTCTCAACCTGTGGTTAGAAGCATACTGGGAATGGGATTTCACCAAGTACAACATGTTCCTGGATCAACATCTTTGTTGATCCTGGAACAAAATTCCAATAAACCAAAGTAGGGTTAGGTGCTTCTACATCAGTGTTATATACCTATCATGTCCCTCTGCTTTTAGGGATAAATTATCGGTAGGGTTAGGTTTAGGGGGAAGGAATAGGGTTAAGACTACATTTTTGGACAGCAAAGTTTATGGGCCACAACCTGTAAGTATGTTTTATTCTTTGTTGATGTGTTTTCCATTAATAGTTTCTATCGTTATTTGTATGCTGTAGCAAGGACGTAAACAAAGGGAAACACTGTTTGGCTCCGCTAGCCAGTATTCCTTTCTAGTTCAAATTTATCCGACAAACACCTACAAACTTCTTTTTAATCCCACTAGTGAACTTTGTATGTTGGTGTTTGTTGGCGTTTAAGTGATCAGTGTAAATGCAGGCATGCTAAACATGGTTCTGTGTTATGGCCACTGTAATAAATCCATGATTATTAGTCTTCGTAATGGTCTCATCGTTCTGGCGACAGATATTTGGCTACACTCGTTGAATAAAGACAAAACTAACAGTGCTATATAGTCAGTAGCGATCACTATACAATCTGTAATCAAATAATCCCTTCGAAACCTGTAGTATCATTTGTTAGAATGATTATATGTAGATACGAGTAATTTGTAAATGCTACTGCTGTTAATGTTAGTTCTGCTGTACTAAAGCTTTAAACTGTATATCTAAAACTAACATTAACAGCAGTAGCATTTACAAATTACAGTGTATCGACAAAGAGAACAACAAATAAAAAAAACATACCATTCTGAAACGTTCTGTTACAGCTGTTCTTGCGGAGGTTCTGCTCGATCCTCTTCACTAATATTCTCTGGATCTGATTCAGGCTCAAATTGATATGGCAATATTTACACCATTGTTTATTACAGTACACCTGAGCAAATGCAACTAACCATAATGATAAGGGGTGTGACGTTTCCTGACAACGTGCACTAGGCGGTTAGTGAATCACAACTCACTGGGCCAGCTAACAAATCTGAGCCTCTTGCGTATTTCTGAGGGAGGGGCTTTATAGAACCAGGAATTCAACAGAACGTTTTTACGAGAAGGGACACCGCAGTGTAGAATAAAGGTAAAATATGTGAAAAAAATGTGGTTTTTTTTACGAAGCATGAACCCATGTTACAGTGCACCCCATAAACACAATCAAGCCTTCCAAAAAATCTGATCAATCACCCCTTTAAGCAATGAGTTCTGCATTGTCTGAAACACACCGCTGGTTTAAAACGATGCATGTGCGAGAAGCTACCGTTTTGAGAAACAGTCGTCACTAGCTAGTTAAGTTCTCCAATGATGCATCTTACTATGGCACTTAAGCAGTTATGTTGTTTGTAAGGAAACGCACCCCAAAAATAGTTATGCCCAAAAGTTAAATGCATCAAACCACAAACTGTACATTTGAGCAATAGTACAAAGCTGTAATTTGAAAAGTTCACCTTTTTATTATATGTTAGTTGCTGTTTCTTTGTGATTAATTATAAATAATAATAATAATAATAATAATGCAATTCTTAAACCCAAAGCGCAACAGTGAAATAAAACAAAAACAACAAGGACAATACAACAATTAATTAAAAAACAGCCTTAAATAAATGTGTCTTAATCAAATGTTTTAAGTGTCCTAACATTGGTGCATTTCTGATGGTAAGAGGAAGCACATTCCATAGCTTGGGGGCTTTGTATAAAAAAGCTCTTTCCCCCATGGTCTTGAGTTTACATGAAGGCTGATGAAGTAAGAGAGAGTTAGAAGAACGGAGAGAACTGCGCCAGAGTATCTTTGTGATCTCATTAGCCCTTATATTCCATCACATGAATTGCCTTGTATGTTAAAATAAGGATTTTAAAATAAATTATCGCATTTATGGGAAGCCAGTGCAACTGTGAAAGCACTGGTATAAAGTGTTCACGAGGAGAAGTACGAGTAAGAACACAAGCTGAAGAATTTTAAATATATTGTAGCCTGCTCAGAGATTTAGCTGGAAGGCCAGAGAACAAGGCATTACAATAATCAAACCTACTTGTAATAAAGGCATGCATATGCCTTTCTGTGTCAGCAAAAGAGAAAAAAAAGTAGAGCATTGTTTATCAGATTTTAGAGATGTGTTTTATGGAGCCCGATCACACGAAAATGCATATCAATACGTGTGTGCAATGTCATGGAATGTATACGGCAAAAATAATATTTGCCGTGCATTTGGTATGCAGTTTTTCGCGTACATATGATACGCACTTTATGGTGTATTATTCACACGAACCCCCCACCCCCACCCAACTCAAGAGCGTGTCATATACACGCCATATACCATATGCACGCCAAAACTCATGTTGGCGTATAAATTCCACGACATTGCACACTCGTACTATTGATACGCATTCTCATGTGATCGTATTGGTGTGCCTCAAATGTTAACTGTGGATCAAAGATGACACCAAGATTCTGCACCTGTGAAGTGGGAATTACCACAACAATCAAACTGATCTGCTCGGCCTTACGAGTAGCCGCCACTGTACCAATCTGCATCAATTCCGTTTTGGAGACGTTCAGCTTCAGAAAGTTATTCTGCATCCAGATACCGATCTCTTCTAGACAACTACGCAAATTTCTAGCAATTCTGAGAGAAAAATCCATGTAGTGATGCCTTAGCAAATGCAAAACTGCATGCTGTCTACAGCACAATTACCAAGGCGTTATGAAGCAGATTTACTGTGTTTATTTAAGATGTTATAAATACATAATATTAACTATAAATCTTTTATAGGAATGGGGGGAAACACTTGCGTCCAAAACAGAAGCAGATCCTGCTAAACTGTATTGAGTGTTTAAAGGGTAAGTTGCTGTAGGCTACAACTCCAGATCAGCCCCTTTCCCTCTTTTAGAACTGTTAACCGCAGGCCTGCAGCATGCAGCCGCAGCACAGACCCCCTGCCTGACACCCATCAAAAGAACAAAGGCCTGCTGCACTCTTGTATACGCTATGCCAAAAATTGAGCCCAGATGTCAAACAGTTTGTGAGAAGCCCAAAATCCTCTTTTATGGCCACATAAATTTATCACAACCCATGTGTTTGAAGTATAATGGTATAAAGTGAGTGTGTTATACTGCTGACATATGCCTGCACTTTGAAGTTGATCTGGGATGATCCTGATATCTTTAAAAGCATATCTGATGACATCAGTAACCTGATTTATGCACTGTATTTGGCAAGAGTCTGTAATTCTCCAAAGAATGAAGGCTCTGATCTGAACTGATTGGAGATTAGACTACTGTTTGGAGCTGGCTAGTGGTGTTTGCTAACTCAGGCATACTTACTACTATTGCTATTAGGGTTAAGGATTTCAGCAAACTGAATTTGGGGGTGGACTCTTCTGACTTAAGACAGTAAGTATAAACCTAAACATCACTCCATTGTGAAACAGAAGTGCACTTAATTGTATTACTGTTCACTAGTGTATTTCAAATCTTAAAAGTGCATGTGTTAAAAAAATGTCACTTGTTTTTGAACACACTAAATTGTAATTAAGTGTATGAAAGATGTTCTTTTAAAGTATAACATTTTTATAAAAAGAACTCTTTTTAAATGTATGCTAAAGCATACTACAGTGTGCTTCTTTTTCTACAACTGAGAACACCCGATTAGCAACATGCAAGAACATGTAAACATGAAATTGTAAAAGAAAAAAATCTAGTTAAAATACTCATTGTTAAAGGATTCTGAATATATCTAAATTTATTTATTTATTTTATTGCCTGAAAACACCCCCAACAACAGATGATGAGCTTATAACTTAGATAAATAACATAAAATACTGGATGAAATGTTAGGTTAGACAGTCTAATCCTCTTGGCAGAAAGTTTTGTAATTACAATATAAGCGTGGGCATAAATCTCATTAATGTGCTGAAATTTAAATGGAGACTGTGGTTTATCAAGGGTGGTCTCTGCCCTGCAGGGGACACTTTCATATTAAACGGCCTGTAATCTCTGCTACACGCTTTGAGTTCCTCATTCATCATTTTACCTGCCAACACACTTCAAAATGGCTCAAAGATGGCAACAACATGCTTTTAATCCAAAATCATACCGGGCTTTGGAGGTTATTACTTTCATCTATCAAAGCTATGCCGTAGTGACTTGGTTAATGTTGCATACAGTACTGGTGCTGGGCTGTGATGAACTGAACAATCCAGAATGTTGGTTACATAACTTAAATTAATATGTGAGGAGATGTTTGTCTTTATTGTAATATACCCTCTGTAAATAATGCTTTATACGTATACACTGTGTTCATAAATATAGTGTCAGACCATGACTCAAATAGCTATTTTTTATTATGCATTTCTGGTGCCTCTTTGTATTTTTCTTTTTTTGGCACTTGATTAAATAAATTACCATACACTTTTAATTGGTGATAAATATTTTGAGTTGCAAGACGCCAGCTGTCATTGATATGAAAAGAGAGTAGGGTACATACAACGGGGCTAAAGGCACACCTTAAGAAAAATTTGCTTTTCATTACTCCTATAATGTATGATATACATATTGAACATTTATGGAGCAACAGAATTTGTATGAAAATAAATCATACAAGTAGTTTATTTTATTTAAAGGCTTACCAGCGTGGGGCAAAATGCACAAAGTATTGATACCAATACTTTCGCTAAAATATATTTTTTTTAATAATGTCTAAGGTTATGCTTGTTCAAAACAATCACTTTAGCATAGTTTGAACTATTTTCTGTTTATTTTGATGAATACAATAATTAATTTTTGATCAATAAATATGCTGTCATTAAAATATGTTATATATCTGAAAAATATAGAAACCAAATCATTTAAAAAAGTACAGATTCTGAAAGCATTGAAAGAGATCCCATAATAATTGAATATAGATTTACAGTAGAAACAATACATTATATTTTATTATTTGATATGATTAATATCTAATTTTAAATATGATGGTTTCATTATAAATATGGTGAATATCTCTAAGGTGGACACCCAACTTAATATATGATACTTACAATCTGAATCTAACCATGTCTGTCAACAAATGGAAAAGTCAGTGGCTGTTTATTATCATGTTAAATATGGTGCCTTTTGCCCCCACATCAGGGGTGCCTTTCACCCTACCATACTTTTACATATTCTTCTGTTATTGCAAAACTGTTGCTTTAATTACCTTGAACAAAACTGACAAACATTAAAGGATTAGTTCACTTTTAAATAAACTTTTGCTGATAATTTACTCACCCTCATGTTATCCAAGATGTCCATGTCTTTCTTTCTTCAGTCGAAAATAAATTAAGGTTTTTGATGAAAACATTCCAGGATTTTTCTCCTTATAATAGACTCAATGGACCCCAAACGGTTCAAGGTCCAAATGACAGTTTTAGTGCAGCTTCAAAGGGCTTTAAACGATACCAAAAGGTGAATAAGGGTCTTGTCTAACGAAACGATCGGTCATTTAAAAAAAATGAAAAAGTTTATGTTTTATAAGCACAAATGTACGCCTTGCTCCGTTCTGTGATGTGTACGTGACGTCATGTAATACGCAATTACGTTGAAAAGGTCACACTTGTCATAGGCGGAAGTCCCGAGTCATTGTTGAACGTGCACATACTTAGTCAAACGCCGTTTACAAAAAAGCGAGTTAAAAGGTAAAACAAGGATGTCGGACAATTTTGAATCCTCCTTCCACATTTGTAAACACTGACTCGGTACTTCCGCCTAAAAAAAAAAAAAAAAAGGGCTGAGGGAAGTTTTTGTGCCATTTAGTGGTTTAGAGGAAAATAAAATCAAAGGAGCCTTTTAGCCCCGTTGTACCCTACAGAGTGATACAAGAGACTCAAAAAGAACCAGCGGTATTTTGCCATGGACAGCAGTGAAATATCCAGTTTAGAGTTTATTAACCAAAAAATGTATATGCTCAATGATACGAATGACTAATCACAATCAGGTGTTCCTGAAAGCTGCTGATATGCAGATTAAGGGTGTTTACACGATATGCTTAATGGTATGCTTACAACGATATGCTTAAAACTGATACGTTTTTCCTTTTAGTTTTCCAGGTACAGTTTATACCATTGTCAAAACGATTTCCATTCACACGGATCCATGAAAACGACTAAAAGCATAATACGCATGTGCATGATTTCATTGTTTTCACAGATTTGCGTTTTTGTTGTTGACACAGAGACCGTTTTAAAAACCTTCCACTTTGAAACCTGTTTTCAAAAGGTTGCGTTTTCAGGCACCCAAAACATGGTTGTCGTGTAAATGAACAGCCAAAACGCATTAAAAAGTTTTCAGGGTTTAGTTGACAATAGTGTTGTGTAAACAGACCGTAAGATGCCTTTTGTTTTTGTTTTTTAAGAAAACTGCACAACACTAAATAGGCATTTAGCTTGCATTATTCACATGACTAATATAACTGAATAGTTTTTATGAATGGCAATTTGTTAACATGAAGCATGCTTCTACTTTGTTTTGGAATGTGCACAAAAAACTTATAATATTTAATGAAATACAAGCACAATGTTAGTAAAAAAGACAATTACATGTACGTATTGAGCAGCAAACAAAAATGGAAATTCTTCCAAATTATTATTATTATTTTTTCTTATTAAGTTTTATTTTATGCTATTGCGTGATCAGACTCTGGAAACAATTACTAACAGTTCCCTGATTATGAAAAGTGATGTTTTCCCCGGCGGTAAACCACATTCTTACCACTGCCATAACTTGTCACAGATAACGACCTTGCTCGCAAAACTGATTCAGAGGTTTTCCATGCAGATTTGCTGGAGACCCCCTCTCTCCGGGCTTCCCTCAGGGCACAGGGACCTTCTCTGGAGCTTGTGGGGGAGTAGGCGCTTTATGTGTCTCATGGTGAGTCATTTGAGTATAAAACCTTCCACTGCTGGAGACCACAGTCTGCTGACAGCTCTCTTTTCAGTCTGTAATGAACCCACTTTCTCCACACATGTAGAACAACCCTGACCGTAAGCTTAAAGGAAAAGATCACCCAAAAATGAAGACTGCCACCAGTTATTCAATCTCATGTTATTCCAAACCTTTATTACTTGTTTCCTTCTGAAAGTAATGCAAAAAACAGATTCTTTACATGCACGGCGTCATTCATTTTGAAATCATTCAATTTGCGTCTTCTGATTGGTTCTGTGGACTTTTGTTGACTTTTGATTTAAAAATTGCAAAGATAATGCATGAAGGACATAAGAATTTATTTCACAAATGCATTTATGTTCTCCATTTGCTTGGACTTTTAAGTTGATTTTCCAGTTCCCTAGTGATAGTCCCTTTTTAGGCCTTTTGTGTCATTTGTTCCCTTAATTTTATTTACAGGTGAAACCCATTGTTACATTGTCAGCTTCCCTGTGTTGGGGTGGTCTATCTGAGCCACTCACGTCCGTCATGCCATTGTGGGACCCTGAGTGGCATTGTTGCTGAGCAGCTCCACTTTTACCATGGGTGTTGTGGATGGGAAACCATTGCAGAGTCCTCAGTGCTCCCAAGCCCTTTGTTCCCAGAGCATACACCAATGCAGTGTGTGCAGTCAAGGTGACTGGTACTGGCATCAAAGGTTTCACACCTGCCAATAATGTTGGAGAAAACCACATTGGGCTACTTTTGACTGGCCATTGGGCTACTTATGTTGCACAGACCTGGCAACCCTGAGTATAACACAATAAACCCAACCTTACCTTTCTATCTACTGCACAAGACCACCCACTTTCTTCACATATACCTGATGCTGAACAATGATACAGGCAGGGGGTATTTAACTAAGCGCCACGAGGCCTCTGAGATCCTTGTAATTAATTTGTAGAAGCTTAATATGGTCCTCAAAACACCTAAAGAAAAAAAGTGTGCCAATTTGAGTTAAGAGGTTCAAGCCAATAAAAAAGCGTATTCATTCTTTCAATGGACACGCTCGTTGCTTTTCTGAATACACAGTCTTTGTACCGATGTTATGCTTACCTTCAAAGTTTAATGAAGCAACTTAAAATGAGTTCACACTTGGCATGTTCGGTTCGATTAAAACGTTGGTGCGATTGCCCTGTTAGTGTGGTTTGTGATCAATGCCATCCAAACCCTGGTGCGGACCAAACAAGCAAACTCTGGTGTAGTTCAAATGAAATATGAATGCAACACAGACCAAAGACATGTAAACAAACCAAAAATGGGACATGATGTCACAAGATGTGATCCTAAAAACGACAGAATGCTCAAGCATACCTGTTTTGTCTCGTCATAGTCACGATGTTGCCCATCACAGTTCGGTACAGGCATAACTGCGTCTCCTCGCTGCAGATCTTTGTTTGTGTGTGATGGAGGGATTCCCGTCGCTGTTTTGACTCCTTTGCACATTTTATAAGCTCTTCACGAGTTCTCAGCTGGTCAAAAAAAACATAATATGTAGGCTAAACACATACTTTGAGTCAGCACACAGCATTGTTTTGGATGTTTGGTAAGTACGCACAAAATATACATAATAAAAGCCGACCAATCAGGTTGTGAACTTATCAATATTCCTTTAGTTTGTGGGTCTTTAAAATGCCAATGTGATCTCTAAGCAAACCGAGCTACAAGTGTGAACACACCCTTAAGGTGCTTTTACACTAGCACTTTTGGTGCGCTCCCAGGTGCAATTGACTTCCGAGTATGTTTGGATGATGTGAACACTGTATTCGAAACTAGGGTGCGCACATGTGAACCATACCCAAGTCCACCTAAAAGTGTGGTCTTACAGTTCACGTGAACTCATGACATATGATTCAATAAAACTGTGTTTCTGTGTGTTCTCACTCCCTTTCATGATAAGCATGACAGACACATTGCAAGCAGAGAGAATATATACAGTGCAACTGGAAAGTATTCACAGCGCTTCACTTTTTCCACATTTTGTTATGTTACAGCCTTATTCCAAAATGGATTAAATTCATTATTTTTTTCCTCAATTCTACAAACAATACCCCAAAATGACAACATGAAAGAAGTTTGTTTGAAGTCTTTGCATGTGTATTAAAAATATAAAGTCACATGTACATAAGTGTAATGTTTTGGTTTCATTTCATTTTCATGTTTCATGTTCTTATTTTGTCATGTTCAATATCATATTTCCTGGTTTGTCATGTGATTTCATTGTGCCCCATGTGATCATGTCATGTGCTTCCTTAGTCTCTAGTCTCATGTTGTCATTATAGGTGTGTTTGACATCGGCTGCGGCTGGAAGCAACCGTTCGGCGAGAGTAGCCACGTGCAGGCGAGGAAGAGCTGCAAATGGAGACGTGAAGTCGGACACTTTCTGCTTCCCGTAGTGACGCTTGCGCTGTGTTTGCATACTTTATCACAGCTGAAGTTAAATAAATGCAATATTTGTCAAATAAACAGATGTTTAGAAACATTTTAATTTATGTACTGCTTAATACAGTGGGTTTTTTTTTTCCATTTTATTTTGATAAACATGACAATATAACATTGCGACTACATGAAAAGAGTTTTTACCGTTTTTAAAAAACTGATTTGTGAACATTAGTGAAACAGAAGGTTTTAGAATAAACACGAAACACGAGATCACTGTCATGCAGTGAATCCGACCAATTGTGGAACAGCTGTGTCGTCGTGCAGTCGCTCTGTAGAAGCTGCACAAAATGTACCAGCCGGCTGCTCTCAAATTGCTCTCGCAGCTCATCACTACATCAAGTCGAACAAGCCTATAAGTACATTTTCTTGATTGTTCACAGGTGTGTCCGGTTTAGTCATTTAGTCCTTGGGTATTTTAACCCTCATGTTTGTCATGTGTTTTTGTCTAGTATTGTGTGTATTCCCTGTACTGCTGTTGGTGAGTTCTGTGTCTGTTCGAGTCAAGTCAAGTCAAGTCAAGTCAAGTCAAGTCAAATCAGTTTAGGTCAAGTCCTTATTTTTGTTTTGTAAATAAAGTGCTCTTGGGTTCAGCCTCAAGTATTTTTGAATATGATGCTACAAGCTTGGCACACATATCTTGGGGCAGTTTCTCCCAATCTTCTATGCAGGACCTTTCAAACTCCATCAGGTTGGATGGGGGGCGTCGGTGCACAGCCATTTTCAAATCTTTCCAGAGATTTTCAATCGGGTTCAGGTCTGGGCTCTGGCTGGGCCACTCAAGGACATTCACTGAGTTGTCCCATAGCCACTCCTTTGTTATCTTGGCTGTGTGCTTAGGGTCGTTGTCCTGTTGGTAGATGATCCTTCGCCCCAGTCGGAGGTCCAGAGCACTCTGGAGCAGGTTTTCATCAAAGATGTCTCTGTACATTGTTGCATTCATCTTTCCCTCTATCCTAACTAGTCTGCCAGTTCCTGCCGCTGAAAAACATCCCCACAGCATGATGCTGCCACTACCATGCTTCATTGTAGGGATGGTATTGGCCAGGTTAGTGAGTGGTGCCAAGTTTCCTCCAGATATGACACTTGCCATTCAGGTCAAAGAGTTCAATCTTTGTTTCATAAGACCAGAGAATTTTGTTTCTCATGGTCTGAGAGTCCTTCAGGTGCCTTTTCGCAAACTCCAGGTGGGCTGTCATGTGCCGTCTGGCCACTCTACCATACAAGCCGGATTGGTGGAGTGCTGCAGAGATGGTTGTTCTTCTGGAAGGTTCTCGTCTCTCCACAGTGAAATGCTGGAACTCTGTCAGAGTGACCATCGGGTTCTTGGTCACCTCCCTGACTGAGGCCCTTCTCCCCCGATCGCTCAGTTTGGCCGGGCGGCCAGCTCTAGGAAGTGTCCTTGGGTTCTTAAACTTCTCCAATTAACTGATGATTGAGGCCACTGTGATCATTGGGACCTTCAATGCTGCAGAAATGTTTCTGTACCCTTCCCCAGATCTGTGTCTCGATACAATCTAGTCTCTGTGGTCTACAGACAATTGCTTGGACTTCATGGTTTGTGCTCTGGCATGCACTTTTAACTGTGTGACAGGCGTGTGCCTTTCCAAATCATGTCCAATCAATTGAATTTACCACAGGTGGACTCCAAATTGTAGCAACATCTCAAGGATGATCAGTGGAAACAGGATGCACCTGAGCAAAATTGAGTGGGAAGGCTGTGAATACATGTACATGTGATATATATATATATATATATATATATATATATATATATATATATATATATATATATATATATATATATATATATATATATATATATATATATATATATATAACATTTGCAAAGATTTCAAACAATCTTCTTTCACTTTGTCAATATGTATTTATTTTTTTTAGAATTGAGAGAAAAAAAAATGAATTTAATCTATTTTGGGAAAAGGCTGTAACATAACAATATGTGGAAAAATTTAAGCTCTGTGAATATTATCCAGATGCACTGTACAGACCTGTTCCTGTTTCGCCTAGCAGACTGATAATAACCTGTGCACCCTGATTCCTGGGAAACTGAGTCTGATTGGAATTGGCTATTTCTGCCAGTACTTCTCAACATCACACGGTCAGTGAGAGTTCTGTGGGATGCTGTTCAGACTATATGTCACATACTGTGTAAAATATATTATCGAGCCAGAGTTGCTTTTATTGTAGTTTTTTATCATATAAATAAATAGATTAGATGCAGAAAGAGAAATTATATTAAGCAAATAAAGACAGTAAGGTTGTAGCACACGAAAATGAGAAACTGAAATGTGTGGATTCCATTGGATGATTTTTGTCAGTCCTGTCACACACCACCACAAGCATCTGCTGGAATTCCATCACAACAGAAGTCCTCAAAGCCAGAGGTACGAAAATCACAGGGTGTGCATGAGAGCCCAAAGGAAAAGCTTAATCTCTTTTCCTGCCTCTCTTTCTCGAGTTTGCAGTTCTGAGAAGTTATGGCTACACGTGCTGGCCAGGCCTACCATCACTGTTTCCATTCACATGCTATCTGGGAGCTGGCCACTGAATATTTACAAGGATGGGGGAAAGAGAAATGACAGGAAAACCGGAAAGTACTTCTTTTAAAAGAGTGGCAGTAGATGGAATGGATGTGATTGCCTTTAACTAGTTTCAGAGGTATGAAGTATGAGCCAGCCTTCAGAAACCATTAGAGACTGCATTCACAGTTTTCAGGGGTACACAAAAGAGCTGTCACTGTGGGCTATGTTGAGGTACATACTGTAAAGTCACTTCTCACAGGCACACAAATTAATGCACCATTACGGTCAAATAGTCTGTGAATAGAAGATTGTCAGTCTCGTCATGAGCACATAAGAAGAATCAATCACACAAATATTACACAGACAAACCATTAAAATGTATCATGGATGGAAACTATTTTAACATCTATACTATCACACAGCATCCAAGAGTCATCCAAGAAACATTCTCACTCACTTGGAATTTAGAGAGATTTTATAAAATCATGATTTATTGAACATATCAGCACATCTTAGGTTGTTCTCTTAAAAATTACAATTCAAAAGGTAAAAGCCCTGCAACATAAAACGATTACTCATTCTGCTGGAATAAGGAAACATTTGCCATAGTCGACAAAGTAAATTACATTCATTTAATTAGCAAAAGAATTTCAACATAAGGCTAGAGTTGTTTTGAATTTATCTAACACTGAAAAATGTCCATGAGCACTCGGCACCATCAATCTATACCACTTGCTTGCCAAGGTATGTTACTGTTGTCTTCCAGAACGGTATTTGGCAGTTTTTTTTAGATAAGCCAGGTATTTTCAAAGTGTTCTACTCATTCCTGTTTGTTCAGTCCAGTTAACTTAAATATATTTCACAATGTGCATATCCAAAGAAAACACAGAAAGTCAAGAAATTCCTATAGACCTCAACAATGATTGATTCTTTAACCTCATTATCAATTGTCACTAATGGCAGGCAAAATATATCATACTTACTGAATACATTTATGTTAGTAACCAAGAATGAAGAAAACTTTCTCAGAATGTTCTAACTTACTTTATATGCTATATTTGGCATTATAGCACTAGGATATTTTTCTTCCATCTATTCTCCAAACTGCTTATACTATGTAATATGTTTTGGGTTACACTTTATTTTGATGGTGTACTATAGACATTATTCTAACTATAAGTAACTGCAACTATATGTCAACTAACTCTCATTGGAGTATTAAGCCCCGTTTCCACCGCAGGAACTTTCCCCAGGAACTAGGAACTTTGGGGTGGTACTCGGTGTGTTTCGACCGCAGGAACCAGGGTCTAAATGAAGTTCCGGGTAAATATTTACCCCTCAAAACGGCCCTGCTCGCGAGGTAGTACTTTTTCAAAGTTCAGGAACTTTCGGGGGTGGGACTTGGGTGCTGAACATGCTTATTGGTTGTGTTCACGCAGCATTTTATTTCAACCAGCATTTTTAAAAGTATTGCTCTATCTGTCCGGTGGCGCGCGTTCGTCTTGCCATCTCACGGTCAATGTCCATAATAGCTGATAATAACATACGTTGTCTTATTTTAAATATAGCTTTACACGCTTAAAGCAGAATACGCTTTAGTATCAGTGCTCTCTTTTCAGCCGTTTTGTTAACTAGGCTACACCTCTACCAGTACATAACCAGCAAAAGCAGCGCTGCTTGAATCTCCTCCATACTTGTTACTGTTGCATACAGTGTCATGCAAAAATTACTACTGTCCGTTGGTGACTGGGACGAGCGGTCGCGCGCAGTCCTACATCACCGGACTAATTTGCCTAATCTTCACGGTACTTTAGACCGCGGTGGAAACGCAGACAGTAGCAGGTCTGGAGGGAAAAAAGTTCCTGTAAAAAAAGTTCCTGGTACAAATTGTTCCGGGTAATTTCGGTGGAAACGGGGCTTTAGTAGACTGTAGTGGGCTGTTCGCAAATTCACACTTTCAAATAAGTCAGATAGAATGAATGGTATGCATATTTGCCGTGATGTCCGAGAAGAGGGCTCCAAGCTCGTTATTTGGACCGAACCCAGAGTGCTCCCCCCATATTCCAGGCTCTGGTAGGAATAAGTCAAGAGTTAGGAGTTTTCAGCATGGAGGTATGCTGAAAACTGTTGAGGAATGTAGGTGAGTCAACTGTGTATACACTTATCAGGCATAACATAACCACCTTCCTTATATTGTGTTGGTTACATTTTGCTCCCAAAACAGCCCTGGCCCATTTATGGATGGACTCTACTAGACCCCTGTGGAAGGTGTGTTGTGGTATCTGTCACCAAGATAATAGCAGCAGATCCTTAAAGTCCTGTATGTTGCGAGGTGGGGCCTCCATGGATTGGACTTGTTTGTTCAGCTCATCCCACAGATCCTCGATTGGATTGAGATCTGGGGAATTTTGAGGCCAAGTCAACAGCTCAAACTCATTGTTGTGCTCCTCAAACCATTCCTGAAGCATGTTTTGGCAGGGCGCATTATATTTCTGAAAGAGGCCATAGCCATCAGGGAATACCGTTTCCATGAAAGGGTGTACATGATCTGTAACAATGCTTAGGTAGGTGGTACGTGTCAAAGTAACATCCACTAAATGGTAGGACTAAAGTTTCCCAGAAGAACATTGCATCATACTGCCTCTGCCGGCTTGCCTTCTTCCCATAGTGCATCCTGGTGCCATGTGTTCCCCAAGTAAGTGACATACATGCACCCGGCCATCTATGTGATGTAAAAGAAAAATTCGATCAGACCTTCTTCCATTGCTTTATGTTCCAGTTCTGATGCTCACATGCCCACTGTTGGCGCTTTCGGCAGTGGACAGGGGTCAGCATGAGCACCCTGACTGGTCAGCTGCTATGGAGCCCCATACGCAACAAACTGCTATAGGGTGACACATTTCTTCATGAGCAATTTGAGCTACAATAGCTTGCTCCCCATGTGCATCAATGAGCCATGACCCTGACCTTGGATTATACATTTGATAGATACTGACCACTGCAGACCATGAACACCCCACAAGAGCAGCAGTTTTGGAGATGCTCTGACCAGCCATCACAGTTTGGCCCTTGTCAAAGTCACTCAAATCCTTACGCTTGCCAAATTTTTCTGCTTGTAACACATCAAATAAGGACAAAATGTTCACTTGCTACCTAATATATCCCACCCACTAACAGGTGCTGTGATGAAGAGATAATCAGTGTTATTCACTTCACCTGTCATAATGTTATATATATGCTTCATCTCATGCTGAAAGAATAGACATAGTAATTGCTGACGACGAGTTGATTAAATTAAAAATCATTTAGGTTAGGTGTAAGTGTTTGGGTTAAAATAAGTTGATGTGTAGTTGCAAAGTTATTTAGTAGAATGTTTTTTGGGGAGCATCAAAATAGTGTTAGCAGATGTTAAGCAGACAGTCTAATATTCAATGAGTCAATGAGAGCTAGATGACATGTTGCAAAAGGAATTATAGTTAGTTAAATGTCTAAAGTGGATCATCAAAATAAAGTGTTACCAAATTTCATGTTAATGTGTTAATGGCAAACAGGCAATGTGTTAAAAGGCAAACAGATTGGTTCGATTGGTTATTATTTGTTTGATTTCTTGGTATCAAGCTCTTAATATGACTGAAAACACAAAATTAGCGCCATAAACGTAGCCATTTGACTATATCCCAAGTCTTCTGAAGTCATATGATAACTCATTGTTTTTATTCACTAATAACATTTCCTTTTTAGTTGCAATCACATAATCGAGTCTTTGCTTTGTGAATGAATCGATCTGATTCATGAATCAGATAAACCAGTTCACTGAAATAAACAACTTACTGACTTATATTTGACAAAATATACAAAATATTTGAACTGCACAGAAGACAAAATATTTGAACTGCACAGAAGAAAGGCATACAGGATTGGAACAACAGTAAATTGTGACAGAATTATAATTTTGGGGTAAACCTGTAAGCTTCCTAAACTATATATAAGCTATTCAGTCAGCGCACCACATCTCAAAGGGATTTTTTTTCTCTAGCAAACTCTACAAATGCTTGGTGTGCTTTCTGAATTTTTCCCTTTAAGCTTCTGGAACTAACTCATAACTCATGCTGTGCGCCCGGCCTTCACATATTCACACAGCTTTGTTAACGTTTGGGCCCTAACCTTTTTAACTCAAGTTACGCCTGTCTTTCTTTTTTACATAAATTCCTGCACACTTCTGTTTTTTTACTCATAAATCAAGAGTCTTTAAGTTAACTGAAGCTAGAGTAACATATGGATGATCAGAAAAGAAGAAGAAACTCTTTGCATTAAGGCCAGTCCAGCATCTGGAAAGCTTTGATTTTGTGTTAGGATCAGGGTCAAATGTCATGGAGTTGTGATTGATGGACAGCCCTGCCAATCTTCTCACCTTAGTGTTTTTGAAGTGCTACACATGATGTCAGAGTAAACAGAAATGGATCTGGCAGCATCTCTGCGGCTTTCCCACCAAGGAAGCACAATTCCAAGAAAAGAAAAATACCAGTCAATGCCAAAGATAGGTGAAACAGGTGGAATACATCATAAAATGGTGAAAGAAATGTGGAACAACTGTGAATTTGCTCTGCGCTGACTGATCTTCCAGACATGAAGAGCTGTAGTAGAAGAAGAGTGGACTTCAAGAGGCCCAAAGCTACACTGAAGAAATGCAAAACCAAGAATGTATTAGCAAAAAGCACTATTGGCAGTATGGGATGGTGGTGACAGCGTCATTCTTTGGGAATCTTCTCTGTGACAGGAACTGGGAAACTCATAAAGAAGGAAGAATGGATAAAGCTAAGTGCAGAAAAATCCTCAAAAAAGTGTGCAGAATTCCACAGGAGCACTGGAACCTGGAAGATGATTAATTTTCCAACAGGACAGTGACCCATGATGCTTTAAAAACATAACGTTAGTGACCTGGAACGGTCCGGTTTAGATCACTCAAATTGAGCATGTGTGGAATGATTTAAAAAAAACAAAAAAAAATACTCTTGCAGTTCCCATTCAACTATATCGAGGTGGAGCAGCTTTTTTTCAGTAAGAAATTCTGATAAAGGATGATCCAGAGACGATCCAGGACATTGTCCTAGTGCCATATATCATTTAATCTGTGAGTTGAATTTATTTGAGAGCGAATAAAACCAAATAGTGTTAAATATAGTTTGGAATGATATATTAGAATTAAATAAAAATATATTGGAATGATATAAAACTATCCCTTTAATCTTTTCTTGATAAGTGTATAAACTTTTCAAAACTATACAAAGAGTACGTCTTTGTTCTTTATAGATTTTTTTCTTACTTTCAATCATTTACAGACAATAAAATCATTTTTAAAGGAGTACAGAGAATTGCAAGTAAATATGTTAACTCAAGCAGACAAATATATATCCTGAGATTAGAATGTGTCTCCTTGAGGAAGACTACATGATCTGGCAGCTATCTCCCTGTAGCCCAAGACTGGTTGCTCACTTAAAGCTAAGCAGGGTTGAGCCTGGTCAGTATCTGGATGGGAGACCTCCTGGGAAAGGACAGCAGGGGGTGCTCACCATGTGGTCTGTGTGAGTCGTAACACCCCATTACAATGATGGGAACACTATACATGGCCTCCTAATCACCCCCATATACTGATTGGCTTCATCTTTCTCTGTCTCTTCTCATCCAATAAACTGGTGTGTGGTGGGTGTTCTGGCTTAATATGGCTGCCATTGCATCATCCAGGTGGATACTGCACATTGATAGTGGTTGAGGAGATTACCCCTTCCATATGTACAAATTAATATTACATTGTAGAGGTCCACCGGTACATTGCCAAGGTTGATATTAGCCAATATTTGGCATTCTTAAATGATCAGCATTGGACAAGTTTTTCTGGATGGCCACTGAGTGCCGGTAGAGAGACTTTTATATTTAAAAGGACTTTTATATTGATAGTGCCATGAATGCCAGCGTAGACGACCTGAAACTACTTGCGCATTCGCATTGTTGAAAAGCAACAAATGTTTATAACCTTGCACACAGAAATACTTCTTATAGCTATGAGATCCATCAGCAAAAGCAACTCGATTCATTACGCTGTGTGTTCATGCAGGGCTTTTCTTTTCTGTGAAAACCTAGAAGACCTCTAGACCAGAGTGCCTGAGCGCAGAAGCATAAGAGCACCTATATCTGCATGCGAAATTGCATTCTTAAGTAGGCACTTATTTGGAAAAAGTTATTACTTCTCGACTGCTAAAAAGGTATGTTCTGTATAGTATGAATGTGTGTAGTCTCAATGTAATCTGAACTATGTTTGCCATGTTGTCATTATCATATGACCTACCATAATCTGTTTTGTCTTTTTACTGCCATTCACAAATCCTGTACCGTGGCCTCATGGGATAGTAAAGTGTCCATATCATATGCTTAGGAATCTCACCGGAAGTAGAAAGTACTTTTTGCCTACTGAGTGCTGTGCATTCAGACATTACTTCTTTAGTTTTTTTAACCACTATATAGTAGCGAAGTATGCAAATTTGGATGCAGCCTACACTTTCAGAAATGTTAAACAAAAATAGCCAACAGTACATGAAAAAAGTATTAAACCCCTAGAGGCTTGCATGAGGTTGAAAAAATTGTTAGGGGTTCCCAAATAAATCCATATTTGTCATTAAAAATGTCATATTGAGCGACCACTTCTACTTTGTTAGAAAGTAATATTTTCCATCTAATGAGTCACACTGAAGTATTTTAGAGGAAAGCAAATTTTACATGAATTTCCCACCGTAATGACAATTTCATAAATGCCCTTATTTTTCAATGTTTTCTATGACCGTGGGAACCCTGAATGCTAAGGATGCCTTGACACACTTTCACACAGTTCTGTGTCTCTCCTTTCACTGCAGCCACAGACAGCCAGACAGGAAGGGCAGTTCACACACTGTCCAGCCCAAGAGAGACATAATGTACCACAGCTCCAAACACACCCGAAATACATGTGACTGCCCGCTGCAGTTTCACTCTCCTTGTAAATCAGACCTCTGAGGCCAAAATCCACCTCATAAAGAACTGTAATGATTCCTGTGATGTGAGAGCAGAGCGGGTGTACTTATGACTGACATGGTACACACTGCCTCCATTTCATCTTCTCAGACATGCACGTGGGTAATCAAAGACACTTTATCTCACTTCAAAAGCATACATTGTTTTAGATCGATTTTTTTGGAACGCTCCCTTCTAACATGCTCCGGCAAGACCGGAGTAACATGACCCATTTGCGAGGAGCGCATAGTAAATTGTGTTGAAAAGCTGTGACCCGGAGCTCCGTCGCCCAGACAAAGGTGCCTCTCATGTGCCCCAGACGTGGGATATCCCTCTCATCACATACCAGCCAGCCACACGAGCGCAACCCCCCGCCTGGCTGCTCTCCAAACCCGTATATTTTTCTAAAGAGCTCATAAATGCTACAAAATTGCTTTTCTGCTTTTCCGTTGTCCCTCGTCTGATCTGACAAACAGGAGAGTGAACCATAGACAGCATGCGGAGTGGAGAGAGGGAGTTGAGATCTTGAGCACACACAGATTTCTTCCAATCTAATGTTAATCTTAAGAGCATCCTTCATATCTCTGGAGAGTCTTTAGTTTTATCAAATTTATAAACGACAGATACATTATCAGTGCTTGAAGTGGAAAAAATAAAGTGCCCTGTGCCGGTACTCACCACAGGGGGCGGGGCTTTGTTAGGGGCGTGGTTATGGGGGATTGTTTAGTCAATCATTCAAGAAGGTCCATATTTTAAAGCTCTTTTTAACTTGTACTTAGCCTTAAAACTAACATATAGTTCTTTTAATTGTTTAACTATAGCATTTTTTACAATAAGGTTTTATTTACAAAGCAAGATCATTGACAGCTCATCACTACCAGGCCAATGTTAACTTTTTTCGTTCATTTTTTTCTAATCAAATAGCAATACAGTTAGAAACTATCTTTTCATCGGTCATTTCATTGGCAGTTTTAGCTCACGTTCGACTTTCTCCGTAGGGTTTCACTACATTCTCAATAAAATTCAAATGGGATGCACATTTTATCATCAGCGTCACGAACGAACGGCTCATGCAAATCTTTGTTTATAGCTGATACGACGGAGTGCGCGTCGAGAGTGCGAGTCCCAATTTCGTTTGGCTTTGTTCCAAGTGGACTCGCGCTGCAGAGTCAGGCGAAAGTATAAACAAGGCACTACGCACCTACAGCAATTTGCGCGCTACTTAATTAAACAATTGGGCGTCCATTATAAAGGCGAGAAGTAGCGGTACGCAAGAAAAGGTGCAGGTAAGGATTAAAACAGATGTGCAAATGAGCGTACCGGTACGCTAAAAGCACGAGTTAAACTCTGCAGGACAGTGGCCCCCCAGGAGCAGGATTGGACACCCCTGCTTTATGTCGATTTATCTCAGTGATTCAGTTTTTGCATTCAAAATTGCATACTGTATAGTAGTTACTACATTTGTAAGTTGAAAGGTGGGGCCTCCATGGATGAAACTTGTTTGTTCAGCACATCCCACAGATGCTCGATTGGATTGACATCTAGGGAATTTGGAGGCCAAGTCAACACCTCAAACTTGTTGTTGTGCTCCTCAAACCATTCCTGAACCATTTTTGCTTTGTGGCAGGGCGCATTATCCTGCTGAAAGAGACCACAGCCACTAGGGTACACTGTTTCCATGAACATGGTCTGCAAAAATGCTTAGGTGGTACGTGTCAAAGTAACATCCTCATGGATGGCAGGACCCAAGGTTTCCCAGCAGAACATTGCCCAAAGCATCACACTGCCTCCGCCGGCTTGCCTTCTTCCCACAGTGCATCCTGGTGCCATGTGTTCCCCAGGTGAGCGACGCACCATCCAACGTGATTAAAATGTGATTCATCAGACCAAGCCACCTTCTCCATTGCTCTGTGGACCAGTTCTGATGCTTACGTGCCCACTGTTGGCTCTTTTTGCGGTGGACAGGGGTCACCATGGGCACTCTGACTGTTCTGCAGCCCCATATGCAACAAAATGCGATGCACTGTGTATTCTGACACCTTTCTATCAGAACCAACATTAACTTCTTGTGCAATTTGAGATACAGTAGCTTGTCTGTTTAAACAGACCACAAAGGCCAGCCTTCACTTCCCCACGTGCATCAATGAGCCTTGGCTGCCCATGACACTGTTGCCGGTTCACCACTGTTCCTTCCTTGGACCACTTTTGATAGGGGAACACCCCACAAGAGCTTCAGTTTTGGAGATGCTCTGACCATCTAGCCATCACAATTTAGACCGTGTCAAACTCACTCAAATCCTTACGCTTGCCCGTTTTTCCTGCTTCTAGCACATCAACTTTGAGGACAAAATGTTCACTTAATATATCCCACCCACTAACAGGTGTCGTGATGAAGAGATAATCCGTGTTTTCCACTTTCATGGTCACCCATTCAGTTGCAGTGCTTCAATGCCATTCTCAAATCCTCTCCCGTGGCCTCATGGGATAGTAAAGTGTTCATTGAATGTGCACTTCAGAATCTCGACGTTAGGTCCCCCAGGAACCTTTCGCCTACTGTTTTATGAATACTATGAATTCAGACATACTAATTGTCTCACATACTATTTTTCACCTACTGTATATAGTATGAATGTAGGCATAAGCTATTTGATGCAGAGATTGAGTTTCCCAAAAATATTCACTAGTGATATTCAACGTTTTTGTGCCACGTGGCGGATTTCAAATATTGAAAATTCATCGTATAGAGGTAAGGACGACGGCTCGTTGACCATTAAAAACGGTCGATCGAATGCGATGTTTACCAGATGTTACGATCTTTCACAGACGTCTCCGCGACGTACGTGTGCTATCTGGGTAAAATAAGAGCCATGCAGACAGTGTTTTACACAAGATCATCATCAGATGTTACATTCCCTCTCTAACTGTGATCAGAATGGAATAACTGTTCTTTGTTTTTGTTCATGTGCATATGTTTCTTGTGCTTCCTTCTAGTTTAGGGGCCATTAGTAGGGTTAGACATGTTTTCAACTAAAAACGTAAAACGTTTTATGCGTTTTGGCTGCTCATTTACAGGGCAATGGTATTTTGGGGGCCAGAAAACGCAAACTTCAAAGTGCAGCGCTGTGTTAAAAAAATCGCCCCCTACCTCATTTCACTATTCCCTACATTACTCCACTAATATAGACCACTTGAAGGAGTGAATGGAAACGAGTGAGTGAATTCTGACGCTGAGTGTGCCGGAAGGGCTGCCGCTTTTGCATAGTTTGTCCTTGCTGTTTAATAATGAAACGCAAACTGGCAGCTCCAGTATTAATGAAAAGATTTATCATAACTCTGTCATGGAAACTAGCATGTATAAACTGTAATTAAACTATTTAATAATCAATAAAAAAGGAATTTATACCTGTATGATATTACTGTATGATATTATGCTGGACCAGTGCGGTTTGGAAAATGGATGGATGATTGATTTAGCTGCAGGCGCCATCTCCTGGCAAGACGCAGGAATTCATTCAGCACATGACTCTCATGGTACATTATGGGTCAAGTTATACACTTGTTATTGTGGTGCATTGTGGGATTGAATGAATGCACTCAATAACGTCCGATATGGTTTCAGACACCATTACAAATGGCTGTCCCCTCAAAGAGTGCCCTATTTAACCCTTTCACATGTAAGTTTAAAATATTCTGTCTGACCCCCCAGCGTGAGTTTGGTTTTTCAAGAATGTGTTTATTGTTATTTTTTGTTTCCATGGTGATGTGTCATTGCTTGTCACATGACTCACTGCAGTGACAATAGTGCTGTATGACTGATGATCTATATTTATTTTAAAACATCACAAATTTGTTACCTAGAGCATGAAATATCTGCTATGCAAGTGGATGTGTTCTGTTGTTTAAACACTTTTATAACGATTGAAGGGATCATGAATAAAAACAGATGTAAGATATGTTTTTCTGTCGCATATAGAAAGCTTAAATGCTTTCTCTGGCATCTCTTAGATCTGCACATGCATTGTTACAAATCAGTTATGAAATGGCAACAGACATGTTTGTCGGATCAGTGTGTTTACCCCTGTTCATGTCTGTTGGTTGGTGCTTGTTTTTTGCAGGTGAAACATGTTCAATCAGAATTTGTCGGGTTGTGGAATGTCTGAGAAGTTATGTCTGGTTATTGTCCGCGTTGGTCAGTTCAGTGTGAATTAGATCCACAGTCCCCAGAACTGTACGTTTCTTTAAAAATAGCTGCAAAAGTTTAATGCATTTCCATCTTTGATTTAATTTCACCTCATTCAAATGAACTGAAAAAAATTGTGGCTGACAAATTTAAGTGGCCTACTTTAAAGCAGTCTAGCATAGCTCAAATTACATTATAATATGCTTGAATAAATTGCATGAGGCTTTACAGCTAGTGCTGCTCTTTAGTGCATCGATTTTGGTTTTCCTGCACTATACAGTTTCATGCCTCAGATGATACAATTGCGAAAATGTGTTTACAGTGTTTCATTGCTTACTGAAGTGATTACGACAAAGGCATTCACTGGCTGTGTTCAGAAAATATGTACAGTACACTGAATGGCTGCTTATATAAAACTGAATGCATCATTAAATGAAATGATACTGTTATCACAGACCTCATACACTCACCTAAATGATTATTAGGAACACCTGTTCAATTTCTCATTAATGCAATTATTTAATCAACCAATCACATGGCACATTGGTCAAGGCAATCTCCTGAACTCCAAACTAAATGTCAGAATGGGAAAGAAAGATGATTTAAGGAATTTTGACAGTGGCATGGTTGTTGGTGCCAGACGGGCCGATCTGAGTATTTCACAGTCTGCTCAGTTACTGGGATTTTCACGCACAACCATTTGTTTACAAAGAATGGTGTGAAAAGGGAAAAACATCCAGTATGCGGCAGTCCTGTGGGCGAAAAATGCCTTGTTGATGCTAGAGGTCAGAGGAAAATGGGCCGACTGATTAAAGCTGATAGAAGAGCAACTTTGACTGAAATAACCACTCGTTACAACAGAGGTATGCAGCAAAGCATTTGTGAAGCCACAACACGCACAACCTTGAAGAGCATGGGCTTCAACAGCAGATGACCCCAACGGATACCACTCAATTTGCATGAGCTCACCAAAATTGGACAGTTGAAGACTGGAAAAATGTTGCCTGGTCTGATGAGTCGTGATTTCTGTTGAGACATTCAGATGTTAGATTCAGAATTTGGCGTAAACAGAATGAGAACATGGATCCATCATGCCTTGTTACCGCTGTGCAGGCTGGTGCTGGTGGTGTAATGGTGTGGGGGATGTTTTCTTGGCACACTTTAGGCCCCTTAGTGCCAATTGGGCATTGTTTAAATGCCACGGCCTACCTGAGCATTGTTTCTGACCATGTCCATCCCTTTATGACCACCTTGTACCCATCCTCTGATGGCTACTTCCAGCAGGATAATGCACCATGTCACAAAGCTCGAATCATTTCAAATTGGTTTCTTGAACATGAAATGAGTTCACTGTACTAAAATGGCCCCCACAGTCACCAGATCTCAACCCAATAGAGCATCTTTGGGATGTGGTGGAAAGGGAGCTTCGTGCCCTGGATGTGCATCCCACAAATCTCCATCAACTGCAAGATGCTATCCTATCAAAATGGGCCAACATTTCTAAAGAATGCTTTCAGCACCTTGTTGAATCAATGCCACGTAGAATTAAGGCAGTTCTGAAGGCGAAAGGGGGTCAAACACAATATTAGTATGCTGTTCCTAATAATGTGTAAGTGTCTAATTCATAGAGGAACTAATAAAAATAGTTATTAATCCAATTTTGTGTAGAATTATATTAACTTCAATAGTCAAAAATTAGCTTATAGCTTATTTGTCACTGTAAATGGAAGTTCAGGTCAAATGCATCAAACTCAGCAGTCTTTCAGATGTAGAAGGTAATTGTTCATGCATTCATCTGCACACATTAAACTGCACACATACTGTTTTCCAAAATAGCGTGTGTAACTTTTCCAAGTGAGTGCATATCAAATCTGTGTGTACACTGGAAAAGAAAACATGAAAATGTCTCAAATTAGTTCCAGATGAAGATAATTAAACATTTTAATAATTTCAGAAACTACTTGAAACTGTCAGAATGAATTGTTGTAGTCTGCCATTTTATGAAATCCAATGATTTAATGTTGTAACATATGGGCCATCGCTGCTGATATGAGATACGCATAGAAAGAGGTTAAAGTAAGCATTCCAGAAGTCACATGGATTAAACTGGGATTTCTTGGCATTCGTGTTTTATGAACCAAACTCCTCCGGATTTGGTAGGTACTGTCGCCATCTAGTGGGCATGCACGGCTGTGACGTACAAGACCAGAGATAGGGACAATGCGAGTCTATTTCAAGCAAAGAGAGAGCACCACTGAAAAGAATCAGTAAAAAAGATATGTTACTTGTGTTTTGTTTTGTTTTTAATTAGCCGATTATTTCTACAGAATACAAAAATATGCCTTTTCAAAATTGCAAGACACCATGTTGCAGTTACACTACACCAGCAGAGGCAAACAGAGCCATTCTAACCAGCCAAACCTTCCCTTTTACACAACAGAATACACACACTAATGCACTCAAATTTAATTTGACTAGTGTGATTATCAGTGATTCCTAAAATGAATTACCACAACAGATAATTCTGTGAGAAACCCTTTATTAAAGATGATCTTTTATTGTAAAAAGAAAATAAATCCCTAGAGACGGATGGGTTACCCTTTGAATTGAAGTCTTTTGGGACTCCATTAAGCATGTTCTTTACAAAGCCCTTATTGAGTGTGCAATAAAAGTTGAATAGGCAGAATCAATGAAACAAGTTTTATTTTCTCTTATACCCAAGCCTAACAAGGATTCCAATAGATAATTGGCGGCTGATCACCCTTTTGAATTCTGATTATAAGTTATTGGCTTCTGCATATGCTGAAAAGCTCAAACCTTGTTTAGCAGACGTTATTTTAAAGATTTTAATAAAGTGATTAATAGTATTCCTGTTAGTTTAAAAACTGTGTTTAAAGCATATTTAAGATATGGGTGTTTAAACAATTATAGGCTATCCCTACACTTGCAATCTTTCATGTATTAGATAAGAAATGCAATAACTTCTTTATTAGGAACGCTCTTTCTTCAACTCCAAGTCACCTCCCTGAAGCACAATCTATTCAGTTATCAGTTATCCGAATTCTTTTTTTCTCACAAACATTTTATACCTAGTAAAATTAAAGAACTTTTAAAAGAAAATTGTTCATAAATATTACCCTTGTAATTTATTTTTGAGTAGATTTTCTGATAATGTATTTATGTTCATTTTGTAATATTGAAAAAGAATCAATTCTACATCTGTCTTACCATTGCAGTCAGATGTTACCATGTTAGTATTCTCATGCTGTAACAAATTGATACAAATTACAGAATCTATTATTTTTTTGTCCGATTCTAATAATTCTAATGATTTTCATCTTGATTATACTGTATTATTACTTTGTCTTCTGGTTCCACATTTACAAAGCCAGAACCAAAGTCCCTTTTCACTTCCTTTAAGAAAATGTCAAAACCTTTTAACTCAAAGGCTTCAAAAACCTATAACATCCTTGAGTCTGTTTAAATGTTCATGTTGATTTATGTCATTTTTATGACCTCATGATTATGTCTGTAAAAGTTTTACTTGTAACTATAAATAAACTTGCAGTGATTTACAGTATGCCTACACTTACATGTACTTATTGGGATTTTAACTGTAGTGTGTTAATATTGCATACAAGTTCATATTTTAATAAATTGCACCATCATTACAAATGAGCAATTACCGATACAGTATATTTAAATACATGGCATACTAGTTTAAATAAAAATAGCATTAAAATATATTTAGTTTACCAAAATGCTTGTCACTTCATTACATAGTATACACTTTAATCATATTTCAAAAACAATTGTAAGAGGCATTGGGTCTTTATTTTAAACTGTGTCATGTAAGTGTGTGTCCAGTAGGGGTCACTTTTGGGTACAGAATATAGGTGGGAACCGTCCTTCAGGTAACAGGTGCTGCTGGAGGGAAGGTGCACACAATTTTTTGACCGTCATCTGTAAAGTATTCTCATCGCTTCACTTTTTCCACATTTTATGTTACAGCCTTACTCCAAAATGGATTAAATTATTTTCTTTTCTCTCAATTCTACAAACAATACCCCATAATGACAACATGAACGTTTTTTTTAAATCTTTGCAAATGTTTTAAAAATAAAAAAAAATGCTAAAAATTACATTTAAGTACATAAGTATTCACAGCCATTGCTCAATACTTTGTTGTTTGTTAAAGCACCATTGGCACCAATTACAGCCTTTTTGAGTACGATGCTACAAGCTTGGCACACCTATTCTTCTTTACAGGACCTCTCAAGCTCCATCCCCACAGCATGATGCTGCCACCACCATGCTTCACTGTAGGGATGGTATTGGCCAGGCAATGAGCGGTGCTTGGTTTTCTCCAGGCATGACGCTTGCCATTCAGGTGCCATTTGGCAAACTCCAGACGGGCTGTCATGTGCTGTCTGGCCACTCTACCTCTCTCCACAGAGAAATGCTGGAGCTCTGTCAGTGACCATCAGGTTCTTGGTCACCTCCCTTCTCCCCCGATCGCTCAGTTTTGTCGGGCGGCCAGCTCTAGGAAGTGTCCTGGTGCCTCCAAACTTATTCCATTAACAGATGATTGAGGCCACTGTGATCATTGGGACCTTCAATGCTGCAGAAATATTTCTGTACCCCTCCCCAGATCTGTGTCTCGATACAATCCTGTCTCGAAGGGCTACAGACAATTGCTTGGACTTCATGGCTTGGTTTGTGTTCTGATATGCACTGTTAACTCTCAGACCTTATATAGACAGGTGTGTGACTTTCCAAATCATGTCCAGTCAACTGAATTTACCACAGGTGGGCTCCATTTAAGTTGTAGAAACATCTCAAGGATGATCAGTGGAAACAGGATGCACCTGAGCTCAATTTTGAGTGTCATGGCAAAGGCTATGAATTTGTAGCCTACATGTGATTTTTTTTCGGGGTTTTTTTATACATCTGCAAAGATTTCAAATAGAATTCTTTCACATTGTTATTGTGAGGTATTGTTTGTAGAACTGGGGGGAAATATTACAAATTTAATCAATTTTGGAAAACATAAAATGTGGAAAAAGTGAAGCGCTGTGAATACTTTCCGGATGCACTACATGCCATGCTATGCAAGTGGAAATCTGTACCGGTAAAGGATTGGAACTGGATTTATTGACTGTTTGTTTAGATTCTTGCTTACCCAAAATGAAGACTAGTCAGGGTAAAATAAATCTCCGACTGAGAGCGCCGGGCGTGCACGTCCATTAACAAGCACCGTCCAGCATCCCTCAGCTGCTTTCAGTAATAGACTTGGCTGCTTACAGCAATAGAAGTAATTATGAAATAAACATAATTACTAATAAATATGCACTGAAGTCCTTTTTAAGTGGGTCAAACAGCACTCTAAAGTTCAGCTAATTGCATTTAATATAATTTAAACTAAAATACATTTGTATTTAATTGCAATAAACATGTCATTTAGTGTTCCAAAACAGTACATTATATAATTTCCATACTTTTTAAAAAAGTATGCTAAAATGTAGGGTTTTTTTTAATGCAGTGAGCTAGTATTACATTCCAGACAGACCTAGAACACTTTTGAAACCATAAATCCTAAAAATCTGAATTACCAACTGATATTTCCTCTCACATGGTAATAAAATAAGCTCCACACATATTCTGTCACACTAGAACATTAATGTTCTGAGCAAACAATTAATTGTACAGTACACATCATGTGAACTCCATGTCTGATGTTTGTGAGGCAGCACAGATTTAAACACAAACGTCCCACAAATTCCAGACTAGCCTGTTAGATTTTAATATTTATTTGTGCAAATGTTGCAGAGGTCTTGAAAAACAGAGGATCAATTTCAGCATTCATAAATAACATTCAGTTTGCATATTAAGTGAAAACCTGGATAACAGTAACACCCATATTCCCATTCCCATTCAAACACAAAGTGTCCACACATTACAGTAGCACACGAGTCAAACAATGAGTGACTAAAACATTACAGTATTGCTGCATTGAGACTTAGTGCATTAAGACTGTCTGATTACTAATTTACTGATAGACAGCAGTGGGTCAGGAATGCAACGTGAAGAACAGCAGATGTGACGAGGTTTAGAGAGAAGCACTCATTACTTTTCAACTAGATCTTCAACACGGTGATCAGGAGACTCGGAGGCATCATCTCAACCACATTAGCAGGTACTTGTGCACACTTAATACCATGTTTCAAACACAATATGTAACAAAATCATGCTGAAGTCCTTTGGGAGAAAAAAAGAATTCAACAAGACTGAACACGATGAATGAAGAATGATTGTGAGCTATATTCTCCAGGCATGCTCTTGTATTTTTATTTAATTTTATTTTTTGCATAAAGAAGATTGGTTTTTGCTTATTGAAGCTTGACCAATGTATCCCCAATGAGACCTAAAAGAGGTCAGAGAAATGGATCCCAGAGTTCATGTCCATATCGAGGACATCAGTGTTCTTGTTCCAGTGTCGCTGTTGCGACGAAGCTCATTTGGAACTCAATGTTAAGACTGACAATTGTCTAAAATTGAGACCTTTGTGCTTGTCTATATGGAAACACTCTGTATATGAATTACAAAGTTTTCCACTCATCAATCTGTTAACGGAACGTTACTTCATACCTCCTCTCCAGATTGCAATGTTCGACAGAACAGGAAGACCGTAACACCACTGTCAGTTTACTACAACTGGAGGTCTTTCTGGAAATATTAGGCCTGTTTGTTTGGAGTCCCAACTGAAGCCACCCTACGAACTGATCAGATGACAAACTCAAATAATCCAAGAAACGCATCAATGTGCACCACGACAATGTTGCAGGTTCATGGAGTCTCATTGCTCAGCGCAAAGAGCTGAATTTTGAGTCTCTGTTCTTGGAGTCTTTCCGTCTTGAACTGTGGCTGTGATGGGGTCTTGGAGAGGAGTTGGATGTCTTGTGGGCCAGGCTGTGGGTGTGATGACTGGCTTGTTTTCCCTTGGATCTGTGGTGGGAGTGATGTTTGTGAGGGGTGTTGGTCGACTGGCGTCCTCCAGCGATTTTGGGCGGCTGCAGGGCAGGTGAAGGCGTGACCTCTGGAAGAGGCTCCAGGACGGCCGGCGCTGCTTGAGGTTTGGCCTGCGGACAGGAGCTTGTGAGGAGAGGAGATCGAGAGGCCGTTTCCAGCAGACCTTTGGTACCATGCGTGCACTGTGGAGGAAGATGGGAAAGGGTGAGGGAACATGGGAACAATAGGTTATGACAAAAAAAAAAAAGGGATATGGGAATGGGTGTGACAAAGACAAAAAAAGGGAAGTAGATTCGAGTTAGAAACAGCAGAAGTAAAAGTATTTTGATGTGGTATAAAAGAGAAACTCAATAGCTGAGCAACAGCCAATCAGATATCAGCATCACTGATGACTCATGCAGATGATTCTTCTTTTGTTCTGCTATATAGAACTATATATATGAACACTTAAGTGCTCATATAAATTCTGCCAGTACAGAACAATGGAAATTAACAACAGCAAAATCATCAGAATTACAGATAAGGAGTAAAAAAAAAAGAGATCACACAAAATACTGAAACAGTTACACAATTCTACAATCATTTACTCACTCATGTTGTTCCAGACTAATTTGACACTATCTCCAGCACACTAAAGATGTTTAATGGAAGTGAAAATCGACATTCCCAAAACGACAACTAAATAGCCGCAAAAGCGACAAATTTGGGTAACACTTCCACATGGTCTGTTACACGTTACATGTACTTAATACAGTAAATTATGCATAATTACATCCAACTAACCCTAATCCAAACCAAATTCCTTACCATAACCCTATAGTTAGTACATGTTGTTCATTAATATTACTCAGTACTTAAATGTACAGTTACACTGTAACAAGGACATCTTTAAATAATTATTACAGTGTAATTATATATTTAAGTACTGAGTAACAATAATTGACTACACGTAATTACTATAGGGTTAGGGTAGGATTAGGATTTGGTTTAGGGTTAGTTGCAAGTAATTATGCATAATTTACTGTTATTACTATTACATGTAACATATGTAACAATGACACCATAAAAACCCAAAGAAAACTGTAACCAAAATTTTTGACAATTTCAAATCATGCTATAATTTGCGTCACTTGCTGCAGTTATCGTCAGATATCATCTTTAGAGTGCCCACAATCATCATGTGAGCCCTGGTGTCCAATTCACAAACGTGATTCTTGAGTCACTTACCCTCACTACACCACAATGCCCGATATGACCAAACCCAAGAACCATTGTGATTTAAATTTTAGGTTTGAGACACTTACATGTCAGTGATATTTTTCATATGACGTGCAAAAAAAAATTATTTGTTGTAATAAATTAAGAATGGTTAAAAGTGTTCTTAGCTTAAAAAAAATAGTGTGAATAAGATTTTTTCCTGTTCCTCATACAAAAATATTATATATGACCTCAAAAAATGTTTAACTATTAAACAATTTTAAAAGATACTTTTACTGTGCTTTGTCCTTATAGTAAACAGGGACTGTGATGCTTCAACAGGCATTCACTCTACGAGGAAGAACCGCTAGAACATTCTGCTTAAAGGGTTAGTTCACCCAAAAATGAATTACTTACGTCATTAATTACTTACCCTCATGCCATTTGACACCTGTAAGACCTTTGTTTATCTTCGGAACACAAATTAAGATGTTTTGTTTGAATCAGCGTATGGATCGCGTGTCAAACCGCCCAACTGCTGAAATCACGTGACTTTTGCACTTCAAACCGCTGATTCGATACACTGATTCATAACGCTCCGAAGCTTCAGGAAGCCGTGTTTTGAAATCGACCCATCACTTTAGAAGTCGTTATTTAGTTTGGTTTTCCCCACAAAAACTATTCTCACCGCTTCATAAAATTATTGTAGAACCACTGTAGTGAGATGGACTTGTAACGACGTCTTTAGTACTTTTTATGGGTCTCGAGAGAGGAAATGACATTGCTGTCAACGGAGGCCTTTCTGAGCCATCGGATTACAGCAAAAATATCTTCATTTGTGTTCTGAAGATGAACAAAGGTCTCACGGGTGTCGAATGACATGAGGTCGAGTTATCAATGACAATTTTCATTTTTGGGTGAACTAACCCTTTAACATCTTTTGTTATTCACAAAGTAATCATACGGGTTTGGAACAACATAAGAGTGAGAAAATAATTACATAATTTGTCATTCTTGAGTGAATTATCACTTAGATTTTGGTCCACAGCATGATAATACAGCTTGACAAGATACAGTGGACTAAATCGAAGTCCAAAATATATTGCACACATATATTTACACAAACTAAACATGGAATAGTGGTCAGAATGGGAGGAGGAAGAGCAGTGCTGATTGTGTGCTGATGCTGTAAAACATCAGGCCAGACGCTGTGCATCAGCACTATTAGCTCTGGCAGCAGCAGTCAGGCAGCATGCAGGCCAAAAGCATGTGGAGCCAATGTGACGCCACCTACAGGAATCTATGAGTGTGCCCCAAACACCCGCCTGAGTCTTACCAACCTCCCTACAATCCCCTACTTCTGCCCACTGAACCATCAGCTGGCACAAGACAGGGCGAAATCCAGGCAATCTTTTTCCTAAACACACATGCACACATACACACACACACAGAGGACAAGGGTTAATGTGCTAAGACCGGTAAGTGTAACACCACTAATGTGCACTAATGCATCGGAACATGCCAGGAAAACAAACAACTCGCCCTACATCATTAAATCAGGCCAATAACAACAAATGTACATGCAGGACAGGAGTTCAGTAGTTTAGTTTGAAAAAAATATTTATTTAACATTAAAAAGGCATTTAAACATACAAGCACAAATATGTTCAAAAGTACAAAAACGTCAGGAATTGTCATAAAAAAACAAAAATGTAAGCCCATGCTGTTATAATACATAAAATCCAATAGGGAAACGTCCATGTCACACGTAAACTATTTCACAACATATACATGCGCACAAACAAACGCACACACACACACACACACACACACAATAAGGCAAGTATGAGTACAGCTACACTACTCCCACTACTGCTATTAACAGTGAACATCAGTGCATCCATGAAGACATGCATTAGCACCTTATTCATTTTATCAGTTTCATTCTGCAAATCAAACAGATACTTTCCATATTTGAACAGAAGTCATATTTAGAAATACTCATTTCACAGAATACACGATAACATGGACTTTTCTGCGGCAAGTTATAACCAGAGAACTACGCACAAAACCTAGCGCTGTTTGTTTACTGGCACGATGAGAGGCACTTTCGGTTGCTGACGAGGTTAACCGATAAAACAAAACAAATATCTGAGAAATATAATAACTTCAAGGCACATTCATGTTGAGATAAACACCCACTACAAAACTACAAAAACTAAAACAAAAAAAGTTGTTACCCAAATTATACAAACAACTTTAACAGCACGAGTTGTTTGCATATGCTCATAATAAAAACAACTCGAGTAACACAAACAACCGTAATAAATAAAGCAAAAATAAACAAGATTTTTTGACAGTTGTTTGTTACTATCTGATGTTCAATAGCATGATAGCATGTCATAAACTTGCACATCTGTGAGTAGCTCAAAGGTCTTTGAACCTTCAAATAAAGGGCTTCAAAAATAGACACCATCATATGAAACTACAGCGTCTTTCCTGCTCACCAACTCAGAATTCTACGTAACGTTATACAGGAAGACAGAAGTTTCATTTCCTCTGTCTGTAAATGTGCAACATGAAGCAGGTCAGCTACACCCATTCCTTTGTAAACCATCTACACTCTAACCCACGGATCTAAGAGGGAGCTAAACCATAGAGTCCATAAAAAATGTACTTCCCTTTCAAACTCAAAGTAAGCACAAATCTCATCTATATATGACTTTGACCAAGGCAGGGCAGCTGTAACGGCTCTAGTCAACACCAAACAAATCTGAGACAGCCGCACTTGGCTGCAGCCCAGCGACCCGAACGATGTCTGACATCTAAATGAAGGGTGCGACCCATGCCAAAACGCATCAAACAACACAGCAAGAGGGGGTGATGCTCGGTTTGGAACAGACACGAGAAGTCAGGCTGTCGAGTGGTTCTGAATGGAGATGGCAGGTTGCTGTAGGGTTACGACCGGGGGTGGAGGAGGAGGAGGTCGGCCTGAGGTGACTGCACGTCCTACCATGTTTATGTCGTTTTTAGCAGCTGGAAGTTCAATTTCCACTGGACTGGTCTGGACGGAGTCATCAGAGGGCACAAAACCTCGCCTGTCAATCAAACTGACAAGACAAGAGAGGAAGAATGGGAATCACAATAAAGCCACAGTAATAAATACAGGCTTCAACTGCACTATTTCGGCCTGCCATGTATACGCTCAATCTATTGATCTCACCTGGGCGGCATAGGTCCACAGAGCACAGAACAGCAGTTTTTGATCATACTGTTGTAGCTGTAAGGATTTCCAACGTCCTCATTTCCACTTTTCCCTGACCAGGAACCTTTAATCTGAGGGATACAGCAACATTTAAAAATATATTCAGTCTATATTTATGGATTTGAACTGCATTTAAAGTTTCCATTCAATTTCCAATCCATTTGGATTATACAGTTTGAACACAAACTAATTTAAACTTAATGTGATGCATATTTGTCAGTCATACATAAATTAAACATGTACAATTTCTCTAATAGTACTAAAGAACAGAATTTTTTTTAATAACCAGGTTTACATATTTAATCAATAACATTCATCAGTCAACATTCCAAACTGGACGACCACAAACACAGTGGTTTAGGTCAAACGGAGGGGAAAAGCTGAACGAAACTGTCATTGTGTCAGTTCCGCAAAGCATTTTTACCATAATGCTGTTAAAAGTAGACAAACTATGATTCAATTTCCAGTGATAAACCTACACTAACAATAACTGTTCTGTTAATAGCACTCTGTCAACCTTACTGTCCTTGGGCAGAGACACAAACATGGGGAAGTACAAGCTGTTTTTTTGTTTTCTACGAAAATCTGTCAAAAGACTTGGCAACACTATAACAAGTATACAGAAATACAGTCCTTACAAATCATTTGCAAACTATTAGTTTATATTTAATTCATAATTAATATAATGTAGTCTCTACATTGTTAATATATTAAAAGACATTTAGTACTTCATTCATTGTCACTAGTTAACCAAAGTATTATTGATCAGATTATTATTGATATATAAATAGATTAGGCATAACATTATGACCACCTTCTAATATTGTGTTGGTCCCCCTTTTGCTGCCAAAACAGCCCTGAGCAACAATGCTTAGGTAGGTGGTACGTGTCAAAGTAACATCCACATGGATGACAGGACCCAAGGTTTCCCAGCAGAACATTGCCCAAAGCATCACACTGCCTCCGCCAGCTTGCCTTCTTCCCACAGTGCATCCTGGTGCCATGTGTTTCCCAGGTAAGAAACGCACATGCAACTGGCCATCCACGTGATATAAAAGAAGGAAAGAAAATGGAAGAAGGTGGTCTGGTCTGATGAATCACATTGCGCCGTGGTCCAGTTCTGATGCTCAGTTTTGGAGATGCTCTGATCCAGTCGTCTAGCCATCAAAATTTGGCCCTTATCAAACTCGCTCAAATCCTTACGCTCAAATCCTTACGCTTGAACATTTTTCCTGCTTCTAACACATCAACTTTGAGGACAAACTGAGGACACATCAACTTTGAGGACAAACATCCATGTGGATGTTACTTTGACTCCTAATAACCAATTAACAACTCCTTTAACACAATTATTGTTTTATTAAATTGTAGTCATTACAGTGACAATGAATGAAAAACTCACCATACCTATTAATATATTAACAATATAGAGACTTAAATATATTAACTATGAATTAACTACAAACTATTAGTTTGGTAACACTGATTTGCAAGTACTTAACTCAGTGTTAACAAAGACTTTTGCTGACAAATAAAAGTTAATTTCTTGTTCCAGGTAACATGGAGTAAGATTAAACATTGTTCAATTACATATACTACCGACACTGTAACAATACAAAGCGGGTAGGAAATTTATAGGCAAGGTTACACTTTAAATTTGGGTCTAAATATTTTTCAAGGTATATTACAGACAAAAAAGCCTGTTTTATTTCAGAATAAATTAGCCCTGAAATTAAAAATACATATCAAGCTATGAAAGGAAAACACTCACATCCTCATTGGTAGTAAGATTTGCAGCCACCAGGTACGTATGAAAGCCTGAGAGGCCCAAGATAGACCACACAGAAAAGAAGCAAACCACTAACTCAAGAGCAGTGGACAGACGTCAAGGAAGGCTTCAGAATTTGCACACATAAAGAAGAGCACAAATCAACACAATACAGGGATATTCTGGGTTAATTACAACTAGATCAACAGCATCTGTGGATATAACTTTGACTAGTCAATTGTCAGTGTATTGAAATTATAAATGGAAGCCTATGGGGGAGAATGTTACATGATGTGGGAGGGAAATTACGTGGCCAGAAATTAGGAATCCGTTCACCCTTTTTTAGTTAACAAAAAAACAAAACAAAAAAACAATTTTGTGACAATTTACATAAATCAGGGAATTAATTAGTAAAAACGTGGTCATGTTTTACCTGAAGCCTTGGGAACGATTTCACTAAAATGAAACAAATACACCACAGCCATGAATTAAGTCTTGGCCGTGACTAATTCTTCATTTGTGGCCAAGATATCTATAACTTCTATACAGAAGTGTTTAAAACTAGAAAAAATGCAATATTTTAAGCACTCAAATTCAGACCACAGCAAAGGGGTCCAACGTAAATGTTTTTACACCACGTATACCATCAAAACCCTGTATTTTAACATTTATTCCGGAGCAATGTCTTGCCTCATAGATTTCCAGTGAATTACTATAGACTATATCAATTCGGTTTTACTAACTGAGGCAGGGCCGTAACCACCAGACATTGAGGGGGACAAGACCCTGCGAAAAATCAGAAATGGCCAAATTGCCCACCCAAATTTTGATATTCTTGATGCTGCTCTGCTGTACTTCATTACACACCTCTTTGTTTGTTGCTAAGATGACAAAAGTAAAATGTTTAACTTTTAGGTTGGTCTTAGCGGTCTAACAGCACTTGTCACAGTCAGAATAAGTGAGATGGCCAATCAAATCAAAGGCGGCAGGCTTACCGTTAGTGCGAATTTCAACGCGTCACTTTAGCAGTGAAAGTGTGCATCGTAAGACGCAAGTAGCTTAACATTTAATATTTGACAACTGTTTTACGATAAAAACATTCAGCGACAAACAGTAATATCAAGTGATGTAAACTAACACGCCAACTTTTTGGGACTTTAGCTTATTCACCATATCCCCCTAGAGTTAGATAAGTCCATACATATCATTCTCATCTCCGTACGTGCCATAAGTCTGTCTGATGCACCCATCGCTAGCCTATCTTAGCACAAGACTGGAGGTAAATGGCGAAGACCGAAGGACAATGAAAAGTACAATTGGTGCAGAAGGCGCAATGATATTATGCAGCGCCTGAAAATAGAAAATAGGTTATTTTGATGAAAGTTAGCATATTTTCAGGCGCTGTGTAATATTGCACCGCTGCACCCATGGTAACCCAAATACCCTTGATTATTATGCAGGAATGAGAGTGTAGTTCCTAGCCATATCGGTCTAATAAGACCAATACCCCCCTCCCAACCCCAAAAAAAGAATACAAATTTTGCCCCCCTCCCTTGAACTGAGGGACAAGTTGAAAGTATTTTCGGTGTCACAGATGCTGTTCATAGCGCTTCACTTCTATTAACCCATGATATTACTTTATGTGAAGAACAGACTTTGTTTATAAAATATTAAAATCTGAAATCAGACATAAAATGAAAGGATATCTGGCAGGACTTGCTTGGAGAGCAAAAACCAACCCATTTCCTCCTTGTGACCCTATAAAAGAGAACATTAGTCAATAAAAGCTCATCTCAGATCTTAAGCCATTTAAGCCCAAATAAGAGATTCACACGGCCTCTTACAGGCTCGTTTGGCATGTGTGTTTGACTTTACAAATGCAGCATAGTGCAACCAAACTAACTCTTTAAAAACGGCAGATGTAAACACTACACTACCAGTGAACATCTGGACACATTTGGTAATTGTAACAACATGTACTTACTACTGTATATTAGGAGTAGGGTTTGGTTTAGGGTTAGTTGCACGTAATTATGCATCATTTGCTGTTATTACTATAGGTAGTACATGTAACGTGGAATAAAGACACTGTAAAATAAAGTGTTACCAAGGTTTTTGCTTCAAAACTGGAATTAGTTCTTGCAGTCTAAATTTTGCAAAAAATATATTTATATAGCGTGTATGGCACTTGTGCTCGTCAAGGCTGCATGCATTTGATCAAAAATACAAAAACTGTAATATTGTGTAACATTATAATTTAAAATAAACGTTTTCTAAATTCAGCATCATTACTCCAGCCTTCAGTGTCACATGATCCTTCAGAACTCATTCTTATATGCTGATTTGCTGCTCAAGAAACATTTCTTATTATTATAAATGTTAAAAACCGTTGGAAACTGATTCTTTCATGCATGTTGGATGTGTGAAATAAAAGCATTAAAAAGAAAAACCTAGTCTGGTTACAAATCGGTAAATACAAGTGAAACTGATCTGCTATCACCAAACAAATGTTTCAATTCACACACCACTCGCTGTTACGTATATTTGCTCACGCTCAAAGATACAGAAACTGTTGGCAAGTTAAATGATATGACACATACTTAGAGCCAGGTGTGTGGTTACACAACCGAAAATAAAGGCCGTGAGGAAAGAGAGCGAGACGACGAAGGTGTAGAAGAAGCGGTAGTTGCGCTTTCCCACACAGTTCCCGACCCAAGGGCAGTGATGATCGAAGCGCTCTGTCAAAGACACAAGACAGCAGGCCGTCACATGGTTCTTGATTTATTACAGCAGTAATTAAAAAGTCTGCTGGCTTAAGAACAAATGAGACCTTGAGAGATTAAACCAAAATACAAACTGGTTCAAACAGGCTTGCATAAACCCAATCACTATTAATAACAATGCTACAGCTGAGAAAGATAACATCCCACATGTATTCACAAGCAGAATAGTGTGAAACTGCAAACCGAAAAGATATAGGTTGCCATTTCATTCTGAATGTTACTAGATGACATTTTATGAAGACATTATGAGTAGTGTTTGTCAGTACAAAATAGAGTACAATAGTGAAAAGTAAAAATCCAATTCATTTTCTTCATATGCATAGGGAAACTAACTTTTAAACCGTTGAAGATGCGACCTACTGTGAGCTACGAGGTTACTTTGTTGAAGACTTGTGCATTTCTACAACTTATTCTTTCAATTATAGATTTGTGTTTAACAGCTGAATTCCTGGTGGAAAAACTACATTACCCAATGATTCTGAAACCAAAAAAAACCCCAATATAAATCAGAATACAATCAGAAACATGGCGAGCAAATTGCGACAAAATAACTCTTTAGTGCCCACCCACTACAATTAAAGCACTGCAAATGACACATTAGATTGTAGTCTTTTCCCCTCATTAAAGCACTTACATTATTTTTTTTATTTTTTTTTAATTAGTTTATTTATCAGGAACAATGTACAAAATACATTAATCTTACGAAAAGATGTTTTGTACCAGAATTAGCTAATGCTAGTTTCCATCTGCAGTCCCCGGGCAGGTACACACAATAGTAAAACGTTACATTACCATGACTTTCAGTAGCACTAACAAATACATACAATATAAAAAAATTTAAAAAAAAACACTAATCAAAAAAATCATCGCAACCTAAAATATATACTACATAGTCAAAAACATTTTACAATTATAACATTTAAATGTGCTGATGCTGAAACAACTGGTTATCAAGTATGAGCTTCTTTAAATTTCGAGAGAAGTTATTCTGATCTACAGACAACTTTAGACTGTCTGGGAGCTGATTCCATTGTTTAATGGTTTTAAATGAAAAAGCTGTCTGTGCAAAGGCAGAGGATCTTACACAGTATTGTACCTTTGTCTGTGTCATATTTTCAAAAACTCAAAGTTTGTAATGTGTTTGAGCTTGAAGCTGGTTAGTTTGGTTCATCGCTTGTAACACTTTAACAAAAAAAAGTGTTTAAAAAAAAACTTTTTTGAAAACACTTTCAAAAAATTTAAAAAATTGCGATTTTTATGATAAAAAAAAAAAAATCCAGATTTGTTGTGCTTGTTTGTAGGGCTGGACGATTTGGTTAAATTTGTGTGAATATATCTCACAAGTGAGCTTACTGTTCTCTGCCATACATCTCCTCCTCAACACTCACCCACACAGTTGTCACACAGGCTGCAGTGGGAGGTGCGCGGTGGGCGGAAGATCTTGCAGGTGAAGCAGTATTTGAGTTTAACCACCTGCTGATTGATGATGACCTCCTTTGTGCGCGGAGGGGGGCGATAGGATGAAGACGAGCCTGTTGGGTTGTCTGAGTAAGAGAGAAAACATTTCCAGCAGAGCATGAAATGTCAGGAAGGAATTGCAATAACAAAAATTAAAGAAAACAACAAAACTGTGCAGTAACGACAACTGATTTTTAAAAGCTCTTGAAGTTGAACAGTTTCTAATAAGTGGCTCTAAATAGCCAAGACTTCCTGTTTATTGAAACAACTAGACGAACAGAAGGTGTGAAGCACAAACACAAGAAGAAAAAATATTCTAAAGCACGATAACACCATAAAAAGTAAAGAAAAATAAATCCATTGTACAATCAATAATTGCAATACATTATTTAAAAGGTATTTTATTTCACTGCTTCACATGCAAAAAAGAAAAAAAAAATGCATCAATAACATTAAGCAAAGAAAAAGGCAATCCAAAGTTCTGCCTCAGAATAAAAGACATGTCGTGTGTTGGCTTTTGTTGTTGTATTCCTCTCTGAAAGTCACAGAGTAAAAACATCTGTTGCATCTGATTTGATGAATTGGACGTGTAAATGAAACCACATTAAATTAATGTGATACACTGTAAACAGAACCTTTTGCATTTCACTGAGCTGCTTTTCATTGTTTATCTATGCAAATATGCGAGACACTGAGATCATGTCGTGTCTGTCGCGGTGTCTCGCGCAAGGCACACAGCTTTCTAAAAACACGGTGCTCAAATTAAAAGATGATGTTCAAAGAATGTGTGTCAGTGGACACTGCTTTTTGTTTATTCTGCAGCCCTGTTTAAATTTTTTTTTTTAAATCCTGAGAAGCAGGGCAAGGAAGTGAAAGAAAAAAACCCCACAATGGTCTAGAGAGAGAGGAGTTTTTAAAAAGTTGAACTTCTAACTTGAGTGCTTGATGCAAATGATGCAAGAGGTGAGCACAACAGTTAAAGACATCATTCTAATGAGTATTTACAGAGAAAACAACAGAAAAGCAGTGCCGTGTAACGCAAAACACATTCACACAACCATTTAACGTGCTTAAAAAGACGCATGAAGTAAAATGACTTGAGTCATTTTTAAAAACAGATTTGAATTGCAGCAAATGCTAAAAAAATAAAATGGCATTAATAATTCTCTTATTGGCAGGTTATCTGTTTGGAGGATAACCACGGTAAATTCTACATGTATGAAACTGCATGGATGAATAAGGTCACAAGAATGTTCTACTAACTGAGTGGGTGAAGATATTTTAAGTCCTGCGGGGGGGTGTTGCTGATGACAATCATCCTGTCATGTGACAGTCATGTCAGTGTCATCCTCTGTAATTAGGGCACAATGTCCTCTATTCTTTTTAAACAAGGTTTTTATTTTTATAGATTTTAAGGCACATTATATTAGCAAAACTTCTGCAGAATTTTGTAGCAATGAAGGTCAATTGTCTTAATTGTTAAGGGTGCTCAAGTTGATCGGGGGCCGATCGTTATTGACCAATTATAGCTTAATATACACCGATCAGGCATAACATTATGACATAACCTAATATTGTGTTGGTCCCCCTTTTGCTGCTAAAACAGCCCCTGACCTGTCGAGGCATGGACTCCACTGGACCCCTGAAGGAGTGCTGTGGTATCTGGCACCAAGATGTTAGCAGCAGATCCTTTAAGTCCTGTAAGTTGCGAGGTGGGGCTTCCATGGATGGGACTTGTTTGTTCAGCACATCCCACAGATGCTCAACTGGGTTGAGATCTGGGGAATTTAAACGCCAAGTCAACACCTTAAACTTGTTGTGCTCCTCAAGCCATTCCTGAACCATTTTTGCTTTATGGCAGGGCGCATTATCCTGCCGAATGTGGCCACAGCCACCAGGTTATACAATTTCCATGAAAGGGTGTACATGGTCTGCAACAATGCTTAGGTAGGTGGTACGTGTCAAAGTAACATCCACATGGATGACAGGACCCAAGGTTTCCCAGCAGAACATTGCCCAAAGCATCACACTGCCTCCTGGTGCCATGTGTTCCCAGGTAAGCCACGCACACGCACCTGGCCATCCACCTGATGTTAAAGAAAACCAGGCCAGACCAGGCCACCGTGGTCCAGTTCTGACTCTTAAAATACAAATCAGCTAGATCAGTGATTGTTGTAAAATACAGTGATCCTGTTTCTCAAGCGGCTTTCTGTTTGCTTGAAGTGGAGTTTAACACAGAAGCAAAGTATAAAAAATGTACAACTGTTCAGATGGAGGTTCTGAAGAGCGACTTTTGGAGCCTGATCGAGACGGTACGCAGCGCATCGCCCGCGACGAGGATCATCGTGCCCGGACCGCTTCCCACATACCAACAAGGACATGGAAAGCTCAGTAAACTTTTTGCTCTAAATTAATGGTTAATGTCTTTTCTGGGAGCTTACCTATTGGTCACTGTTGATAAAGCATTGATTGTCTGTGATTTTAACATTCATGTAGATAATACAAATGACGCGTTTACAGATTTACTAAACTCCTTTGGGGTCAGGCAAAATGTCACTGGACCCACTCATCGTTTTAATTATTGATTTAATTATATTGCATGGAATCAATCCTACTGATATAGATATCCTACCGCAAAGCGATGATGTCTCTGATCACTACCTTGTAACATGCATACTACAAATATTTGCCATATGGTGACAATTCTGTTAACCAATCAATGTTCAGCAATGAGTCTAGCGCCACCCTTCAGTACTGAACTACTGTGCTAGGTACCCCAATGGAAGGGTGCCAAAAAAGTGGTACAGTACTGTTCGGAATTAGGGTACCATTCACAACTTCTGACAATGGAAACGGCATACCGTACAGAACTGTACCGCTCTGTGGAAACGAGCCATAATACTCTGAGCAGTCTTTGAGGCAAAGGGTATCCCATCAATTATCACGAACTTACTTGCCTCAATTTCACATCATGTTTAAGAAAGCTTGCTAATGAAAGTTAAATTAATTAGACATCACAACTTTTCAACGCAAATTAAGAAAAACTGCTCTTATTAGAGTGCTGTCATTTTTAAAGTAAGTATTTGTGTACTAATACAATTTCATAACGTACCCAACAGGTCGATTAAAAATATTGACGTCGACAGAGTCGATTGTCTCGATCAATCGCGACAGGCCTACCAATGAGTAAACAAAAATCTTAAAACACATGCGCTCTTCATGCCCACTTGAAGACTTTGGCCAAACTCTGGAAATACGTCATGCAAGTAGATAAGTGCAAAAACAGCAAATGTGAATATTTTGGACAGGCCCAAAGTCTTTATGAGTGAGTCACTGAATAATTCATTCAAACCTTTTTTTTTTCATTCTTATTATTCATTCAAATTAGTTTAATGTTTTTAAATAAACTCCAGCAATCAGGGCCGGTTCTAGACATGGGCAGGCCTTGCCTTGCCCACCCAATCAGAATTTAGGAACTGATAGCGTTAATCTGCTAGTTAATCTGTTTTTTTTTTGTTTTTTTTACAATTTGTGCACTGATTTTTAAAAAAATCTAAGGTGGGCTCTGTGTTGAAAGGTTTTATGATGGGCTGTAGAATGCCCCACACAATCACAAAAATAACACCAGTATGTGCAGTATGTTTTCCTTGTATTAACTGAACGTAACGGCGCAGCACGTTATATACTCACGCGCTTCAGTATGTAGCAGAAAAGCAGAGGCTGAGAATCACACGAGCGAAAACGGGCAGAAATATTTGCATGCTTTTAAGGGTAGGAGTTGTATTTGTGAATATGTATCTTGTAAATATTAATAAACAGCAATGATTTGAATTTTGATTCATGGCAAGGTGAAATTAGCGGAAAAAAAAAAGAATAAAAATGTAAAACTTGGTTATTTAAGAACGTGCATTTATTGCATGGACAGAGCTAGAACATAAAGAGTGTTTAAAATGCAAATGCATAGTTCGGTTGAAACCTTACCCTCTTTGGCTTGCTGTTAATGTCGTTAAACTGAATGTACGAGGCAAACCGCCTGATTAAAAGACAGCACGGAAATAAGAATACGTCGTTTATCTTTCAATCAGTTTTGGATCATTCCCACAGGACGGGTTTTAGGCTTAAAAACAGTGCAGGTCTAGAGACACGTTTTTAAAAACTTATTTTAACTTGAGTGTCCCGTTTATAAAGCCGTATCATGCACGATACTCTGCAAAAAAATGAAAAATGCAAGCGCAACAGTCTAACAGTCTAGGGTGATGTTTACGTTAAAAATGATAGAAAAGTAGCGCAATGGAATAAAAACTCTTTTTTTACTTTTTTTTTCTCTCTGTGTGGCATTTAATTGGCCCTTTGCATTCAGTGTTATAGTAACACAAGCTTCCATTCGGTTTTCTTTCCAAATTATCACTGGACAGTAAAAAAGTGATTAGTGTTAGCATTTTATTTAAAAGTGAAAATAAGATTTTTAAAAATTCCATGTAGAAATGTGTTATAAATATAATTAATATAATAATAAAATAAAAAGTATACCTATCTATCTATATAACCAAAATGTAGCAGCTAAAGAGCACACTGCACTAGGCACTCTTTCCCATAATGCAAAGCCCTAGACTTGTCCTCAAATTACCAGAATGATGGATGAACCAGAAACATCAGACATCTTTCTCGAACTCGTTATATAAATCAACTGTCAAAAAGATATTTTAGACAAACTTGGATTAAAAATGCAAAATATGCTCATTTATTGTCACAGCTAACTGTACAGCACTCGCTGAAATAAACAGATGGTGAGATCATGTGACTGTGTTGCAGACTATATTTTTTTTATCACTTATCATTGCATAGTACAAGGGCTTTCAAACTGGGGTGCATGGATGATCAGGGGGTCGCAGGGGAGTGCTAGGGGGTCCGTGGAAAAGTTTATAGGAAAAAATAAATACATTTAAAAAATAATAAATATATTTGATTAGAATAAGAAATGTTCTTTCTTTAAATAAAAAAAAACATATATAAATCTAAGAGTGCATTATTATAGTGAGTAGGGGAAAAATATAATGTAAATATATTAATTCAATATTTTCACATTTATACATAATGTCTTTAAACATACAAATATATAGCTACAGTTTAAATTTTAGTAGGGGTGTCCCTCACAGAAAGATGATAATATTTTGGAGTATCTAAAAGATTCAAACCAAAAAACCTGGCATAGTGCACACATTAAGTTTCACAAACTAGATTACACAAAAAAACAGTATGCATATACAGCCTACTCTAGTTATCACTTCTGAACATAACCATGGACACGTGGAGATGTGTGCTCCCTCACCGATTTGTTTCTCAATGTCTGCGGCCTCCTCTGGTGTTGCCCGAGGCAGAATCCCTGGATCCGTGAAGCTGGTCTGGAAGAGAGAGATGATCACAAACACAAAAAGGACCCCTGCGATGGCCGGGATGCAGCTGGTGAGGTGCTTCACCAGGAACGGGCAGCTGTAACCACAGAACGGCTCAATTAGGAAAACATTGATTGCGGAACAAAGAAGCTTTAAAATATAGTGCTCCATTAAACGGTTACTGTTCCATTCCCTGCAGCTCTGTGGATCCCAAATCCAATGTCTAATGCTAAACCAATGCCCTATAAAGAGAACAAGAGACAGCGGTGGTTGTGTAAGAGAATCCAAACCAGAACTGATGTCTAAAGTGTTGCAATACATCAAAAATAAATAACATAAACCTAATGTAATATAAAGATTTGAACTAGAGTATCAAACTGAATCTCCACATAATGCGCTGTATCCACAAGGAATTGCTTTAAAATGAGGGGTATGATTAACATCTAACTTAAATGAGCCACTTTTAAATAACCACACATCATTAATTAAGTCCCTAAATGTGTCCTCAATACAAATATTGTCTCGAGAGACAAGGTACATTTCACATGAAAATTATATTACTGTATAATTCAGAATAGGGAGGCAAGTTTTGCTCCAGTGAATATTCCTCAAAGTTTATTTTCAGTTTGTAGTAATCACTTTGCCTACAAACGAACCTATTACAGATTTCCAATATTAGCTTCTTGGAAAAGACACACATACTGACTAAAAATAGACTACTTGACAACAACAACAAAAAACGTTTGCCATATGCACACTTTGCAACGCATTATCAGGGCTGATATTGAGTCTCCTGATATGGCACTATTTAGATGGGTCTCTGAGCTGCAACAAAAGTGTGAATTCTTTTGTTGGCAAAAAACTTATTTTAATAAAAGACATTCAGTCATAATTGAGATGTAGTTAGACAATATATTTGTAACCATTTATAACACAAAACAAGCTTGCGTTACTAATAATTACTATTGATAACAATTCGTAAAATATGCATTGAGCCCATTAAAGTGTAGCTCTGTAGTTGAATGATCTAGTGATTATCATAAATAAAACAAATTTAAAAAAAGACTATTTAACGCAAAAACAATCTGCAATGACTTAAAAAAAAAAATATATATATATATATATATATATATATATATATATATATATATATATATATATATATATATATATATATATATAAAATGTTTTTTTTTTCAACAAAAACTATTGTTGTTGTAAAATAATTGAGATTCTGCATATAGGTTAACAGGCACTTAAATAAAATAAAATAAATAAAAACATTTCAGAATCAGTCCAATGTCTATAGAATGGCACATTGTTACATTAATGGGGTAAAGTTGTTACAGTGGAAACCTACTGTTTACTAACACTAATGACTTTTTTTTTTTAAGAAATACTTAAACATGACACATCTTCATGCAATTTTTAAAATGGGTCAACTCTGCCCAATCTAATACTTATGAAAAATACTTCTGTCTTATGAACAGCACAATCTTGCAGTGAAATGTTCTTCATTATGACCCTTGACTTGGCTTATTGTTTTAAAATGCAATACATTAAAAGATAATTATTTAGTCCAGTGTCATATGAACACTCTAATATGCAGAACAATTATTATTACCATCAATAAAAACGGCAGTTTATTATTTTTATAGATTTTTTTTTTAATGCTACCACTGACTGACTACTTTTGAAGCAGGTGTTTGTGACGAACACACAAAACCACTGGTAGACTGAAAATAGGCTTTGATGTAATCGGACTTTTCTCTCCAAACCCTGACCGCGTTGAGGTGTGACATCTTCACCACGATCTCTAGGCCTATATTATTGTGTTCCTCGTGCTTTCAGACAGCACAAGAACACTACTTGCTTAGATGTTCTAACCACAGCCAGCTAAGACAGTGACCATGCGGTGTACCAGCCAAAGGCATCAGACTCACTCGAACACGAAGAAGAGTCCGCTGGTGAGCAGGATGAGTCCCAGTGTGAGCGGCAGCACGCCGCTCTGACGCGCCACGATGATGCGACCGTCACAGTAGAAGCGGTTCTTCCCAGGAAACACCTCCCATTTTCTCCGGGCTCGTTTGGGCTTCTGCTCGGGCAGAGGTCGCGGTGGAGGCGTCGGAGTCGGTGTCGCGAGTGCCTGAGGATCTATTTGCTGATATTCGCGGTTTTTCATCATTTACGGCGGTGAAATCGCGCTCAGTGTCCATCAAACATCAGCTCCAGCGCGATACGAGCGGATAGATGTCGCTTAATAGCAGCATTACACAAACACTGCACGCACACACGCCGCCCCTGTCCCGCTTTATTGGCAAACAGATCGCAATCCGCGAAACGCGACGGATTTACCAGCATATGACGTAACGCGATATGCAGCGGCGACGTCACGAACGCGTCCTCGCTATATGGCTGGAGAATAAACCAGCGGATTCGTTTGTTTTAACTCGAACGAACGCTTCACCTTCAAATGCGAACGCTCCGGTTCTGCTTTCATTCTCCGTTCACTGTGAATGATGGGTGTCGAATGAGGATCGGTATTTACATATAGAGCACAATAAAAGATGATTTGCCGCACAGATTCATACCGCCGCACAGATAATGTGGATGACACACAGGATGTGACGCTCCAGTCCTCAGATGCTCTAAACTCAGCAGAGGCTGCGTAGATGCTCATCATCATGGCATAATCTTTTGAAAGCTCTTCGTTATTACACATTGATGGTGTTTAGCGTTTAATTCTGCAAGAACGCGTTTGTTGTGGCGTGATGAAAGCAGTGACGTGGGGATAGGCTAATAATACAGAGCCCACTTCAGTGTCATTCAATATCTATCTATCTATCTATCTATCTATCTATCTATCTATCTATCTATCTATCTATCTATCTATCTATCTATCTATCTATCTATCTATCTATCTATCTTCTTGTTTGAATAGTTCTCTGAGTTTTAAGGATAGGCCTAATATATTTTCCTAATTTAATTTAATTTTTTTCATTTCTCAGTAATAAAAATAGAGAGATGTCTATAACCTCTTTAAATGCTTAATTTTAAGCCTTTGGGGAAAATTATATACAGCATCATACAAGTTCAAAGAAAAACACAAAGAATACAATAGAAAATAACAAACTCAGTACATGTAAGCCCATATAAGCCCAACAATTATGGAAATACATTTTCATTTTTGGGAAACTATTGCTTTAAACTTAAGGCATGTTGTTTCGTTTTTTTCTATGTGTGAAATTTGTTGGTTATGCACTCGAGATAGCGTGAGGGAGGTTCACTAAAATTGTTCATCACAAGATTCCCCTCCAAGATGATTCCCAAAGAGGATGAGACAGGGGGTGCTGTACTACATCTTCACTTTCTAGACTGGGTACAAGTCCTCATCATCTGGAGCCTGGACATGAATGAGATTAGTAAACAAATTTTAGCTAAAAAGTACAGTATGTTATGACCACTTTATTTACATGTATGACAAAAAATATATTAACAATACTTACAAAGCATGCTTTAAGATCTCAGTAGGGTCATCAAGTATTACAGGAAGCCATCTTAAAGGGGTACTTCAGCGCTGGGAAGGTGAATCTGTATTTAAACTGGGTAATTTATCTAGTAGAAATGTGAAATGTTTTAATTTGGTGCCTTCTAGACTGAGAAAATGTATTTTTGTCTCATGGGGATGAAAGACAACAATTCCCAGAATGCACTTGCTTCGCTGCCCTAGTCTAGGCACAGCTACTGGTTTACTGGATCACTTGCCCACCGCGTTCATTTTCATAAAATCAGTTCAGTTAGAGACACTACAATTAAAAACTGAACATGTCTGTTCAATATAATGTGAGTGAGCTGAAGGAGAGTCACAGCACAAACGCAGCAGGATCGGATTACATTCATCACATGAGCTGAGGTAAGCATGGCCGCATACATTTACAGCGCGTGATCAGTCTGGCGCATTTTCAGTTAATGTCTTTGGAAGCTTAACTTTCATAGGAAGTTCATTTGAAAAGTTGAAACACTCACTTAGCTCTCCACCGCTCCGTTTAAATGAATCCCTGCAGCTCCCGAGCCGAGTGCTGTGAGTGTGATGTTGAAAACATGTGGAAATAGCGCCCTCTGCTGGCTGTATTCTTCAGCCTCTGGACAAAAACTCCTCCGATGAAGCAAAATGACGATATTTGCGTCATCAGAGGATTTTTTTCCAGACAGAATACATAATTCTCTCGTCTCAGGGTCATATGAGGGGGGAAAGTACAATAATTTGAATATACTCCCGAGTTTCTACTGAAACAAAGCTTAATGCTAATCGCTGAAGTAACCCTTTAATAAACATGTCTGGAAGTGACTAGTATGTCTAGTAGACCTTGATTAGCTGGTTCAGGTGTGTATTTGGGGATGGTGTCCCTCCAGGAGCAGGATTGGACACCCCTGGCCTAGGTTTTGGAAGAGAAATACAGATTGAGTTATATAAAATTGTATTCATTTTTGTTAAACACATGCACGCATCAATTGTGTTAAAAAGACTGATGAATAAAAACAAAAAACTTTCAATTTTTTTTTTTTTGTCATAATCCTTATTTCATAATGTCAGCCCGATGGATATAATAATGTTACGTCTCACCCCAGGGTGTGTTACAACTAACCCGGACTATGGGGCGAATTGTAACATTTCCTTGTGTTTGAATCAAAACACAGATTTTCTGTTTGTGCTGCAAAGATAACAGCTAAGTAATTTAATAGCTAACACTTTTAAAGAGCTTTAATCACATTTTGAACGCAGTGGCTTAAAAGAACAAGATGCAGACAGAAATGTCAAAATTGTTACAACTATCCCCGGTCTCCCCCTTCTGTGAATTTGCTTGTGACAAGAAGGGACACTTGCTAAAACATTACAGACTTAAACATGTTGTTTATTTATGTTGAGGCTATGGATTACAGGTAATAATGTAAATATTGTTCAGTTTCTTGCTCTAACTTATTGTTTTGCTTTATAAGATCTCAATACACCGATCAGGCATAACCGATAGAGGGTGGGATATATTAGACAACAAATGAACATTTTGTCCTCAAAGTTGATGTTTTAGAAGCAGGAAAAATTAGCAAGCATAAGGATTTGAGCGAGTTTGACAAGAGCCAAATTGAGATGGCTAGACGACTGGGTTGGAGCATCTCCAAAACTTAAGCTCTTGTAGGATGTTCCTGGTCAGCAGTGGTCAGTATCTATCAATAGTGGTCCAAGGAAGGAACAGTGGTGAACCGGCGACAGGGTCATGGGCGGCCAAGGCTCATTGATGCACTTGGGGAGCGAAGGCCCTTGTGGTCCGATCAAACAGACGAGCTACTGTAGCTCAAATTGCTAAAGAAGTTAATGCTGGTTCTGATAGAAAGGTGTCAGAATACGCAGTTTGTTGCATATGCACCAACAGTGGGCACGTGAGCATCATAACTGGACCATGGAGCAATGGAAGAAGGTGATCTAGTCTGATAAGTCACGTTTTCTTTTATATCACGTGGCTAGCCGGGTGCTTACCTGGGGAACACATGGCAGCAGGGTGCACTATGGGAAGAAGGCAAACCGGCGGAGGCAGTGGGCAATGTTCTGCTGGGAAACCTTGGGTCCTACCATACACGTGGATGTTACTTTGACACGTACCACTTTACTAGAGCACCCCGCAGTAATTTCACAAGCACCCTCAGTGATTTGATTCTGAAACCGGGCCTGTAATAATCTAATCAAAAATACACACTTTGGATTGAGCGAAAATATTTGCTAATAATGATGAGACATACAGTCTATGCGACAGAAAATTAGACTAGAGTGCGCTTGACTGATCAGTCTATCTATGGCATTCAAACCTCCAGACACATTTTGTCACGATGGAAACATTCGTCTGATTCCAAGACCTGACGTCACTTTCCCGCCAGAACACACCCCCTCAGCCTGACTGAGTGGCGAAAGCTGGATCTGGAAACAACAGTTCCTTAACGACTATAAAACCAGTGTCCCATGAATATGGAGGCTGGTTTTGACGCCGGAAAAATAAATCCATTTGACCTATCGTCATATCGCTCAGCCCAACTTGTTAAATAACTATAATATTGTGGGTATAATTTCACAATTCAACAAATCTGACACAATTGCAGCGATCCATCTCTTTTCTGTCGATTTTGGCAATTTTACATTATCATCTCTGATAATGCTCATCTCTACCCTGCCGTTTATTAATCCATCTCTGAGCAAGTATTAAAAAACAGGATTTGTAGTTATCTGCACGTAACCACTAGATGGGGCTGTGGTAGTAACATTTGGCTCTGACATTTCTAAGGCGTATCCACGTGTCTGGTAAGCATGGTCAATAAAACACGTATAAAATACAACGTCTCAAACGATAATTTGATTTATTTGAGTTCTTGATTGTTTGTATGGTGTGTGTGTGTGTGTGTGTGTGTGTGTGTGTGTGTGTATGTGTATATATATATATATATATATATATATATATATATATATATATATATATATATATATATATATATATATATATATATATATATATATATATATATAAATCTCTCTATAGAGAGAGAGAGAGAGAGAGAGAGAGAGAGAGAGAGAGAGAGAGAGAGAGAGAGAGAGAGAGAGAGAGAGAGAGAGAGAGAGAATTTGGTTAAATCAAAATCAAGGTAATTTGGTTAAATCAACACAGACCGTTTGCCATCTCTCATTGATCATAAATAATTTGCATTGGACACATCCAAGTCCCTCTAAAGAGAATTGCCGATAAAGGCAGGGGTACATGCGTGATTCTTGCATTACGAAACATTTTAACTGAGCAGGCACTTTTTCTGTTGTGAAAAACACCTTTTCTTCGCATTACAATGTGCTCGACTTAACATTGACATTCCATCGTATTGAATGAAGCAAATTTACAGCTGCGTCTTTTTATAATCTCTTAATTCATCATATGATTGGATCGCCAGATGTTAACGCAAAACCCAACTACTGCTTGAACTGCATACATTCCATATTCTTAAAATAATGTTGGCAGCCTTTAATCCTGAGAATGTGCAGATCATACAATCTGCCATACTACAGTACAGAAACACTTCTAGTCAGGCCTTTTCTTGTGGTCTTCTACACCACAACAGCTAAAGTCTAATACATGGATGCCACATCCGAAGCTGTTAAGTGTATTCATACTCTTATCAACAGCTTTTGATGAGAAGTCTGATTACTACAGAAATGCAATATTACAGGTTACATAACAATTGCAATGGAAGTAAATGGAACATTCACTTTCAAAGTTTACCAGCAAGACTTAAAGTATATTTGTATTCAAGCACTTACCTGACCAGTAAAAATTGAGCATTACGCTGTGAAGTTGTCCAATTCGCTTTTGTTGTGGCACTGCTGTTCTACTCGAGCGATCTTTAGTTGTGTCACTGTCACCTATACATGTTAGGATTTTGACCTTTCAAGTAACCTTGTGCATATGAAAATTGTTTTTACAGAGTCATGACGTAGAATTATTGGACATGAACTTTGCACATACAGTTTATAAGATCGTATCAACAATTGAACATGTATAACATTTACGTCTTGTGGCTATACTTGCCAAACACTGGCATTTGAGCATTTACCATTTCCATTATAACCGCTTTGCTGGGTTCCAACTTGTCACTTATCACAAAAAATATCTGGTAATCAACAAGGCAACAAATGCAGTCCATATAGCTTAACGTGTATACATTGGTAATAAATTCATAAACTCCAACTGTGAAACTGATCAAAATTGATATAAATAAATCAATCACAAACATTTTACCAAGATTTAATGTACATTTATTCTTAACACGTGGAACATATAGTATAAAGATTTCATACGGAATAAATGATATTCATTAAGCCAAAAGGTGGGGAAAAGGAATTTACAACAAGATTTTAGCTACATCATCTGAAATACAAATATGAATCCATAGCACTGGAATCGACTAAGGAAACCGCTGGGAAAGAGGGGAAAACAAACTTGTTTATTGTATCTTTGTTCTGGTGAATGATGATGAAATCGGTTGGAGTTAATGGACTTGTCTGGTTTGATATATGCCTCTAGAGCTTTAACAAAAGGAATTGAAATGTTATGTGTATGGGATCGCAAGGGCAAAAGATTGCATCCCTACAGCCAGAGATGTAAGGAGGAAGGTGGTAAATAAACACATGGCAATGCGCAATGAGAGATCTGTTGAGTGAAACCTTTAATTCGTCAAAGATTAAAAACGGTGAAGAGCGCCATAAGATGAGAGAGAAAGAAAAAGAGCAAAGTGTAATTTACAACATCATTATATACACTGCAGCCTGGACTGCATCTAGAGCTCAAGACCAGTCCTAAGAGGTGATTTCTTTAAGGGTCAAGTCATACAATCGAGGGACAAAGAAGAGGTCGGGGTGTTGTAGGTTCACGTTACTTTGGGGGGAAAGCCATTTTTTCCTCTCTCAACATGAACTAAAATCATTTTTAAAAACTACAGTTTTTTTGCTGCCAAGCCAGCATTATCTCAGTGTGAAACAGTATTGTTACAGTATGTTTACAGTTTTAAGGTGTACAGTACAGAAAAAAAGTCCTACAATCTACTGCACAGGCCTCCCATTTACATTTCTGTTCACAGCCAACGACCTGGTTCCTTTAGGGCTAAGTATATATTTAATCAAAGATACAGCAATTTATACCACACACCAGAGTCTGCAAGTCCATTTAGCCTCCAAGAACCAGATTATGGTCGTCTCCATGCCCATCCTCACCTGGAAGGTGAACATGGGCACAATTTTTCCCCAAACTCACTGTAAACGTGACAGCAACTTTGGTTACAGTTTTGTTTTTTGTGTCTTTTTTGTAATTTTATTTTTCCTTACAAAAAAAGTCCAAAGGGCAGCACACTCTTGCAGGTGAGGATCTCGATCGGCACATCCTTGTTAGTTTAATTCTTATCATACATGTTAAATCCATCGCGACTTAATGGTATATCCTTCCTTTAGAGCAAAGCAAGGGTAGACAGGATAGACAGTGGAATCTGAGGTGATTTTGCATAAATTAAAAAAATGAACATACAGTCAGTCAGTTTCGCTGTTAAATTTTCTCCACTCACGCAGACACACACACATTAAAAAAACGAGTGGGGAAAAACATGATCACCCCCACGGCTGTCATGACTGGCCGATCAGAAAAAGTACGTCACAGATTACATGAGACACCAAAGAGTTCATAAGTGGGGACACCGATATGTCCAGTAGCCGTGACTCGTACAGCGTGAACTCCGAGTGGTTCTCTTCGACTTTGGCAAGGGCGTACAGGGCTCGTGCCGCCCGCCGCATCATGTCCACACTAGTAGGCTCAAAGTGTGCACCTTGTAAGTGCAGTAACGAGCCCTGACTCTGTTGGAACTGGGTGGCTGCAAGACTGTCCTCCAAGAAGCCAAGAAGGTTTCCAACACTTCCTTTCTGCACAGCAATAGCCCGGGCCGCGACGCTGTCGCCTTGTGCCAGATTAGCTAGCAGCACCACTGCCATTTCCCGGCATACGGGCACTTTGCGCTCACCAACCATGCGCACAAGGGAGCCATAGAGCTTCTCCAAGCGGCTGAAAGGTGGCGTAGCCAGAATGAGGTCAACATTGTTATCCTGGATGCTAAGCTTACTAAGGGTTTCGAGGACAAGTCTCTGGGGAGACAGTGTCCCATTGAGCCCCAGCGTGGGGAAGGGGTCAATCGCTTCAGCCGAAGGGCACACAGCCCAATGGAGCAAGCCATCCAGCAGTGGCAAGCAAATACTTTCTGGGTAGATGGAGAGGTCCAGCTGACCTGAGATGTTTGCTAATGTGACCAAGCAGTTTTCCCGCAAAACCTCAAGACAGTCCCACCACCACTCGTCTCGCTCACAGCTGACACCTTCATCTTCTTCTTCTTCTTTTTCATAGGTAACCGGGGCCTGCTTGCGTTCAGGATGCCGATGGTGCAACAGCACAAGCCGACCAAGTAACAGCAAAAGCCCTGGATGCTTTGACATCTCCAGATCATTGCTAGGAATAAAGGAAAGGCTGCGAACAATGTTTGAAACGCAGATACAACGGCGTGCAAGGGCATCCTGCCAATCTGAGAGTGTACAGAGCGGGGTCTCATCCTTGCTATGTGGCTCATCTTCCAAGATTTTGATATTGCGACTCTGTTGTGCAAGATCGATGCCAAAGAGAAACGTATTTTTCTCCTTGTCACTATCCCGGTTGCCTCTGACTGCTTCCTCCGTCACAGAGCCTCGCCTTGCCAACAAAACGTCATCAAAGGTGGCCGTTATACTCGCCGATGTACTTGCTGTTGTAGTACTTTTACCCTCTGACAATGGTTGATTTGAGGATTGCTGAGGTTGTACTTGTTGCTGCTCTTCATTTGTCTGAGCATTATCTGTAACAGTTTCCACTACTTGAGATACCTTCTTCCGTGACTCAATATTCACTGGCACCCGTTTCTGATGCTTCAAGAGTTCCATCCTGCTCTCAAAATGAGTTTGTATGTGCTCTGTGGTGTCACCACCACCCACACTCCAATGGATAAGACCACTATCAAAGGCTTGCCGCCGACCCAATTTACTAGTGCGGCCAATCAAAAACGGGTCTTTTTTCCTCAATATCTTGATGGGAAGCTTGTCAAATTTACTAGCCTGCTTTGGCCTCTCCTGGGAGGCACTCGTGTCCTGCAATGGGGTAGATGATCTGAAATGATCTTTGCATGAAGTATCATCACCTTCCCTCTCTTCTAAGTCATTCTGGACCTGTGTAAACTCCTCTTTCTCCTGCTTGACCTGGACTTGAGGCGTCTGGACAGGGTTGATCTCGACATCATCATCAACATCATCATCGTCATCCTCATCTTCTTCTTCCATCTGCTCTGCCTCTGGCCCCTCCTCATCAGATATCTCAGGGTCAATGGCATCTGGGTCAATTAGGGTACGCTGCCCAGGGTCTCCAACCTCATACTCTTTCAAAATGCCAAAGATCTCAATGAGGCACCTTCGGAAATACTCAACAATAAGCTCGAGGAAGCCAGGAAGCTGCAATCGGACAAAGATGAATTAAAGATAAGTCACACTAGTTGACCAACCTGACCCATCCCTTATCATATAGTCTATAAAATGTACTGACCTGGTTCAGATTAAAATTAGAAATGCTGTTGTCATCATAGAGAAGAATATTAATGGTATCCAAAGCCCATGTGCTCTCAGCTAACAAGCCTGATTTGAGGGACATCATGACTCGCCAAGCCTCTGGTGTTCCTGAAACAAAACAAAACCCAACTTTCAGAACTCTCTACAAATGGACCAAGACACAAGTATTCATGGGAACGATGCTGTGAGCCTCTTACCAATATCTTTCATGGTAAGTCGCCGACGCGGTTTCAGAATGGGCTGCGAGGCCTCTATTGAACCTGGTGGGAATGCTACGTCTCTCCGAATCAGAGGGGGCTGCACTGGCGGCTGGGCAATGTGTGACGCAGGAACTGGAGGTCCAGCCTTCTGAATTTTCATTCCCGAGTGCATGTATGGAGACTTACTGGGTGAGGTCCTATTCTCCATTGGTCTTGGCATGGGTGCAGGGCTGGACACTTGTGGAATGTGGTTCTGAGAGGATTGATAGTTGGGCTGAAGAGGTCTGGACATTGGTGGCCCAGAGGCTCCAGGCCCGTATGGGGGCTGACGCTGGTTAACATGGCCAGGCCAAGATCCCTCATGATTCATGCGCTGATCTGAAGGCATCATGTCTTCAGAACGATTCATGCTGTGGTAGCCTTGACCTTGAGAAGGGACACCAGGGGGCCCCTGGCGATTATGATAGTTTGGGTAGTTCATGTCATTACGCCCAGGCCACATTGGACCTTGGGGTCCATCTGGCACAGAAGGCATGGAGCCACTCATGGAACTACCCATCATCTGTGGCTGCATGGAGGGCTGGGAGTTTGGACCACCTGCATTAGGCCCTCGATCTCGCCCAAAACCAAAAGGAAATTGGCTCTGTGGGCCTGGTGGGCGTCTGTCTGAGCCTGGATAAGTATTAAACTGGTTATACATATCTGGTTGGGACTGAGGTCCACCTGGGGCCTGGGGTCCCTGCTGCTGACCACTAAACGGGTATATGTCCCCTTCATGACGCTTTGCAGGAGGACCATAAACACCATCAACCGGTCTCTTCTGTGTGTAATTCTGTATAGGAGAAAGGTTTTTTTTTTTTAAGATCTTAAGCAATGACACAGATACCAACAATACAACAAGTTGTGTAGCACTGACCGGTTGCTGTTGTGGGTACATTCCCGACTGTTGGTTTGGGTATGGTCCACAAGGGGGAGCACCTTGGCCAGGGTATTGATTACTGTAAGAATCATGCCTGCAAACCAAAAAATACATAATTTCAGAAAGGCCTAAAAAGTATGGATGTTCAATAGTGAGTAGCAAACAATAGAAATAAGCGAGCAATACAGTAATTGAGAAATTTAAATTTTAAGCACAAAATTTAAAGCAAATGTTCTAATTAAGCTTTCTATACGACATATGTGTATTTTAATTAAATGTTAACCTCTGCTGTTGTGGGGGCCGGTTGGGTGAGTACATCCCTGCATCTGCACCAGAGGGCATCATGTTAGGTTGTGGACCCATATTACCATCTGGGCCCATACTTGAGTCTGGTCTGTAAGGAAATAAAGAAATGGTATTTTAAGAAATGGCAACTGAAGACACTACTCCTTGGTTGGGTCGGAATGTCAAAAACACTGCAAAGCTACTATAACTTAAAATATGAACACGTCAGATTTCTGTAATAAGGTATTCATTGCTTATAAAATCAATGGCTACACTTAATAAATGGAAAACAGAAAAAAAACAGAAATAAATGCTCTCACCTTCTGTCGTATCCTGGACCATATGGGTACTGTTGTCTTTGACCCATTGGCATATTGCCCATAGGTCCTGGGGTGCCTCGGTTATATTGTTCACCCATGCCACTGTTTGGGCCTTGAGTTGGACTCATGAACTGCTCACCCGCTAAAAAAAAAAAACGCAAGCAGAGAGAAACACTGAACATCCATTTTGTATACTAAAAAAATATTTAAAACCCATGACGGTGTGTTATTTACTACATGACAAATTATTCAAAAGCACAATTTATACTTACAAGTATAGTACATTTATGAAAAATATATATAGTACATTTTAAAATAATAAATATGTTTTATGTCAAGACCTTTAACAATAAGTCACATTGGGATAAGAATCATAGGATATGATTAATACTTTTCAGAGCAGACCATATGGAAGTTTGAAATGTTAATGTAGCAAAATACATACAAACTGAACAGTAACAGAGATGGCTTAATATAGCAGCACAACTACAAAGGTTAATAGGGACGCACCTAATATTTGGCCACCGAAAATTTTCAGCCGAAAATGGCCCAAAAGCGCATTTTCAGTTTTCGGCCGAAAGACTTTTATCACCCAAACAATATGGCCGAAATGTTGTGATGACGCAAACAAAAAACGCGACTTGCACGTGCTTGTCTAAACGGTCTAAACAAGCAACATGTCTGCGGTGTGGACGCATGTGGTTCATCTCACATCTGATGACGCATCTATAATATGGGTTGTAACGCTTTGTTTCTGTTTCTGTTGATGGCTACACGTGCTGGCTCCTCAGTGATACACTACAACAACAGCGATAATAAAAGAAAAACGTGGGTTGTAATTGATTTATTATTTGAAACTTTAATATTAATTTATGCAATAGCAATGCCTTGATTTTTTAGTAAAGTTACACAGTCATAGCCATAAATGCAATGGTACTAATAATTGGCAATTTCTTTCGGTGTTTCGGTTTTCAGCCTTGGTTTCCTCTTTTTTGGTTTTCGGTTTCGGCCAAGAATTTTTATTTCGGTGCATCCCTAAAGGTTATCATATAAATTGGGAACATGACAATGGCGAGAGACAACTCCATATCACAAATAACAAACAGAAAAATCCACAAAATAGATATGACCAGAAGAGTCACCTTTTCTCATACCACCAAAGGGGTCCTTATTTGGCTCATAAGGCCCCATGCGGCCCATCATGTCTGGTCCACCCATACCAGGCTGATAACCAGAATTGGGGGTTACAGAGTTACGTCTGGAGAAAGCTGGATCCCCACCATCGGCAAACGGGTCCTGCAAATTCACACTGCTCCTGTGTAAGACATAATGACGTTAAGCTCAAATAAGAGAGACTGCGGCCCTAATTCTGAATGTCCTGTCCCAATACTGATAATACAGTTGATACAGAGAGGCACAGTAATTGACATGTACCTAGCACCAGGCATGGGTGGCATCTGACTGTGCGGTGTTGATGCAGGTGTAGGGGGCTTCAGGTCACCCCCCTCGGCCATAGAACTGCTGGTCGACTGAGGCGTCTGAGGACCCTGTAACGATCCTGATCCAGCTGGGGGGGATATATCAGATTTGTCAGTCAACAAATCCTATGGGAAGTTTAGGTGGTCACATTGTGTGTATAGTAAACAAACCAGAAAACAAAAATCCCTGTCCACGTGACTGTAATTTAAACATCAAATATGTTCTGACGGGCTGCGTTTCTTGTTTCTGCAGCACTTTCACTGTCAGTTTGGACAGACAGCATGCCAACATGAAGCGACACACTTTCGAGGAAATGTGCTGAGCTCGGCTCATTTGGCAACCTTCCCCAGCCTGAAATCATGCTGCTTTTCATGGCACTTAATCTCATTTGAGGACTTTCCCACACCGATGACACAGGGAGAGGTGCTCTGCCAGCTAACTGCTCAGAGAGTTGCATCCTAAGGTTTGAAGCTCCATATCCCAGCATGTCAGAGTCTCCATTACTACCACTCAACCAGCAGCTAACAACACACTTAACACGCAGCTAAGGGCTTAGTCATGTGCTGAGAAAGATGAGGCACTTTGCCTTAGAGGTGGTCAGTTGGGTCGTCAGAGTATTCAGACAAACAGGCAGAGAATTCAAATGCAAATCAAAAATTACAAATGAAGCCCCATTTTGGTATGCTCGCATGTAGCTATCTGCTGACGTGACTTATCAAACACTGTTTCCGGGTCCAAATCTCAATTCTTCAATTGAGAATACTATTTCAACATGTTAATGAGCACAATTTTTTTTATAGCACACATTCAAGCAAAGCTTTTAAAAACTCCAGATGCACTATTACAGTCTCTGGGCTCACAACCTCTCAGAAACCAATATTTGAATAATTAAAAAAATGTATCTGTCTGGCTAACTGAGATTTAATGGAGGTTAGGATCATGATTTTTCAGTATTAGCACCATTTGTTGTTTGCTTTTGGGATCTGATAAAGAGTTTGATAGTCTGATAGAGAGAAGTTTAAACTTCCTTATCAAACTTTACGGTCTCTTTCAAGTCCCTGAGTGCTCATGCCCATCCCAAGCAACATGATTACCATGTTTAAGAAGACTTGAGCCAATGTTCATGTGTGTAAATGCCAGAGAGCGCAGGGAATGATGAAGAGAGCGACACAAACGTGTGTGGAAGAACAGCATGTTTGTACACCACATGTTGCAGCTCATCTTGCGGCCAGCTAGAGGACGATTACTACTGGCACGCCTGTTGGATGACTCATGCTTCCATTCATTAACTCGTACACACATTGGGGTCACTGCCAGGTCAGACGTATCCGTATCTCACACTTCACACATGCTCTTTAACACACACGGCACAATACCTCAGCCTCCCTCCTCTGGGCAAGGATATCCCTCAAACACAGATAAAGAGGGGGGAGGGTGGGAAAGAAAAAAAAAGATGAAGAAAAACCCAGCTTGACTTTACACACCACTAAACCCCTTCGTTCACGCAATACCCCCACCCCATACAGAGTTTGCCTCTGAATCTGAAGGCCGGGAAAAAGCTCTCTGCAGCGGGGTGGGGTGAAACAGTCAGTCTGGAGCACCTGACACAGTGCCAAGCAGACATGCTCTACATCACAGGGGATCCCCTTTAACTCACCCCATTTCTCTTGTAATCTCAGTCTCAATCTCTTTTTATTTTTTTTACATGAGACGTGTTCCTGGAATGAAAAACAGCTGGATGGAGTGAAAAAGAATGGAGTGCATAACCCAGCAGTCTCCTTAAGCGTATTTAACACCCAGATTTTTACCAGTTTCATATAATAGGCTTGACACTCTGTCATTGTTGCAGTCAAATGCAAAGCTTAATACTCTAAGGTGCGCGTGATGCCACGGCCATACAGAAAGAGTAAAATGCCATGCAGAGGATAATCGCGAAATGTGTGGGGAAATCCATTTGATTGAAGTATAAATGAGAAATAGTTGCAGTGCTCTGGTCAACCACTATAGAGTAGGAACCAGTGAATGTGGTTTACAGGTTTCATAGAAAGAGAATGATGTGAGTATGTGTGACCGACAGTGAGCCAAATCAGTTGCAGTAAGAACACTGGCATGTATGTGGTCAAAATAGCTCAACACGAGAGGCAACATGAAACACAAAGACTTGAAATTAAACAATCATATTTTTAAAAGAAGAGTGGCTTGATGAAGTGGTGTAAATTTAATTTAAAGCATTTAAACTGATATAATATAATATATAATATAAGTAACAAATTTAAGTATTTAAACTCATTATATTATATATTATATTATAAACCTAATAAAGAATTGATCTCTGAAGGGGATTGTTTAGGTATCAAGTTTGAAATTCGCTGATATAAGCCGCGTTTCCACCGCAGGAACTTTCCCCAGGAACTAGGAACTTTGAGTTGGTACTCAAGTTGGTGTGTTTTCGACAGCAGGTGTGTTTCGACAGCAGGAACCAGGGTCTAAATGAAGTTCCGGGTAAATATTTCCCCCTCCTATAGTCCCTGCTCGCGAGGTAGTACTTTTTCAAAGTTCAGGAACTTTCAGGGGTCGGAACTTGGGCGCTGAACATACTGATTGGTGGAGTTCACGCAGCATTTTATTTCAACCGGCATTTTTAAAAGTATCTTGCTCTTTAAAAGTATTGCTCTTTCTGTCCGGTGGCACGCGTTCGTCTCGCCATCTCACGGTCAATGCCCATAATAGCTGATAATAACATACGTTGTCTTATTTTGAATCTAGCTTTACACACTTAAAGCAGAATACGCTTTAGTATCAGTGCTCTCTTTTCAGCCGTTTTGTTAACTAGGCTACACCTCTACCAGTACATAACCAGCAAAAGCAGCGCTGCTTGAATCTCCTCCATACTTGTTATTGTTGCATACAGTGTCACGCAAAAATTATTTCTGTCCGTCGGTGACTGGGAGGAGCAGTCACGCTCAATGCTACATCACTGGACTAATAATTTGCCTAATCTTCACGGTACTTTAGACCGCGGTGGAAACGCAGACAGTAGCAGGTCTGGGGGGAAAAAAGTTCCTGGTACAAATTGTTCCAGGTAATTTCGGTGGAAACGGGGCTATAGAAAATCTTGGAAAGCACTATTAAAAAACAAAAAAACTCAGGTAACCTAAATGTGCTTCATTAAGTGACTTCTGAATTAACAGCTTGTTTTCAAAAATATGATTTAATATCACAAGTTACTCGGTCAAATAAATAGAAATGGCAAATTAAAGTTTAAAGTTACAACTGCATGATGAAACCATTTTTGTTTACGTATGCTGTACAGGTCTGGTGTAAAGAATGTTTTTGCTCAGGTGGCCAAAATGTCAGCCCAATAGAGAAAAGTTTAGCTCAGCAAGAAAAAGAAAGAAAATACATTTACACTTGGGGTGCCTGTCTGGTACACAGATTCTTTTGGCTTGTCCATTATTATTTTAAAACTGATATTCATGTATTGTATAACAACCGTTGAGATATAACTAGACATGCCATCTTAAAAAATAAATAATTTGCTTGCAACTACAAGGACGCTCCAAAGTCACACATGCAAGAGAAGGGTGTTTATTTTTCAGCTATTTTGATGTACTTTTGAGTCAGGAAGATGAATAAGGCCTGTCATGATCACGAATTTTGTACTGACGATTAACTGTCATACAAATAATTGTGATAAATGGTTTCATTCTGTTTTGTTCATGTCACTGTAACCCTAATGTAGTTTTTAATAGTACATAATATAATAATTTCAATTAAATAAAATAAAATTGGGACATATGATTAACTTTAATGGAATGAAAAGAAATATTTATATAATATAACATAATATAATAGTCAAATGAATAGGCTAAATTAAAATTTTAAATCTGTTTTTTTAAATCATATTTAGATACATACGTTTTAAAGCCTATTGAAAATATTGATTACTAGAGATGCACTGATGTATTGGCGGCTGATATTTATCAGACGATTTTTGATCAATTTACAACCATCGGCATATCGGCTATAGCATGAAAAAGGCCAATAACAAATCAATGGTTTATTAATTAACTGTGTGCAGCCACTGAGCTGTCTGCGCAATTAATTCATGTTAATCAAACAACAACATTTTGTGTTATGTCCTAATGTAATAATAATATAGGTATTTAATTTATATTTATGAAGAATATGCAGTGTTATTTAACATTAGTTTACTTTATTTCTGTACCTGGAAACTGTTAAACCTACCTCATTTGTATCTTTGTTCGGTTGTATTTATGTATGTATGTAGGCCTGCTGAACGTTAAATGAATCCAGTCTATAGTCATTCGAAATTATTTGATAATGCAGCAAATAAACTGCATTATCAAATGTTTTTTACTTTGCTGATTTAAAACATGATCAAAACACTATCTATCTATTTTAAATAACAAAAAATAAGAGGTCAAGTGACTAATATCTGTATCGAAATTGGCCAATAATTCTGTGTTCAAATCAGTATCAGCCACCAAAAAAACGGTGCATCACTATTGATTACATAGACTTTCAAAGGATGGACAAAATATTATGAGATAATATTAAAAATATCTATTATTTGGGGCAGTTATTCCCCATGGTATCGAGTATCGATATTTTTCAAGGTATCGTATCGAAATTTCAGTATCGTTGCAGCACTACTTACAACAGGTAAACATTTTAGCGGTGTGGACGCACTTCACCATGACCAAAAAGGATGCTATAGTAGCAAGATGTAAAACTTGTTCATCTGAAACAGAGGTAGCTCATTGCCAAAGAAAGAATCTAGTTTATTTATCACCTGAGAGTCAAAATACTAAGTGGAGCACCAAACTACCCAAGTTAAACCCTCCAAACTTTATTTCCAGTTTTTGGCTTTAATTTATGCAGCTAAATTCATCTATATATTTCCCAGCCCTCAAGACAGAAGCACAGAAGGGAATAAAGAAACTATGACATCCCAGCACAAGAGAGAGGTAGCAAGCAGTACAGTAAATCACTATAAACGACAAAAGAAATTAACGTCAAAAGTTGCCGTATAAACATTACCAGCTGTACTAAACCACATCAAAGTCAAATTCCATTTAAACAAGACATGCTCACTATAATGTCACATTTACAACCACATTAATCAAGCTGGTTACAGTTGCATTATCGGGGCATGAGAAGAGGTTTATGTCCAGGCAGTTATCGTATTTCAAGTCTGATTATGTCAGTTTTCCTGGACATCATGAACACATTGTACCTGCATTTGGGAAACTGACTCCGAATAACAACGCATTAACCTTTCCTTCAAATTAATCTCAAATTGCTTCAATTCTGCACAACACTGTGGTAATCTTACATCAAAAATAGAAATGCTGAAAGCAAGCGCCAAATCTCACAAACAGTCAGAACGTATTTGATGTTAAATAAACAGCTCTGTGAAGAGGGATTGTGAACCAATAAGACTGCACAATGGCTACCCAGTGCTAGTTTCTAGTTGTTGGGCAAGTCAGCACTGACCTGGTGACGGGGCTGGACCTTGGCCTGGTTCTTTTTAGGATCACTGTTGAAGAAGTCGGGTGGAGGGTCTTCCCCTCGCTCGATCTTGCACTCAAAGGCGTAGAGACACTGGATGTACTGTTTCTTCAGAGAGCTGGCCGCACTACTGGAAGTGCCCACATTCAGGTTAGTGGCTAATTCCCTCCACTTTTTATTCTTGTTCACCTGATAACAGCAGACAGACACGATTTAATGACTGCGACAGGCTGGAGAACTCAAAATAAGCATTTAAATCCACTTGAAATTCAACACGAAATCATAAATAACTCCTAATAAAACCATTCTGTAATTTACAGCTACCATATCAGGAGAAGTTCATCTCCACACCTGAGTGAGGCCGCCAATCTCTTTGACGGACACATAGAGGCGGAAGAGGTCAAGGGGCTTGCGGCCCACCGCAGGGAGATTGCTCATGCCCATGGCTTTCTCCTCAGCAAATGCAAGGTAACGATCCACCCACATTTTCCGCTCTGGTTCTGGACCCAGTTCATACAGACGGGTTATCTTCTCATTAGTGGTGGTAGAGGAACTTGACTTCTGCAAGGATGAAAAAGCAAAAATGGGGGGGAAATTAATGCATATATTAGATTCCTGCTGTTTAGTTATAGGGGAAAACATGCAATTTTCATAAACAGGAAGCACTGGCGGAAAAAAAGCACACTATCAACACATGAATACATCAACACGGTGTATATGTGCAATGCCCATTTTAGTGGAAAAGCATTTTCATTAATGATGTATAAAGCCAGGACTGCAGGGAGCAATTTCAAAACCCCTGAATGTGCATTCCTCCCTATGTACATTATCCGGCATTCACAACCCTCCACACAGATGATCAGTCAAGCCCTGTTCACAGAGCTCAGGGCTGCCCATGTCCTTGAGCTTAAGAGAGGCATGCCGGCCTACAAAACTATGGCTGAGACCCATTTAAATATTAATGGATCTTCACCTTTTTTGATTCAGTCTTAGGAGTCCCCTCGACTTTGTTATTTAACTTCGGCGTTTGGTTGATTTTGTCCATGCCAAACTCTGGACTGGGAGCCATGCCTATGAGACAAATTGAAATACATTGTCATTGTGGACTTCAAGTAAAAAAAGTGAAAACTCAAGACAAAAACTGATGCATGAAGAAAAATCAAAGGAATATGCAGGAAGTAGTCCGCAAGCACATTCAATGCTTACCTGCAGAGTTATTGGACATGTTGCCAGGCATGGGGTACGGTCCTGCTTGATTCATCATACCCTGCATGCTGTTCATGGGTGGGGCATATGGAGACCCAGCTCCCATCATTCCTTGGTTCATGTTGGGATATCCGGGCGGTCTAGGAAATAATTTTTTTTTAAAAAGTGGACTAAACTGTAAAATATTAAATAGTATGAATGACTCTTCCATTGTCTCTTTCAACACACTGCCTTCACTCCCACTGTTGATCTTATTTTCAGCTCATTTTCAGTCAGTATGAGCAGACTGACTCCAGCGGTGTTCCCAAGACTAAAATCTCTGTTACAAATCTGATTCTACCATCAGCCCCTTTCAAGATCTTAACCTAATAGTGGGGAAACTATACTAACTAATAAAAATCTATAATTCTGAGCCCGAACAAATGAATCAATACGTATTAAACTTTACTGCCGCAGTACTGCATTGAATTTCATTGTAAAGTGAGCAGGGATGGACCGACATGGAACACCAGGGCTTCCACAGAGTCAGGGTTATATAAAAGTGTTAAAAGAAAAGCAATAAATTAATATTTAATATTTCCAAGTGATCTCTACAAATGATTAATTCACAACATGCACTTGTCTTTTGTTTTACCAACCTGTTTGTTTCAAAATGCACGAGAAAGATCCAGCTATAAGAGCATTCCAACACCAGAGGTTGTGTTAGAATTTCACATTGTCCGTAAAGATTCAATCATAATCTATTACTACCTGTCATTTAAATATTTATATTTTATTAATAGATGAACAACGCAATACAATTCAGTGTATAATATGAACAATACGTAAAAATGAGCTGAACTAAACTCCTGGTCCGCATCGACTTTAACTGGATGCTCGCCTGTGCGTAATCAATATAGGTAGACTGATGCAGAGGCAATTGTCATTAGATTTTTTATCTTTGCCTCAGACAGATGGCTACTTAAATTTTGTTCTGGAGGCTGAAGCGGCACTTTGCTGACACACTGGAGTGCACATAGTGGCTATTTGCACAAAGAGAAAATAGTGATATATTCTATTTACACTAAGTGACAATAGCAACATTTTCTTAGCGATGCTATTTACATTAAGTGAAAATAGTGATATATTCTATTTTACACCATGTAAAAGTAGCAGTTCTTATATGTGTAAATATGTGTAAATAGTAATTAGACGCTATTTATTCTTTATTTTGGAAGATACATACTGTTTGCACCTCAGTATTGTACATAAACAGGATACAATAATAACAGAGTGTAAATGATTATATTTATTAAAGTTGAAATGAAATCAAATTTTACAATTCGTATTTTTATATTTAATATTGTAGTGTTTACGATAAGTTATCTGTGCACTTCATTCATTTTTAAAAATTAATTTACCCTTATAATATTTAATCAAAAACGTTAACTTTCCCTCCCCCATTCGAAATGACTTCTCTTCTCTTCCTGTCATGTGCTATGGCGCGAGGATGGGGTTATCGCCCCCTGTCTCGTTTCTGCACCGCCTCTCAGAAACCGGTCACTGATCGTATCGTAGCAATATGGTGGTGCATTTTTCTCGGTGTACACAATACCTTCTTCAGGAAGGACTTAAGGCAAAAAGAGAGAAATATGAGAAATATAAGTAATATATAATTTTTATGTAAAAATTACTCAATATAGTCGGACGAACAGCTTGTCGTGACGGCTCTCACCTAGGAATGCAGTGTGTGAATGCGCTTATGGCGCACCCCCCTTATAAGGAAGAGCTGAGAACAAAATAAATTACAGAAATAAAGCCTAAAATCTGTAGCACACACCAGCGAAAAGTGAGGAAATATGCTCAGTAACATTTGTAGAAAAGACTTAGAGAGAAAATAAATTTATTTAAGAAAGATCGAGTTTTTCTCCACAACTGAGTGCAAACTGGAATTCAAATCTGCCTCCATTTTGTTAGCAACGCCTAACCTCCCCTCCAACGATCCAATCAATTCCTGAAGAACAAAATCAAGCCCTGGCCTACATTTTTTCTAATTTCAGAAGCTGTTTCACTCGGATATACATCACAATAAGGAGAAAAAGACAATCTCAACTTCCGTTGCATGCCGACTTTAAAATGATTAAATGGATGCCGCCTTAATGGGACAATAAAACCCCTCCATACAACTACCCAATAAATACTCTTATTATTATAAAACATTTCATTAGGCACTTTATTTACACTTTTAGGACATTTTCTTCATTGTTATTGAAATTAATCGCCTTTGCGATGTGATGTGTCATGGGAAAAGGGAGAAGAGCGAGCTCGGCAAAAAGGCAGATTTGGACCCGGGACGAACCTGTCAAAACCAAGTCAATTTAGGTCTTTCCAAAAACGGACATCTAATAACCAAATTATATAAGGAGTCCATATAATTCATTAATTCAGAACACACTTTTCAGTGTATAGTATGTGTACAGTGCAACAGCAAAGAGAATGTTTGGAGCTTGTTTATGTTTTAGACATGTTAAGTTGCAAGAACCACAAAAACTAAAACCAACCACTTTGACCTGCCTGCATTATTTGCCTACTACAGTACATGGACGCATTCAGAATGACTAAACACAGCAACACACACAACACAAAAACATTATCCTGAATTTGTGAGGAAACCACATGAATGTACTGAAATGTGTGTGTACATATACAATAAATGATCAGTGCATCGAGAACGCACATACACGGTTTGTTAACGCATCAAAATAACGGACTTGCGCGTGCGTGCTTACTGTCCGAATCATCTTTACCTTGATTACAATTCGCATCCATCAAAACTTTACAAGTGAAAAGCTGGTTTGCTTTATCCAGCCGAGAAATGTAGTTTACATATCATCTGGCCATGGTGGGATGTTTTGACGTCCCGTTCAGTCTGTATTTCACACAGCCCAAAACGTGAGGGCTCACGCTCTTCAGAAACAATCAGAGTATGACAGAAGATTTAAAGCGAAACACACACTGGAATAAATATTCATTGAAAACTGGCCTAGAGTCTGGCACTGTTCTCTCTGCCAACTCTGATAAAATAAGATTTTCTTTACATAAGAGCTATTTTGGACCGATTGTTTGAAAGAATTTGTTTACTGGATCATTGAATTGAAAACTTAACCAAATTTCGCTTCTCTGTTTGCAATCAAAACTTTGGGAAAGGGGTTAGAATAGAGTTAGTATTGTGCAACTGTATTTGCTCAGTTTGATAAACTCCCAAGATCATCTAACTGCGTGACGTAAATTATGCAAGTGACTTAATTTTGCGTGCTTCATTAATTTATTTGCATTAAATTATTTTAACGCGTTAAGGATTTTAAATTAAATTGCATGCTCTCTTGTAATCACGCAATATAGAAGTATCCTGAAGTAGCTAATGCTAATATCTCCCCACATCCTTTGGCTAGCGCTACAGTAAATGATCACTCTCAACTACCTGGTGATAGCACCTACGACCCTATGACAAAGCATTTTTAAAATTTGCATTGGCAGTCAGTGGGATGGACTGGCCAATGAGCTTGTCCTCACACTGAAGAACTGGCATTGTCAGATCAGATCCAAACGTTTTTCAGTCCAAGAGGGCCAGTATTCGGCACGGCACCTCTCAATGAGTTTATCGTTTCAAAGCAGCATGTGGTGGACTCTACCTGTGTATGGAGTTGGATGGGCCATGGAGCATGCCCGCTGCAGCAGGATCCTGAGGCTTTCTGTTCATTCCAGGTGGTGGACACATTCCAGATGCCACCTGAGGGGGCATGCCACCCATATTAGGGCCGATGCCAGGGCCGTATGGCCTCGTACCCATCTGACCTGGACCCATGCGTCCTGGAGGCATCCCTCCATAAGGCCCACCTCCACCCTGCCCAGCCATAGGGTTCATGGAACCACTCATGCCAGGACCACCTGGATAGTTAGCATTTGGCATGCCTCCATAACCTGGTGGTCTCGGGTAACCTGGTAAATAGATTTGAGGTTAAGGTAATCTAGGCTAGTGTAATAAAAGTAAAAGTTATGTTTTTGATGTTCTTAAAAAGCATTAGTCATATGTTTGATCAAAACAAGCTTCTCACCTTGTGGTCCATACTGGCCACCCTGCGGTCCATAGTTACCCATGGAGTTGTTCTGGGGGAAGGAACCCATCCCAGTATGCATTTGGCCTCCAGAAGATTGCCGTGGGGATAAAGTTGACCCAGGTTGAGGAGAGCCATATGGCATCTGAGGGTTCCTCATATATACTGTAGAGAGCAGACAAAGTTATGCTATGGTAAACTATCTATGAGGTTACTTTCATGCTAGTAGTTTTGGTGTGGATCCAGGTGTTTGATGTCTGGTTTGTTGATTACTGTGTAACAAGCTTTCTAAATACAGGTGCACAACATAGAACCACACTTCAGTACGCTTTAAAAAGATGGTCTGGTGCACAGTTTGTGTAGACACCAATAGTTCACAATTCAAAAGCAATACGGTCTAATTTGCATGAGCGAACCACAATTTATGATGTATAATTTAACCATTACAGTCTCTACAGAACTTCAGTGACAAGCTAGCTTGTTATTCTTAGTTTGTTTGTTGGGCAGCACAACTTGGCCAAATTTTATGATTATATATCAATATGGATATAAAATAACTTTAAAATAATAAAATATATATATTTAAAAAAATATATAACATTTTAATAAAATTATTTTAATAAAATAGTTATGAAAAACATTATTAATTATTACTACTAAAATAAATAAAAAAATATTAGATACAAAATAAGAAATATTACTACTGGAATAATTTACTGTAAAAAAAAAAAACCCTGAATATATAAGATAAAGAATATAATAATTATTTTTTACATTACTGTAAAACTGTAAAATTACAATACTTATATTTATCTTCATTTCTCCAAGTTTTAAACATTAAACCATCAAACTGATTTTGAGGGAAAATTGCAGGAGGCTTAAAGCTTCTCGTTTGTTGATAAGCGATTCTCATTGCAAGTATGGAAAGAAGGTTGGCGCAATGACATATTAAAGCGACCCAAACTCAGCAGACGGAGAGTTGGCATTCCTGTGGAGCAGCATTTACTGTGAATCGATCTGCTCTGGGCCACTGAAAAGACCAAGGCTGCGTTTCTCAAAAGCTTTGTGAGCCAAGCTGATCATAGAGACCATTGGCGGCAATGGTTCTATGATCTACTTAGGCTTACGATGCTTTTGGAAAACGCAGCCCTGATCATAAACTGCTATCATGTAAATGTACACAGTGTCAAGCTTCACTCTGAAACACAGCGCATATATTTAATTCAATCTCAGGATTTGTGATTTGTAATCACACCAGCCTACATTGCGTTTTCGGTATTATTTCGATTAATCGTGCAGCCCTTAGTCAATTGTAAAAATCATAAAATGTCACAGTAATTTTTAAAAAACTATCGAGACTCACCTCTATCCTGACCCATGGAGGAATGTAACATACCATCCGACTGGACACTCGAGGGTCTGGGGGGCATTTGGTTTCCTATAGGTGGAGTAAACAACAAAATTAAAGCGTGTGTAATACTGATAATCAAATTTTCTTTAAAAAAAATTACTGCATTAAAAGAAATTATATAAAATGAGGTTCCCACCAGGCATGGCTCCGGGTGAGAGGGGCCCTGTGCGCGAGGCTGGGCCACTGGCGGGTGAGCCCACAGGTGAGGGAGAGGGGCCACGGATACCGGAGAGGTGAGGAGAGGTGTGGGGAGAGAAGGGCGACTGCGCTGGGTTGCTCTGTTCACCCTGACTGCTGGACACACCTGATGTGCTCACGCCCGGGCTCAAAGCACCCTCTGCGCCTGTGGGGAGATCGTCGATGGAGCCCGACAAATCCTGCACAGGAGAACGAGAGGAATAAAGAAAAAAAATGACATTAGTGTTGTTTGATAAGGCAAGCGTCACCGTCACTGTTGCTCTTGCTAAGCAATCTGAGCAAAGCCAGAGTACTAGCACCACACCATTTGTGCTACAGACTTGAAAAATACCTCAAATCATGTGATTTAATGAGGAGAGGTATGCTAGTACTTTCTACAAAGGCCCTAATGAAAAAATTATATTTAATTGCTCAAACGTTTATTCACATATTACATAATTTTATGAAATTATTTGGGAAATAATAGTCATATATAAATGAGAACCACATATCAAATTATAGATAGATAGATATATATATATATATATATATATATATATATATATATATATATATATATATATATATATATATATATATATAGAGAGAGAGAGAGAGAGAGAGAGAGAGAGAGAGAGAGAGAGAGAGAGAGAGAGAGAGAGAGAGAGAGAGAGAGAGAGAGAGAGAGAGAGAGAGAGAGAGAGAGAGAGAGAGAGAGAGAGAGAGAGAGAGAGAGAGAGAGAGAGAGAGAGAGAGAGAGAGAGAGAGAGAGAGAGAGAGAGAGAGAGAGAGAGAGAGAGAGAGAGAGAGAGAGAGAGAGAGGGAGAGAGAGATATCAGTTTGTTGTACAGTACTTGTTTTTGCCACAATCACACAAAAAAAAAAACAGTGGAACTGTCATAAGTTTTGGTTTATCTTGCACTGGCCAATGTTACACAAAGCTTCTTCAGAACACCTTAGCAATGTTAACTCTGATAAAAACAAGTAGTAGTTAGTATTGCCTATATTGGGCCTGTATTGCTTAAAGAAAGTTTAATATTTTCATCAGATCATTTCTGCGCACTCACACAGAAAGCCACCTCTAAGACAGCACACAAGTAACCAATTGAGTTCTTTTTTGAGTATTCTTGAGCAAATACACAGAAAATTATGTCAAAGTAGCATCCACATAAATACACTTCTGTATCTGTGTATATTTACTTCATACATTTTCACAAAAAACTGTAAAGCACTTAATTTAAAACATTAGTCAAAACCATGTACCGATTTGAACTGTACTGCAGAAAGACTGGTATCATTATATAATTTATAAAGCTTTTGTATTGACTTGGTACCAATTTATGTACTGGTAGGATACTTTTGACTTACTATACAGCTTGTATTGACTTCTTGGTACCAATTTATGTACTGGTAGGATACTTTTGACTTACTATACAGTCTCACTGAGGACTAAGCCACCCTGAAGATCAAATCCTAGAACACCCCAAGATAGAGGATAATGTTACTAGTAGCATAATAAAGGACATCATGCTAAAACCTTCTGCGAGATGTGTCATCACAATTTAAATCATTTTTAAAAGGGATGGTGTAGTCAAAAAATTAAAATTCTGTCATTATCATTATAAATGTTGTAAAACAGTCTTGCGTTCATCTTCTGAACAAAAATACAAATATTCTCTCATCGTTTTTGTTCATACAATCAAAATTCACTCTTCAAAGAGTACAAAGAGATACTCCATATGAATACAGTGGTTTAATCCAGGTCTTTTTACCTGTCCTTACTTGACGAAAATACTTACTGATAACACCCTCGCTTTTCACTTTTGCTTTCAAATTTGTGATCACGTGTTATTTAAAGCTGCAAAGTAATTCAGTCAAGGGCCGTGAGTGATTTTCTCTTTATCATTTGTTGTTTGACAGATAGCAGCAGGTTTACTGTATTTGGCTGCTGTCACTTTAAGACCTAATGCACGGATTCTATTGACACAGCCAATTTCTTTCCCACCTGTTTATGTTCACTTAAGACATAAACGACAAGCCTTTTGACATAACTGTGTATTTGACCATCCAAGTGCAATAGGCTGTGAAATAGAACTGAATTCAGAGAGGCGGCTTTCAGTGCGCGCGCTTCGGGTGCGTGTCAGACAGCGAGATGTTTTCCGCAGCTTTTACTCTTTTAACATCAAGCAAGTCACATGCAAGTAACAGTCGCATGCCCAGTCTATACCAACAATCTGGATAGCACCATCAACAAACTACCATTGTTGAGTCAAGTTTTGCACAGGCAAACTCTGTTCACATTTTCTTTAACATCAAAAAAAAATTCTAGTTGAAGAGCAAACCGCGACATTTACACAAACGGTGCATAACAAATTCAACATGACACGTATAACATAAAGAAACCCAAAGCATTAGCTTTGAAAATGTTCACTCAATAAACATGGATATTTTGTGCTATCATGTGTCTTTGATTATTGATGGTTTTGCCCATTACAGAACACTGGCTGCCTGAAAACAAGCCTGTGCAAAATGAGCAGCAAGTTCATATGGGGTGTGATGCTGAAATCAATCTGGCAGTCAGTCATAAAGCCTCCCAGCGGAGGAGTGCGTGTGTGTGTGGGAATATTTACACACTAAACCATCGTCACGTGGAGAGCATGTGTTCAGTGAAAATTTGCAAGCTCATCTGCCAGTCAGATCAGAGAGGGAAAGGGAAAAAAAGTGGGAGTGGAACGAGAAACACACACACACAGAGCCTGACTGGAGCTTAGCCAAGTATTCCCATAGAAATCTCACACTCGCAGACTGGCTGCGGCCCCAAAGTCAGTGGTTTTGCACTTGAAACGGTGCCCGCTGCTATTTTTGGGCCGTGACCTGCTAGAGGAACCCTAGAGGGAGAGGCAGGAGGAGGACGCTGATTCAGGCTCCTTTTTTAACTGCCACACACACACTGAATCCATGGGGAGAGTTTGTATGACCCAGGTCTGCTCTCCTAACAGGAAACAATCCTCTGTGGATGTGTGTTTATGTTGGCATGTGTGTGTCTACTAGGAGATTCCTGTGGATGTGACCCATGAGCAAGGTGTTTATTACCCAAGAGTGTGTTGTAAACCCAGAGTCTTGTATCACTGATCCCAAAGAGAAGGCATTAATTAATGAAGAGACCCTGAGGACAGAAACGATGTGTGTCTACAAAAAATAACCCAATAACAAAATCACATTAAAGGAAACATCTGCAATTTACCTAAGAACTGTTACAAATTCATTTTGCCCAGACACGAGTGTGTGTCTTCACAAAGCTCTGTGAACAATGGCATTAATGTGGAGTGCAAAGGATGAAAAACACAAGGCTTTTCAGAAAGCATCTTGACACATTATGTTTGCTTTCCTATATATTAAGAGCACACCAGATCGGAAACAACTGAACTCTGAAGATGTCCAAAGACTTAAGTTTTTTTTTAAAACTAGTTTGATAATGCATTCAGCTATCAATATAACTTTCGTACTTTCAGCTTGGGTTAATACATTTTACAGTGCATAAATCCATTGACAGAAATGATATAGCAAAAAAGACAATCTTTTCGATCTCCAAAAAAACATCATTGTACAAGTGCTAGAATGCTAGATTATTGTGACCTTAATATTTAATCTTAAATTCAAACAAACTGGGAGAAACATCCAATCCTCTTCAAAGTCTGACCGTTCTATCACACTCACTCTTTTACTGTGGTTTCGCAGTCGCACTGTGCTATCACAAGACCAGTCATCTGACTGACGGCTGAGGGTTTCTTAACCCCTTCTGTCCTGACAGGAGAGATACAGGAACTTGTCTGACCTTGTGACCTTTAAATGTCAGGGAGTCACGAGAGGTCAGACTGGCCTCTCTGATGACACAGAGGTCAAGAGTAGCAGCTCAGTTCAGGGCATGAGAGCAGCACTGAGCAACATGTTACACTGTCTGAACAGAGCAATACATCATACTGCAGCATGCATTCACAGACTGACCCTCCAGTCTTCACCTCTGCTTGCCACTCATTCGATTGTTCACTATTGTACATTGGTTTTCAAAATCAATTAAAGTGTGCATCTTAAAGCTGGAATACACTACATGCCTTTTGCCCAGATTTTTGCCCCAGTTTGCAGAAGACAATGCCAGTTGCGGAAAGTCAGAGAAAGACTGCAAATTTTGGCCAGCCAGAGTTTTTCACAGAAAAGCCTGTAGTATACGATGGGCATCAGATACAATAGCGGTCTCATTATTAAATTTAACTGTTATTCCTAATGAAGCGTAAATTGTTGCCGTTTGTTTATGACTTTGGAATGTAGTGGTCAGTTTACTGAAATGAAGCAGCCTCAATTCAATGCCACCTCTGGAGGACACAGCCTTCAAAATGATAGCTTTTGTTTACATTTGTCTCCTAGCAACCAGGCACACGTTTCTACGTGAGCTTGATGTGAAAGCCTGTTAGGGTCGGTTAACAAAACACATTTTTCCATTCCCTTGGGATACTTTTCCATTGGTTTTCAATGTAAACACATCAGATGGATGTATTTGATCAGAGCAGCAATTGTGCATGATACAGAGTTCTAAAATTGCAGCACTTAAAGTTAAAATAAGTTCAACTTTCTAGATCGCTTCAGTGACCTGTGTGAATGGCCACTTAGGGTATAATCCTCAGTCATTTAGTGTCAAGATTTCCTCCATAACCTTGTACAAAGTCGGCAAGTGTGTGATGCCTATCGTTTTGAAATCTGTTCAGATTTGAAAAGTTGTGTGCAATGTATACCAACCTTTACAATGTTTGAATGAGACCCCATTATTAATAACAGTTTTACAGTATTGTAAAAATCATAGTATAATTCTCAAACAAATGTTTTGATGACTTCTGAAACATAACAGCTCACATCTAGCTTAGCACAAAGCAGCTAAATTACAACCGCTGACGGCACAAATAATTCACAATCAACCTTAAAAAAAAGCACTAAATATACTCATGCCTCTGTAAATACTATAAGAAAGACTTTTTTTGTAATATTACTGCTGTAATCAGGCAGTCTAACATTTTTTTTTAATTAGTTAAAATAATTTTTACATGCTTTATTTGCTACCTGAATATCACCAGAGTAACAATTAAGACAGCCATGTTGTTTCATAGATACCATAGTGGAAGAACTCAAGTATATGAACTGAAAAGAAACACTGTGATATAGCAAATGTTTTATTAACACCACAATGAGGTGAAGGAAATCCTCTCAGAGGTAATGTATGGTTCAGAATGCATTCCCAAATGACACACTCTATGCTATGCACTATTGCCCTATGTACTCAACCGTTTAGTTATTTTGTCATCCAGTATTGGAGTCTGAAAGCCCGCCCACGTCCGCTATGCATGTCCAACGTTCAACATTTTGTTTTTGGGTTAAATGAGTGCATCATCCGGATATTTAAAATGCACTTGTTCTTTGTGTAATTTTCAGTGTGCACAATATTTACTACAAAACGCCACAGAATAGTGCATCAGTAAGCAAATTGGGACACACCTACAGACTCTGTCTGACCCTTGCTGGCTCTGGATGCTGATCCCCTCCCTCGCCTTTTCCTGTTCACTCTCTCTCTCTCTCTCTCACACACACACACACACACACACACACACACACACACGCCCATTCATCTGTTGCCAAAACGGTAGAATGAGGAAAGGCAGAGACGGAGGGAGGGAGACGAGGACAGAAAAAAAAAAAAAAGAAAAAAAAAAAACGCGTGCAGCTGCATCTATGAGGTTGCCATAGCAACTGTCTCCACGTGCTTGACACATTAGTGCAAAGTAGAGCACCCCCTCCCCTCCGCTCCCATTCTCTGGAGCTGAGGTCACAGTGCAGTCACACACACACACACACACACATTCACCGTTCACTCGCTGTCAAGTAACACTACACAGCCTCACCGTATCTGGATGAGCAACACATCTCTCAGACGTCAAGTGAAAGCAAACCCAAACACACCAGGCCAGATGTGCACGCGCACACATACACAGCAGATTAACTGTAAGATTATGGAGACAAATTTTTGCTCCTCACACCAAATCAGAGCAGGATATAGGATACAAACATCTCTTTCCTGGCAAAGGAGGACCCGAGTATAGTGTGCTGTGTCTGTACAGATGTCAGCCATGAGGGGGCGCTACCAGCCCACTGATTGTGAGAGTGATGGGGAGAGAGAGGGCCCTGCCTCCACCAGCGGCCATTACTGCCTCACTCTCAGCACATACACAGATACTCCTCTCGCACAGGCGAGCATCACTGCTACTATTGCTCATATTAAGGTTAGGGATGCGCACAAAGGATGTGATCAGGCTTTAGATATGGCTTGAGAAGTTCAATGATAGGCAGAGATGAGAATACCATACAGATTTATAGGTGGGTTCTTCAGACTTGTCAGTAAACAAGCACCTAAAAACTACCCAGAACAGCATAGCAACCACCCACACCACACTAGCAACCATCTAGCAATGCGCTGGCATCCATTGTGGCTGTGACGTCTGCATGGGTAAGCACCACTCACCAGGGCTGCGCAATTTGGAGAAATTTGCTATTTAAAATGCGATGATTAAAAAAAAATGTCTTTAAAAGAAAAAAAAGCTGCCTTTGTGATTACTATACATCTCAAAAAGTTACATACTACTGCTAATAATAATAATAATAATATGATAAGATTATGTATAATAATCTTGGGTGACATTGTAGTTTCTCTCGTTTATTCGAAATTAGTGCACAGAGCAGAGCATTTTCAATTAATTCCTAATGCTCGCTCCGCACTAATGGACCGTTATGAATGCATTTTACTTTCGGTTTCGAATTTAAATCCAACATATTGCCAAAAAAGCGCCTTTGCCTTTCGCTTTGAAACCAAATCATCCTCCATCGTCTTGTCAGTCAGCTAGTGACTCGTCCAACCGGATAAATGAAATCTTAGACGTGCTGCTGATCTGTGCTGCCACTCTCGTTCGGCTCAAGCTGCATTGAGCGTTGTGTTTTTAATTGTTGTGTCTGTTCTCTAACTGAACTAAATGATTTTAAAATGACAGTGTTGGGGGGTGGGCCGCTGTTGCTGCTGAACACTGTGTAACACAGTCATGGGTGACTATCGCAGCAAGCCTAATGCAAAGACGGCTGCTGCATGTTTCATTCCTAAATGCAAGTCATAACCGACTCAAACTCAAAGAGCACATGCAGCAGCAAACCGAGCCGATCTAAGATACTGAAAACACCAGATCATGAGCTTTCTTGCGGGTACAGTGCTGTGATTCAAAACTTGCAGCGAATATATTTAATTAAAAAGGAGCCATATTGCGATTTATTTTTGATTTATCGTGTAGCCCTTCCACTCACATTGTAAAAAGAGTGACAAGTTGCACTAGCTCAGAAAGGAATTGAAAATAAAATAAGCGATTTTGTTTCATTTATTGAGCTCTGCTGGTAATAGCCGATGATAACTCACTTTTCACACTCCAGGGTCATATCTTCGTGTCACCCTAAACTACAGATCTTTTCAAGGGCAATTTTCTCTTCTCAAATACTCAAAAGATAAAATGGCTGTTGCATTGCATCTCATTGATGTTTCAACATTGTGCCAAGTTATAAATACTCCTATTGAATAATCCTTTCTTTATAAACCACTTCAAGACCACTTCAAGACGTTCTTGGCACTGTGTCCCGTGTGAACACCACCCTAATCCCCTCTGGAGTGCTGGCCCGGACTGAAAGTCACCATGAACAGTGCTGACGCAAAAACGCTCTCTGATGAATAAAAATTAAATAAATTAAGCCCCATTTGGCACGTCTGTGTATAACTGAATTTCAATCAGTGTGTAATCAAAAAATAAAAAAATATTAAGGTCACAGAATAACAGTTGTTTTCTCGAATCACAATTCATCGCGGGCACTCCTGAGTACTTGTGCCCACCCTATCCCTAAACCCTCCTAAACTGTCTGAACATACCCGGAATCTTAATAAAACATAGACCTTAAATACTAATGTGATAGAAACTGTTCGCACATGAAGACAGGCACTGTCATTGGTCATTTCTGACATTTTTAGTGCCACACACTTGCATGTAGTTAAAGGTGTTGCTGACAAACGGTGGTCGAGGCTTACTTTTCCAGTCTTAGATACAAAAGTATTTTTCCAATTAGTTTTCTCAATAGGAACTAAATTTATAAGCCATGAACCAAACAGCTCTGAGATGAACACCAACATTTGATTCAAAGAAGGGCTGCAATTTACGATCATTCTGATAATCGATTAATCTGTTGATTTAACTCAACTTAAAATTTTACTTAATTCGATTAAGTTTAAATCCATGTTTTACTTTTCTGTTTTTTATTATTTAAAATATTACACACCAAACTGAATACATCAAATCACCCTTGCTATAGCTCTAATTGAAAGTTGAGAACTTCAATTATAAACTATCCATCCCACAAAACAATGCTACTTTTGGCACAGTGTTTCCATGGTAACAGTAATTTCTCTGATTGGTGGATCTCTCTTAAATATTATGGGTAGGGATGTGACGGCGAGGAAATTTTCCCACCGGTTAATCAGCGTGCGACAACACCAGTAATACTGGTATCACCGTGGAGGGAACATTGGAGTTTTTCCCTCTTTTTAACCTCGTTTTTAAATCATTGACACAGATCACAGGGAGCATTTTCAGTCCATTCCTATGGAAGTTGAGCTTCATGCTTAAAAGTGAGGAATGAATTGGAAATGCTTGCTCTGCTCCGCGCCAGTGGACACGCACGTTATGAATTCCCATGTGGCCGTGCGCATTTTACATTCGCTTTTGAATTAGCGGCAATTGGGGGGTAGCAAATGCTTGAATGGAGGGTTTCATATTATTCTTAATGAAAAACAACTGGTAGGTTCCTTTTTTTTCAGCGAGTTGAAAATCACACTGACTATAGGCTTTTACGGAAAGATACATCATCACTTAACCTCAGAGCTCCTGGTGTGTCTTGAAACCTCTTACACATTAATCACTACAACTCAATTTATCCATGGGGAAAATGAATAGGATTTTTCCGGAACCTGACTGTTGCGCTATATGCCATGGTCACTCTCTCTAAGAGTGATTGAATGTCTGTGATTGGATTTACCAGTAAACCAATCAAAGCTGGAGCCATGGAGTCAAGGGCTGCGTCCGAAAAGTTAGGCAGCCGAGTTGTTGCCTATCAGGAAATGACTTTGCAGGCAGCGTTTGCACATGAAGGTATCTCATGAAACTGGTTTCGGACAGACTTCTGAGGCAGCATAATGGTTTAATGATCTTCAGCAAAATAGCCTGCCAAAGGCAGCATTCTGACACATCCAAAGTCTGATGAGCTGTTGATGTCTTTTGGCATTTCTCATACATTTTTGGTTAACTACACCAAATAAAATTACTGTAACAAGGGTTTACACAAGTAAAAATTTCATTCAGTGATTGCCAAACATTATCACGTCATATGGGCACCACTGTCAGAGCAGCAAATAAAAACATCTATTCACAGGCATCTGGATGGATCCATATCTCTCTCTCGCTCTCTCTCTCTCTCTCTCTCTCGCTGGGGAGGGGTTCTCTGTATGAGTGCATTAGGGGGTCTATTGTGTGGGTCACAATAGTAGCGGGAACCACAGATGCTTCTGTAAGGGAGGCAGCCGCCCAGTCTGGGTGAAAACAGAGGGAGAGAGAAGGGAGGAGAGGTGGATACTGGGGGGGCTGGGTGCCTGACAGAGGGGGGGAAAAAACAGCCTGTCTGCCTCTTCTCCAGAGCAACGCCCCTCCCACAGCAGAGCGGCCCCAGAGTCAGAGCTGAGCAGAGCACAGGGCCGGAGGTGCGGATACAGCCTGGAAAAACTGCTGAAGCTGTAGGCCGAGCATAAGTGACGAGACAACCGAAATTGGCAAATAAGCATAGGAATAGCATGCAATTTAACAGGATTCTGGATCCAGTTCCACTTAAAGAATTATTACAGAACCAAAATCATTAAGTAGTTTTGAGAAGGAATAAACTTGCCTGAATAGTAGTGCAAGAAATACTGCCATTTACGTACGGCTTACAAGTATTTCAGTGTAATGTTTGTCTGGATTTTTCTAAGGAACAAAAAAACATATCTGAACAGTTATTTCTGTTGGAAATTCAACCCCCCACCCCCTTTTTTAACACATTTTGACCATTTAGTCAAACAAAATGTACCTCATCTCATTTGAATATTTTCTCGTTTTTATTCAGGCATTGATAGACAACACTAAAATCACAATATAAATAAAGGTGTGGTCACATTTACTGTTAAAAAAATACAGCGAGTTCAATAAGAATCCATACAATCGGAAATTTCTAGTTCTAGTTATTTCGCAGGTTCAGTTGGTCACAAAGATTTGCCATGTTGCCCAACAGAAAGCTGGTTGGTTTCGAATGGACTTCTGTGTGGACGATGCTTTATACATTGCTACACTAATGACAATAGGCAATGCACCTTTTTTGCCAGAAATTTTTCATTAATATGACCGGCTGCGTATTGTGATGCATCAAGCACCACAAGTTAAAAACGACAGACTCAGTAGAACTTAGAAAGTTCTAAGTTCTAAGTGTGGCATATGCAGTCCTAGAAATAGGACTGCATATGCCACATTTCAAAGTCATTTACAAAAAATAAATGAGTGCAAACCAGTAGGCTTCCAATAGTAATACGGCACTGCGATTGTTACTTAAAGCAGCACATCCCTACAAAACGCACTTTCATTATAATACATCTACATGGGAAGCATCCATCTATAGCTTGATTTTAATTACACCACAGATGTACAAAGGTATAAACAGTATAACAGAATCTTCCGGTTGACATTTCTACCACCACAGGGTACATATCGCCACACCGTCCAGCCCTAGGGATGGAGGCTGATGCTTAAGAACCACTAATGAAACTGAACATCATGAGTATAATGGATGACTATGTCTTTTTTAAATAAAGGAACTAGTTCTGAATAAGAACCGGATCTTAATTCTAAAGCCCAACTGCAAAACTACAAGAAAAAAAAACCTGAATAAAAACACTGGATTGATGAAATTCAAAAAAGTATGGAAGAGTAAAGATGAGGAAAAATAGAAATAATGGGAGAGGCAGTAGAGGAAAGAGAGAGAGAGTGCTGCAGTGAGACACGGCCTTTGTGCTGCCGTCAGCCGAGCAGGAGCGCCGAGAGAGAGAGAGGGTGGGGTGGGGGGCTGGAGGGCTGAGAGTGGGTGTGTGAACGAGAGTGCGAGAGACAGACAACGAAGGGAGGAAGGAGAACATGAAAAAACAAAAACAAAAATGAAACGTATTTGATACACAAATCCTTTTTTTATCTCTTGCAAAAGCATAAAATGCAAAAAAACATGGCAGATTCTCACGTCCTGCATGATTCAGTTAATTAAACTAACACACGGAACGAGGGAAAAACTGTGCAACAGAGAGCGCATGAACAAGAGCAACCTGAAGCCCATGAACATGAATAAGCCACGCGCGCACAGGAAGACCCAGAATAGCAACAGGAAACACGCCCCAGACTCTGAATACTGCAACGGCACAGCCGCACAAAACAGGCCGAGAGCAGCAGTGAACCACTGCCATCTGAACATTCAGATCACACAGAGCAAGCAAGTTATTCCAAGAGACTTCAGCAGAATTAGACTTATAAAGATTATATTTTTTTCTGAAAGAGAAAATGTCTCTGTCTTCTGCTTTAATCTGGTATTCAGTGATAAACACTGCGGAAGTGCACGTCAAAGTGCAAAACGCCACCACATTGCGAAGGTGATGTAGATAATTGCAAACGCGTTGCTATGTAAGTACCACGGTGAGTTTATCATATTGCTAGGTGGTCAAAAGTCTCCAAACCTATGAAACCTTATTCAATACAATTATTAGTGTTGTCAAAAATATAGATTTTTTTGATACATTCCAACGCCCATTTTCTGCAGTATTGATAACAGCTGCGCTTTCACGCACTCTCTTCTCTCCGACAGCAAGTTGACACACACCCGCCTCCTCTCACTCGTCCGTTTCGTTCACTCTGGTAGAATAGGGCCTGAATTTCAGCGCAGGATTGCATAATTTTACTCATTTCCACTGGTTTCGAACTCGCACCCAAAACGCACACACATTAAAGGATTAGTTCACTTCAAAATAAAAATTTCCTGATAATTTACTCACCCCCATCTCAAAGATTTATTACTTCAGTCGAAAAGAAATTAAGTTAGAGGAAAACATTCCAGGATTTTTCTCCACATAATGGATTTCAATGGCAACCAACGGGTTGAAGGTCCAAATCAATGCATCGAAGGGCTTCTAAGGGCTCTGTATGTTCCCAGCCGAGGAATCTAGCGAAACTGTCATTTTTGTCACAACGAAAGACGGCCTCACGTTGGAAAGGTCACGCATGTGACGTACGTGGAAGTACCGACCCAGTGTTAAAAATAACGTGCAAAGACTAAATCAAATGCACCTTACAAAAATAAAAGGCAACACAATTGTAATGTGTTTATTTGTTCCTATTTTATTACTAACAGGTAATAAAAGTGGTCTTTAGTGGTCTTTTTTTTTTGTTAAATCAATACAGTATTTGAAATTAAGCTTGTGCTGTGTAAGCTATTGTGAACAAAATGATCCCATTGTAAAAACACAAATACACTGAGTAAACATTTATATGAAATAATTGTTGGTGATTGATCAAATTTTATCTGTGAAACCTATCAATCGGTTCATCATATAAAAGATTGTGTCTCTTCAGAAGACTTGGATTAAACCACACCGTTTAATATGGATTACTGTTGCAATGAGTTATGTTTGATTAACATTAACACAGAGCAGCAGGTAGGTATATTAGGCTGCTGTCACTTTACGACTGAATGTATGGCTCCATTACACTGACACACATCCAGTTTACACCCAACTGTTTACTTGCACTTGAGACATAATCGACTGTTTATATCAGGGGTGTCAAAAATATGGCTGCTGAATTCAGCCCAAAAACATGTCCAATCTGGCACAAGGCATCATTTGAACAAGATGCACTGACTAGTCCACAGGCACCGGACATAAATCTGAACGGGTTTTACTTCTATTTTGGCTGATCTCTATTCCGGACTTGCAAACAAACTGCTTTGTAATTATTTTCCAAAATGTAATTTGTGTGGAAATATTACAAAGTCTGTAAAAAGGACGTTAACACAGGAAGCAAAATATGAATATGGACGCAAAAATGAGAACACAGACGCGCCAGCAGAGAAAATACTGTAGCCTACCAGGCACAGCAAGCTCACTTTTCACGAAAGAAAAATATAAATATTCAATTGGGGTTTATCGCCACACCATCCAGGGGCTGCAGGCAACTGACTGTCTTCATAAAAGTTTTGATGGCATTTTCTTTTTCTCTTATCTGTATGTATTATTGTAGTTGCCTATTAATAAGTGCAGCACTGCTTTGGGTACAGTGGTAACCAAGGCACCCCTGGTTTACATGAATATCGGGCATTTTGACATTGTGTGTGTATTCAACCATTCAAGTGAAATAAAAATGAATTTGCAACTGCATGCGGAGACGTGGCTTTCTGTGTGTGCTTCAGCTGTGTCAGACTCAATTGTGCTGAACTACGCATAGGGCTGCACGATTTGGGGGGGAAATCTACTTGTGATTTTTCTGGTTAAAATTGCGATTTAAATTCTTTTAAACAAATTAAAATATATATAATATATACATTTTGTGTGTATATATAGGACTAATAATAATAATTATTATGACTACTTATTGCTAAAATTCTGGGTTGTTTCTCAGTATTGTACATTTATATCCCAAATTTAAAGAAAAAGAAATCTCAAAAATACAAGATATATAACTCAGAATTTGGAGAAAAAGTTACAATAGTGAGATTAAAAAGTCGCTTTTACCATATTTTTTAAATTACGTTGTGGAAAAGGGCTTCTCCACCGGGCAGAAATCTTATATCTGAGTATTCTGATAATTTGGTAAATAATCACTATCCTTCTCAAGCCACAATTTATGAGACATCATTCAGGTTCATAGCACAAACAGTGGAGGGTTGAGCAACGATTGTTGAAATCACTAACCAAGTATGAGCAAGAGTAATAGTTATGCTTGCTTTAGCAAATGCTATTAATAAATATAAAAGAAAATAAAAGAGTAAAAAGATATAAATACACCACTCTGCAAACAGCAGACAGCACAACAATGAGAGAGTGAAAAAAAAGGGGAACGGCAACAAAGAAAAAAATGTTAGATGGGAAACCAAGTGAAAAGGAACAAGATAGAAAGAGAGGAAAGATGGATGGAAAGAGCCGCAGACATCTGACGTACTGGAGCACTTGGCACTGGTGGTCTGTCAGGGTGGGAGTGATGGGGGAAATGCGGGTGGTCTTAATGATGTCAGCCACTGGGGTTCCTGTGTGAATATGGCTCAGTGTCTAACTTGCTTGCTCTCCCTTTCCAACACGCTTTTCCTCTATTTACTTACTTTTCTTTTTTCATTCTCAATATCCTGCCTCAATCCATCCTGAATCCCTCTTTCTCCACTAAATATCTATTTGATTCCATCCCTATCAATGTTTCCTACAGATTTAAACTTTTTCTAACAAGGAACTAGTTCTGAATAAGAACCAGTTCTTAATTCACAACCCCTTCTGCAAACCTTCAAGAAAGAAAAAATGAATAAAAAAACACTGGAAATTAGTGCATTGCAAGTCGCACATGCATAACAGGCATCCAGCATTCAAATGATTTCATATTTGTGACCCTGGACCACAAAACATAATGGTCAAATTGAGTAAAAGCTGAATGAATAAGCTTTCCGTTAACGTATGATTTGTTAGGATAAGACAATATTTGGCCGAGATACAAGTATTTGAAAATCTGAGGGTGCAAAACAATGTATTGTTGGGTATTGCTACAAATATACCCGTGCAACTTAGGACTGGTTTTGTGGTCCAGGGTCACATATATACATATATGCGTTTTGTTTTTTTACAAATAAGATTGCATACAATATGTGATTAGGATATTGTGATGTGTATCGTGAACCATTGGGCGACACCAGGCCTTACTGCTGAGTTTTATCACCATCTCAATGTATTCTTCTAACCCCATTTTCTCTTAAGAGTCTCTCTCGTGTTCCCAACGGGCTGTGCCCCAGTGAGTCAGAATTACTACTCCATAAAACCTTTCCACTGGGAAGAAGAGAGAAAAAAAACTAACGAGCGTGTGACAAACATGTGACCTTCCCCTCCAGGCCTGAGCACATTTAGTTATTATGCATCTCCGAATAAGATACTGCAAAAAGATTATGGGCAGAGTTTAAGGGACGGTTCAAACTGAGCACTTACAGGACACTGAGGATATTGACTTCGAAAGGAAGCGTGAGGGATATAAAGGCAGCGGAGGAAACGAGGGGCCGAGGGTGACAGACCCCTGAAGTCACGGCGGAGTTTAGAAGTACAGAGGGGAGGCGGATACAGCTTTGGATTAGCCGCACTTTGAGGAAGGGGCACAAAAGCCCGTCAGAAAGGAACTGGAGGAGATTAGAAAAGACTGGAGGGAGTGTTCTTGTTCTCTCACACACAGAGAGGATATATCACTTCCAGGGCGTCCCACATTGAAATCCCAAGCAATTGGAAATCTCCCCCTGCCAGATCACTCTCGCTCATATTTGCGGCCATAAACACCATTATCATTAACCAAATGGAAGAGGATTTGATTTGATCCTCGACTGATATGAACCACACTGCATTGAGATTAATTTGGGAAATGAAAAAGAAAAAACATAATTCAAAACTAATTAATCAGGATCACAGGAAAAGATGCCCAGTCTTTCTGCCTATGAAGACACAATCTGGGGAATCAGTTTTTTGGATTCAGATTCCCCCCCTAATATCTGATCAGCTCCAGGTTTCTGTCTTTCTCCATCTTGGCATGTATCGGCATACATATGACTGAGACATTATGGTAAACCAGAGTGTGCCTGCAGAGAAATATGCCAAATGGGTATTAACTAAGACAAATGCAAGCTCATGAAAAGCTGTCTGAAGGTAGAATCTTGCCAGCAAAAACCCACAAGTCCAATTATTTTTGTTGTCAATGTAATTGCCAATCACGGAATGTGGCTTCACACTTATTCACAGCAGAAAGACATTTAAAAGCATCAGTGCACTGGGTTATATAAGGCACAGTGAACTGTGGGTGTGTTTTGCACCAGTTCAATAAAAGTTACTGACTTCCCTTTAACACAGTGGTTCTTAACCAGTGGACCGGGGCCACTAGAGGTCTCAGCAAACATCCATGAGGGGCACAGTTAATGAATTCATCTAAACACTTTAAAATAATCTAACTAATTAAAATAACACTCTAAAAGCAAAAATGCTGACAACCTGACAGGTTTTGGACCCAGTGGGGAAAATTCTGATTTTTTAGCGATTTTAGAATAGAATTACTTTCATCAGTAGCCTCATACTCACATTTCACGTTTGTGTGTGTGGCCTCGGAAACATCAGCAGAAACGGAAAACTGTTTTATAGGTGGAGCAAGATACATTTTTTAAAAGATTTAAAAATACACATTTTTTATTCTTTGAATAGTGTGCAATGATTTCACTGATTTACACAAAGAAATGCCATACACAGCAGCCACTACTAAATCAATCGTTAAAGAATCTTGTAAATATCCTTCAGTGAAGACGAAAAAACATGCATGAACAAACAGTTCACAGAGAGCTGACAAAGTGTACAGTTGCTAGACTTGTTCATTCGTTGCAGTGTGAAGCAACGACTATCAGGAAACCAGCTGAACCAGTTAATCTGGTTCCTTTTCACTGTCTGAAATGTCTCTGCAGTTGGCAGCTTTAATCCACAATAACATTCATAAAAATCTGTCCTCAAAAACCAACAAATGAAGATCCCAAAGTCTAATAATTCCAGGATGTGGAAGCACTGTATTTTTGTATTAGAGCTAAAGACTTTGAGGCTACAAGGAGTGGAAAATGAAGACCCTAAAACAAACAAACCCTGTAACAATACGTATATACCCTGTATTGTTTCTCAGCATGGTAGTAACATTAAGCTTCAAGTAGTTTTGTTACACAGCTGGATAACTCGCATGCAGGTCAGGTAGTGAATTTTACCTTTAGTGTCGGCCGGGCTAAAGTTAGCAGTAGGGGCTAATCTACCGTGAGAGCAGAGCATGAGGGAGATGTTGGTGGTAGAAGGGGTCAATCGAGGGCTACATTATTGCCTTTCCTGCAGGCAACCATGGGGATTCCTTGGATTGAATAAAATCTTGGCCAATCTCAGTCACTCAGCTACGTAAGAGAAATATATAAATAAATAAATAAATAAAGAAATCACATCCTGTGGGCATCCCCCACTGGCAGAGACGATCTTATTTCTCTCACTCCTCATCCCCCTTTTACCTTCTCAAGCTCTAGTCATTTGCCAGTGCTCTATTAGACACCTCTCTCTCTCTCTCTCTCTCTCTCTCTCTCTCTCTCTCTCTCTCTCTCTCTCTCTCTCTCTCTCTCTCTCTCTCTCTCTCTCTCTCTCTCTCTCTCTCTCTCTCTCTCTCTCTCTCTCTCTCTCTCTCTCTCTCTCTCTCTCTCTCTCTCTCTCTCTCTCTCTCTCTCTCTCTCTCTCTCTCTCTCTCTCTCTCTCTCTCTCTCTCTCTCTCTCTCTCTCTCTCTCTCTCTCTCTCTCTCTCTCTCTCTCTCTCTCTCTCTCTCTCTCTCTCTCTCTCTCTCTCTCTCTCTCTCTCTCTCTCTCTCTCTCTCTCTCTCTCTCTCTCTCTCTCTCTCTCTCTCTCTCTCTCTCTCTCACACACTCTCTCTCTCTCATTAATTATCTCAGTTCATTGAAATTTTGGACACACTGTTGCTCTGAATTAGCTATTTGTAAGTGCTAACCTATAAGCAAACACACACACACACACGCTCAACAATAAGGACTGCCCGATGGCCCGGGGCCAGTGTGAAAGACACTCGGGCCAGTTGACGGAACTGTCACTTGCCCACTCGGGCCAGTGCTGCATCAGTTGATAATTTGTGCATTTGTAAGCTTTGCCTATTTAAATATTCAAGCGCACATAGACAAGAGTGTCTAAGATTCAGCAACACTAGCTTAAGCTTACCCACTCGTCTCACAGCGTGCAAATATTCACACAAAGTTATGTCAAAATGCCTGTCTTGTCGATTAGCATTGCAAACAAAGCCAGTTGTCTTTTAAATGAATGTAAACATGAAATATGCCAGTGAAATTCTAGCGTCATGCATTCCGTTTTTTTTTTTTTTTTTTTAATCAACACTTGAATGTGGCGAAGTTTCATGAAAAATCGGAGAAAAATTGTCTTACATGCAGACTAATCCATAACGATTATCAAAGATATTTAGATGCTGTTTATTGCTGATGATTGCATTATTTTTCTAACTAATTTCTGTTTCTTCTTCACCTGTTTTGATCAGGAGATTCTGTACTCGTTCAGGAGATGCGTAATAGCCCTTATGCGTGAAAACAGGGAAATCCGGAAAATATTCGGGAAGCATGGTTCTCATAAAAGACGAGATGACAAAAGACAGAAAAAAAATAATAATTTCACTAACTGCCTTGACTGAATAACTTTAATAAGGGTTAATCTATATCTATACAGTGAAGACTATGTAGTGATATTTTATGTGATTATTTCTGTAGCCTACCTGAAAATCTAGTTTAGACCTACATGAAAAAAACAGAAATAACTTTTTCATTTGTTTCTTTGTTCTGTAGTATGTATTTGTGCTGTTGCTGGTAATTGTATTATTTGTTCTTTAGCAATATTTAAAAAATATTGTTGGAGTCAACCTTTTTTACTAAGGTTACATGGATCAAAAACAATAACTAGGCCTGTTTTATTACTTTTTTTTTGTAGTGGGGCCAGTAAAAATGTTGGCAGGATACGTAAAAATTTGAACCACTAGCCCGTCTGGGCCAGTAGAAAAAATACTTAGTGTTGAGCCACACACACACACACACACACACACACACAATCCTGAATGTATATCACAGTGACAGTGATAAGTAAACCTTGATTTTTGCTGACCTGATTTGCAAAAGCAACTAATCTTGCATAGCCGACTTTTGGCGTCCATGCTTACCTTGGACTGGAAGTAACCTTGTAACCAACATGTAACATTATATAAGGTTTATGTTGGGTAAATTAGACAAATCATAACCACACAATAACACTCAGGTGTGAAACAAAACAATGTTCTTTCAAAAAATTATTCAAAAGGCTCAACGCTAAGAATTTTTTTCTACTGGTCCATTTGGGCCAGCGGTTAAATTTTTTACCCTCCATCAAAAAAATATTAATGAATAGTAAAAAATAATCAGACCATGTAACATTGTATTCTGATAAGCAACTAAAATGTTTGATACCAGTGAAATTTCACAATTATCGATTCCAATTTTAATACCACAGCAAATATATAGGACTGGGCGATATGGCCAAGAAAAATTTGACACATAAAATCTCTATTCTTTGGTTGAATAGTGATATGCAGCATATATATCGTGGCATTTTCTAAGTTTTTCCATTTAGATTTTTAAAAAATCTGTTTGTAGGACATCAATGGGCAGTGTGTGTTCATACTGAAGGCTATGAAAACAAATATAGTGAATGTAAATTAAGTTTATGCTATATAGTATGAGTAAAAAAGGGGTTAAAAGCTGCTTAAGTGCAGTTGAACCCAGTTGATATTGAAACTTTTCCCAGTTGAAATACAAAACATTGGGTCATTTCCAGACAGCGATGCACTTAGGGCAGGAGTGTCCAATCCTGCTCCTGAAGGGCCAATGTGTTATGTATTACTATGTTAGCATTAAGATTATCTATAAGCTAGTGCGCTCAAAACAAGCTTACATCTTCTAAATGTGACAATTCACATTTAGAAGATATAAGAATTCAAAACTTACAATCTCTCACTTCCGCCACTATGGATCAACAATTTATGACGACATCACTCTGCATTTTCTGTCCAATCAAATGCTCTGGAATCTGAAGCTGCTGCTGAAATCAGTCACTTGCTCACACAATTACTATTTTCTATATGGTGAATAGCACAGTGCACTATATAGGGGATATGGAACGATTTAGACATAGAAATATGCTTTCTACAGAAAATGCTGGATTTGAAAGCGATATGGAGGAGAAACGGTTAGACTCGGGTTTAGTAACAACACGGGGAGAAGAGATAACACTGGTGCCATGCACCAACATAAATTACACACTTTTCAAACTACACATTCTCAGCATGATTATGTTCACTGTTTTGCTTTAGTAGGTTTCATTTTAAATCTAAAAGGGGAAGCCAAGCTCAACGGCTCTGGCCGAGGCTGTGATATAAACCTTATGCTATTGGCTATTTTTAAAAAGGTGAGGGGCTGCTTGATACGTCACACCCTATTTTCCCATTTCAGTAGAAATTACGTCAACACACTGAATTACGCAGCGCATTTCAAAGCACTTCAGTGGGCCTTTAAGTAATCCTAAAGACCTTTGCCGTTTCTCAATTTGTGTTCTTGTCTGTACTTCTGTTCTTATGGACTTGTGAAACATCATCAGTCACTGCCCAAGTACTGTTCCAATTTAAAAGTTCACATCTAGCCAAGTACACTTCAAATCCCTGGATGTGTTCTTGATCCGCCCCTTTTATCAAGGATGCATCGAGAGGTGACTTGTGCACAGCCAGGTATCCCAGAATGCATCTCACACCAACAAGCAAGAGTCAATGGCGGACGAGTAAACCCGCATAACTTTAAAAACACTACTGTTGTGTCATAAAAATGTATATATTTAAGAGTTCATCAGGCGAGAATGTAATTGTTTAAAGCTCAAATATGTGGTTTATTTATAAAGATACAGCTTATTTGAGTATTTGTTCCAACGATTTCTGAGTTTTTAAGATCCAGGTATTCAGCAGACGATCAGCGCTCATGTACCGCGCCGAGAACAGCCTTATGCGGCTAGTCCTTCTGATTTTTGCTGCTTGTTCTGATGCCTCTGTACAATTTTTAAATATGAGATCTAATTTGTCTTGTGTATATCTAACGGGTCATTTTTGGTCTCAGGAATCTATAATGTGTTCCCGGGCACTTAACCATTGTATTATAGTGCTGAATTTGTATATTTCACTGAATTGGATTGTTTGCTTGTCTTTATTTCCTTTTGCATTGCTACTTGTACTTATATAATGGCTATTATTGATTATTAAAACTGCATGAACCATAATCAATGTTTCACATTTTTTAAATGAAAAGGAAAAGAGTCAGGGTTGTGTTTAGATATAAATATGCTTTAGGCGTTTAATTATAAATATGCATGCAGTGAAGATGTAGACAATTTATTGTTTGGCTGAACCACATGTGTTTGGCTATTAATGTTTATTAATGATTATTTTTAAATGAAAACGAAAAGAGACCTTTCTTTTTTATTGTAAATATAACCTACACACAGATAACTGGAGTAGCCAGAGCGAGCGGAGTGGTGTTATCCAGAACGCTGCGGTTCAATTTTGTAGAATTACCGGACGCAAGTCTGAACTTTGCGTACTTGGTAGTGAGAAACGCCCCATGATTAGCTAAACAGTGCAGGATGGTGGCTGTTCTGGAGCAGGACAGGTCACCCATGACTTAAGGACACATTTTACGATATTTACCACCCGCCTCAAGTTACCACGTAAACTACCTTACAGCCACGAAGCTGATCCCTGCCGATCCCTTTATAGTACGGGCTATGACTACCGTCCTCCAGCCAATCACTATCCCAAACACAAAGACATTTTGGACAAGTTTGTGTACATTAAGGCATAAAAGCATAAGCTAGCAGTGATAGAGAAACTAAAAATATTCTGCTGAGTAACCGAAGCAGTGGCATAGACTTAAATGCAAGAGATCTTACAGCTTAAGCACTTTAAAGTGTTTGAAAGCTAGCATGGCATGACATTATTCTGGTTTGAAACATTTGTGATACTCACAGGCAGACTGGAAGGTCGTCCCTGCATGCTCTCCTCTGCGCCGCTCTTACCGGACACCATGGGCTGATTGGAAGAAGGAGCTGAAGATTGAGAGCTGAAAGAGTCTTGAGAAAGCTCCTGAGGAACAAAGTGATGACAGCAAAATGTTGAAGCATTTTGTAGAAGGGCAAAAAACTCAGCACTTGTGTTAGGTTAGTGCTTATCGAAGCAGCTCCAAGTATTTGGTCAGTCATATTTATTTTTGTTTTTACCTGAGGTGGAGGAGGAAAGCGCTGGAAGGGCGACTGCTGTTGTTGTTGAGACTGCAGCGGAGGTGTCTGGGAGTAAGGTGAGGGCTGACCCTGTCCTGAAGGTTGCTGGGATGACTGAGGCGGCACTGAGCTGGGCGGCTGTGATTGTGGTGGCCCCTGCTGCGGTTGTGAAGGTCCCTGCTGCTGAGGAGGCTGAACTGGACCGGAGGGTGGTTGAGAGTATCCAGGCTGCGACTGAGACCCTTGCTGGCCCTGAGAAGGACCCTGTGACTGAGGGGGACCCTGGGACTGGGGGTAGGGAGGCTGTCCTGACTGTGACTGTGGAGTCTGGGAATATGGAGGTTGGCCCTGAGAGGGACCATGAGGGCCCTGAGGTTGCCCGTAAGAGGGCCCACTCTGGCCATGGGGAGGACCAGGGGGTTGCTGGGAATAAGAGGGCTGAGATCCTGGTCCAGTGGAGGGCTGCTGGGGGTATGGAGACTGCTGGGGGCCTCCGTGAGGTGAAGGGCCCTGTTGTCCGTAGTAGCCACCTTGGTTTTGACCATAACTACCTGAGCCATGCTGTCCATAGCCCATCTAAAGAGAACACAATAAGAACCAAGTACTCCAATTAGCAAGCAAACAGTAATTTTGCAACGTAAACCCATAAAGTAGGGATATTATATAACTGACCATCTGTAGTCAGTATGCGCTTTAATACTTGATCACCAGGCATGCAAAATTGAGCTAGTTATTGTCACTAATTTGATTATATTCTGATTCACAAGCTATCAATTCTACTTCAACAAGACTAAGATATTCTCTAATGACATCAAACCAAACTGCGATTAAATAGCAAAAGCGATAGGTCTTCTCTTATGTATTGTGACGTACATTCAAGTTGATTGGATTTAGAGATGTGGGCATTGCACTCAAAAGTGAAAGCGAGCTTGCAGTCCATTGCGGAGGAGCAGAGTTTAAGCAGACTAAATAATTGAAGAACTGCAAACCTACCAGAGCCAAGTCTGATGCTTTACCAAAAGATAGAGTAAAAATTGTGTGGTCAATTTTATGAAACTTATGCAAGGATAAACTTATCAATGCAAGGATAAACCTTTCAAAATAAGATCTATAATATGATTTTACAAAATGTTCATCTCTTGCCCACAATCACAACAGTGCATTATGTTATCAAATATTTTCACTATTATCATTCTCATTATTAAATCATAAATAATCATCATTAATCATGTTTGATTTATTTTGTGATTTTGAAAACTTCTGATTTAAGTGCTTTTCACTTAAAGCTTTTCTCATGGGCATGTGGGCAGACAGCCAGACGATAACAGAAGCAGGGAGAGGTGGTGGCGGGGAAGAAAGTATAGCAGAAGAAGGCACTGCTTGGAAAAATATTCCCGCTAGGACACGGTTTACTTTCAGTGAGAGGGGTGAACTGACACTCAATTTAGAGCCAGCGTAACCCTGTAAATAAAACTGAAACAGATGCAAAGTGCAAACCAGCAGACTTGCTACAAATACACATGCACTAGCTACTTAAAGCTTCCATTGAAAATTATAACATTATTATTATTATTATTAATAAGCCATAGTGCAAATTATTTATTACTATTTAAAAATAAACACAAAAAAAGTCATAACATTACTCACTCATGTGTAAAACAGTATTTAAATGGGAGTTGCATTGTGAGATGTGTTCTCATTCCACGCACTTTGAAAAGGCTCACAATAGCAGCTAAAAGACATTTTAGGTTTCACTAAGACTGAGGTCAGTGTTTTCTACAGAGCTCTTATCCATTTGAAAGACCAGGGCGCACATGGGCTTTCAGGGAAATGCTTGAATTTCATTACTTTCAGTCAGCCTACAAATAAATTTGACCTTGCTGAAGAATGTACTGTGTGACAAAAGCCTGATGGTGACAAGCTGGGCACTTTCCCTCTCAAGGAAAAAAGGAAATATAAAAATGGGGAAGAAAAACACCTCTGACAGGAAGGTTTAATAAAAACAACCTGAAGAGCATGTTCTATGCCAGCCTACAAATGGATGGCACTCCAGTGCATCTGCTTACTCAACACAAGCACAATGGGGCACCTAGCACAAGTGCACAGAAAACAGGATGAAGAGAGGCTGACACTTGAAGACTGCCACAAAAATACAGGCGCGCACCGTGCAAGGAAATCCCCATGTGACAAACCCGAGCCTCGCTGTGACCTCATAACAACCTTCTTTGAAATTGCAGATGAAAAGACCCATGAACGACTTAAGTCTGTCAAAAGCCTTGAGGTTTAAGCTGAGACCTAAAGTTGGCAGCAGAGAAAAAGGTCTGCCCACTGTGTTAATGAACAGAATGGTTGGACCAGAATCACCTGAATTCTACTGTATGGAGCTAAAATGGTCTCAAAACTTATTTGACAAACTGTCTTGTAAATGTGAACTAGCTCACACAATTATGAATCATATTTTGAGAGTTAAGAGTATTTTATTAAGAGTATTTTAGCACCATACTTTTGGGTGCCCAACACAATTTAACATTCCTTGTCCCCCTTGTTAAAATCGATGTACTGTGGTACTGGATGTGCTGAAACAAATCAGAAAAATGTTTTAAAGAGCAGTCTATATTATGTGATGTAGTGACATTAATACACCAGAAAGTGCTGCAGAATGATGGATGCAAAGGGTCTTTTACAGGGGTGTAACAATACATCGTTACAAATTTACAAAAGTGTATAAAAAAATGTAAAGAATTTTTTTGTTTTTCTTTTCCACACTTTCAAGCAAATGTCAGTTTGTGCATTATCGCCAATGCATGCAGTGTCGTTTAAAACAGCTTTTAGAGCTTCTGAAAGACGTTGTGAGGCGGGACAGTTGCTGCCACTGTCTGCTCGGGTGCTGAATAGTCACTCAAATTTTTAGCACAGAACCCTAAAATACTTTGACTGTTGTTATGTCCTAAGCTGTCATCAGACTACTGATCTCCTTTGTGACTTTAATTTTTTATTTGTGGATGTCCCAATCAGGGTCCAGGATGAGACATTTTCAAATAAATGTTATATATTTTTGAATGAGGTAATAAAAATGAAACTGGTTGTGTAAAATACGCACATATATTTATTTTTGTGCTATTGCAATTTGATTTATTATTTGTTCTTATGTTATTACTAACTATTTACTTGTCTTTAATAATGGTTTAATACTCTGTATTATTAGTTAGGCTAGCAGATTTTGCTGTGTTATCGAAATTTCACTGTGATCTAAAATGTTTAAAACCTTATTTGAATACCAGGTTACATGGGTCAAAAACAATGAAACCAAGTAGTATTTTATATATTATTTTTTCTATGGCGGGACAAGTGAAAAAAAATTCCTAGTGTTGAGCCATGTGTTCCATAGCTGCCAAACAAATGGCTATTTTGCTTGGCAGGAAAACATCTCAAAGTAATGTAATGCATCAAAATGACACAAAACAACATGAATACATTAAGCTGACCTGTTGTCCATACTGCATTCCGCTCATGCTTCCAGGAGTGCGGCCCTGCATGCCCATAGGATATCTCTGGGGTCCCGGGGGTCCGTATCCTTGTCCTGGGTAAGGAGGACCCTGCTGGGAGCCAGTGGGAGGTCCCTGCTGCTGAGAGTAGGGGTTTCCAGCACCGTAGTGTTGCCCTCGAATTTTTCCCACCTGGTCCATGGGGACAGGAGGCTGAAAGAAAGAAAGAATAAAAGGTAAGTGCTAATAATTCAGCTGCATAGTTCAAAATCAGCTAGTGTCATACAGGAGGTGAAATTATTGTGGTAAGATTCAGCTTCCTTTCAGCATTGATCCAGCTGCACGCCAAGCATTTGATCATTAATTTTCTGAAAGCATTTACTTAAGCATCTCTGGTTAAGATGAAGTCAATAGTGATCAATATCAAGAGTGGCTCGTTTCCACTGTTAAGAATGCAAACAAATCACAACGTCACAAAAGTATTAGCCAGGGCATAGCGAAGCCACACCACCCAAAATCAAAAATAGATCTGTATGCTTCAAAAACAGTGCCAGTGAGGGGAGGGGAAATTGGCGCTGAATGAATGAGAGAATGAAAGCAGCCAGGCCAACCTGAGTGCCAGCGGCTGGAAACTGGATGAACACTGAACTTCCCTTTGAAAACAGACAAGAGGAAACAAGCGTGTATGATGACTGGAGGGTGACCTGAACAACAGCTCACAGGACAGAGAGAGACTGGAATAAAGTCTCTGGGACTACAAGCCGACAGTGCTTGGGAATTAGGAAAGATGACAGAGACCCTTCCAATTCGAAGCAGGAACTGATATCATCGACTTAAATTGGTGATGAAACGCCTGTCTTTTTTTCTACTTGTAAAAAGACAGCACTTGCTTTCAAGTGTTCTCAAATTGATTTATGAGACTTGAACTGAATAGTAATGCAACATCCGAATCAGAAAGAACAAAACCACATCGTTCATGTTACGGCTGTGACAAGCCTATGTCAAAAAACTAGCAGCAATGAAAGCCAACTTAGTTGTCGCTTCACATCGGCTGTGCCTGGGACAAAAAAAAACAAAAAAATACCTGTGCTTAGACACCACAAAGACTACAGACAATGGCCAACTAGCATGTGCACCTGCACCGGTATCATACTCGTCATTCAAAAAGGGAAACTGAAACTGCAGTTGATATACAAACCAGCAGAGTCGCCATTTTGAATATCAATTACTTTCTACATTCCTGGCAGCGCGTTATGAAAATATTTGTGTATTGGAATGCTTGGGTAAGATTACGTCAAATTAACCTTCTGTCTGTGCAGTCTCTTTGCTCGCTTCCATCACTTTCGCTTTTATTCTCGACTTGCTCGCTAAACTAAATCAGAGCAAACTCTCTCACTCATGGCCCAAAGCCGGTTCATCATGCTGAATCGGGCAAACTGCCGCCGACGTGTGCCCGACAGATGCTCACTGACGACCAGACATTGCCTGATGGCCATCTGAACACTTTTCCCCCCATTTGACATTTTCATTATCTTGCATGGTAACAAGCATGAAATGTTAAGTTTCCCCAATAAGAGCTTTTCTTTTACATACATTTTCGATCAGGACTGGTTTCTCCCAAGGTTTTTTTATCCATTCAGTCACCTGATGGATTTTTGTTTCCTTGCCACCGTCACCTGGCGCCTTTGGCTTGCTTAGTTAGAGACATAAAATTTTCAAATATTTTACTGATCCGCCTGCATTGACTCCATTGTATGAGAATTGAACTGAGCTGGACGATGACATCATCGTTTTCTCCATAGCGACTGTACAGCTGAAACAAATTTTATTGCATTATTTTACTGTTATCACTGTAAAGCTGCATTGAAACAAAGTGTATTGTTTAAAGCGCTATGTAAGTAAAGGTGACTTTTTTTGCCCAGTGTTTCACCTAATCTTCCCAAACTAGCAATCATTATCCATGCACTACTTCTCCAACGCAGGGAAAATAAAAAGATGAAAACACTGACAAACATTGACAATTTGGAATTGGAGTTAATATTAGGGTTTTCACTGTCCCAGCTTTTGAAAGAAGCTTTGTGTTTTACCAGATTTCATAATACAAAGTGTTATTTTTTTATATGATACATTTATTAAATCTAAAAACAAGGTAAAAGAAACCATGCAAATGAGACTATGTCGAAAAAACATGAACATAATTGAGATTATCATTTTAACAATTATTTAGTCTCAGCCTCAGATCACGCTCAAGGACCGTTGGCTGTACGTCTGATGCATATGGTACACTTATCTGGAAACACTTCAGAAGTTTCAAAGTCGTCACCTGATTGGTTGAATTCTACAGGATGTCCGCGAGACGAGTGTCTTGTGTTCTTTAACAGTCCGCAGTGATGGCAAAGTCCCTCGTGGAACAGCGCCGCAGTGTTTACAACTCTGAGGATGTTTTGACTTTTGAGTATTAACTAAAAGCTGGATTTTCCTATGTGAGGTTTGCGGCTCCATTGTCGCAGTAAACTTGTGTTCTTGAATTAATAATTTATAGACTGTTATTGCAGGGACAGACTTTACATTTGTATGCCCCTAAACATGACGCAAAACCAAACTAAATGTGATTGGTTGCGTTACATGTCAGTCAAACTTCCTCTTGGACGATCCATGAACAATGAAAGCTGCAGTAGAGTCCAGACCTTCTGCCGTCAGTCTGAAGGTCTGGCAACGCGAGACTAAACATTATTGTGCAGACCTAAAAGAAGGTCTATAATGTGAATTAAGCTGTAATTTGTCATGAACTATGAATTTAAGTGTAAAAAAAAAAAAAGTAAAGTACTTTATTTGTAAACAATTTTGCAGCATTTTGATTGATAAAAAAAAAAAAACCTTTTTCAGATTTCCTAGCAAAAATAACATTTAAACCAATTGTTTGAATACACCCAATTCCATTCCTGCATGCTTCATCAAGAATCAGCTGAGCAAATGTGCTTTCCCACTTTTCAAAGATCACTAGGACCAGTAAAGGCAGAGACACAGAGCAGAACTGTTGAAGTGGTAACAGGTCCCAGCTGTGACCATAGCAGATCTTCAACCGGAGCTGCTTCTGCAGCTGTAATAAGGCTCTCAGGACATCAGAGTAGTGCTGGAGACTGGACCTGCCGGACTACTGAAGTGAATCTGAACAATTTTTGCTCTTTCAATGTGTGCAAGAAACAAGAACTGAAAAAACATATTTTTAAATGTTATTTCTGATGGACGAACGCTGCTTCTAGTGTAGACTGCTCAGTTGATTAATGGCAGAGATGTAGTTTTGTAGCTCACAAGTCTGGCATGGAAAGAGTGTTGAGTTCATTTGACGGTACAGCAGTGTTTACTTGTATAAGAATGGAAGATGGCATCTACATGCTGTGATAAAGCAGTCCAGACGAGGTTATGGCTGAGATCAATGAGGCCCTTGACCAAAAGGGTAATGGAAGTAGATAAAGGAGAAGAATTATGTTTGAACAAAGATCTGAGCAAATCTCTGACCCCTCTTGCCATCTTCATTTGTATTCTTGGGATTTTACATGGTTACAACAAGCCAGATTTAATGCACCGTCATTAAATAAGTACATATCCAGTGAAAACAACAAATTCATTATTGTATGTTGCCTTAAGGGAATGGCTCACAAATGAAGACAGCAGGCCAAAAGATATCCAAATCCTCTTTCTGCCTAAGAGACAGTGGTAAACATGCAGTTGTGGGCACATACCCGCATCCAGTCTGAAAAACGCTGAGGTTGCTTTCACACAGTATTATGTATATGAATTACCCCAGGGCTACCTTAAGTGCGGGAACGAGGGTGGGATGTGACGGCGAGAGAGAATAACAGTTGTTCAGAAATGAAGTGCTTTTAATTCATCCTCAGGCAAGGTCAAAGATAAGCAGCACCATATCTTGCCGTCTTGTTTTTAAATAGACAGACGTACTTTATTGATCCCTGAGGGGAATTCAAGGATTTCCCGCTGCAGCATTACTCACTGAGGGCGAGAGTTTCCCCTTTCACTTTTTTAATGAATGATACTAGTTAATGGCAACAATAACAAGGAGCCAGTCATAGGATTTTCTCTTGAAACACCCCTGGCTGTTCCTAAAAACAAGACCCTACAGAAATTGAAATAAACATGAAACAGCAGTCATTCAAAACAGGGTATTTAAGGACAAATAAATACAGGGAAGGAATTACTTACCAGAAATTAACAAGATGAGAAAATAAGAACATTTTATTTGCACATTCAAAAAAAAAAAAACCTGATATTGATAACTGAAAAATGATATACACGAAACAGCTTGATGAGTACAGTTTCTCTTTTATATGTTAACATGTTTCCTATTGTATCAAGTTAAAGCAGGATATATCAAGAAGCCAAGTTAATGTTAACCAATAGCCTGTGTGACAACAGCCAGAAAGAAGTGTCATTGGGGAAGAGGTCATTAAAATTTGATTAGAGAATGAAAACTTTCTTTGGAACAAGTGTTTTTGAAAAAGTCTCTTTTGCTCACCAAGGCTGCGTTTATTTGATTACATTAGTTACATTTCAAAATGCAATTTATTCCTGTGATGGCAAAGCATCATTACTCCAGTCTTCAGTGTCACATGATCCTTCAGAAAACATTATAATATGCTGATTTGCTGCTCAAGAAGCGTTCCTTATCCTTACTATCAATGTTAAAAAAATAAATAAAGTTTTTGTAAAACTGATATTTTTACAGGATTATTTGATTAATCATTTTAAAAAAGCATCCTTGATGAATAAAGTTATTAATTTCTTAAAATTAGATCCCATGGTGACTTTAAATACCCTCATTTAAATATTGTCATTAGGGTCCGTAAATCTCTTTGAGATTGGACATGACATCTCTTCGCTGTTAAAGAGAGTCACTCATGCTATTTGGTCCATCTTTCTCAACCCATCCTCTTTCCACCAATCAATCGCTCGTCCATGGCTGATTTCCTTCCTCTCTCACTCTCCATCCAAAAAGGGAGGGAAAAAAATAAATAACTGCAATTAGCACATGGCTAATCTGCATAGAGGAAAGCCAAGCGCTCTTGGCAGAGGAGGTTACACCGGGTGGAATGTCTCACTGTCTGTTAGGGAAGCGGGAAGGGGGTGTGGACCGCTGTGTGTGTGTGTGTGTGTGTGTGTGTTTGAGAGGTCGGGCGTTGGAGTGAAGTATGATAGCACAGATAGCGCCGGCTCTACTAAGCCAGACAGATGGATTGGGTACGGATGATAAACAACTGCTGCTAATTTAATCCTCCACACGGACAAACAGTCCAGGCCTACAGCAAAGGACTATCATTGTGCCAGAACACCAACACACACTAATACAAATCACTCCAGTGTAGGTTTATCCAGGAGAGAAATTGTGGAACATTTAGCGCTGAACAAGCACATGGAATCAGGACTTCCACTCAAACTTAAAGATGCCATCTCCTCCAAAACGACATCCTTGAAACTGTTATGCACCATGCTAGCTCGCACACTATTGTTAGGTCCATACGATGCTTAGCTGCTTTTATATATTTATTAAAATATGTATTTAACATTTAAAATAAATGAAAATGAGCCAAAGCTGAAATAGCTTGAAGTCTCTTTTATCTCTGTGACCCCTCAAAATATATTTGGGAGCATTTGTGCGAGTGCAAATAATATTTGAGGAGTGACCCGTTTTCATTTCTCTACAAAACGTTCACTAATCACTGCACATGATGTGCCTGATACAGTGACCGGGCCACCGTTCTGTCACATAACCAATTCAATTTCATCTTGACATTCTTAACTCAGATTTTAGTTTACATTTAGTAAAATGTAAAGAGCTGAAGAGAAAAGAGAAAAAGGACACGATTAAATATCACATACCCAGCACTTGATTCATCCTGGTTAACAACTTCAATTAAATGATCACACACTGTATTTTTCTCTTTCTTTCTTTCTCACTCGCTCTCTCTCTCTCTCTTTTAATTCTCCTTTTTGAAATTTCTCTCGGATCTGTTTGGCAAATGCATAGCTTAAACTCCCCATGAATTCAAAATTGAACTTTTTTTGGCTTTTGGTAGGGATGGGAGAAAATAAAAAGTGATTCATCGCGATTCTCTCTCTAACGATTCTGGATCGTTTCGGAGAATTTCAGAATCGATTCTGTTCTGAGCTTAGTTTTTGTGAGATGTGCGATGACGCTGAGTGAAACACCCGTTTTCTGCTTGCTTCCCATTCCTCACAGACACACACCACTCAAACCTTCCATAAAATAAACTTACATAAAGTTCGCAAAGTTTGAAGCGAATTACAAGGACATCCGCGGGCTTCATTGCACAGGATGCGCTGTGAGAAACGCAAGCTTGATGTTATGCGTAGTGTTCAGTCTCGCCCGTGGGTATTTTCCTTACAAATGCTCTTTGAAGGCATCGTTTATGTCGTTTGGAATGCAGTGAGCTTATATATATAAAAATATATAATAATAAAAGGCTGCTTTCAATGTCAAATGCTTGTGCACTTGGTGAAGAGCATTCACGCATGCAGCTGTGTGGCAACTCTGTATAAGTGGTTAAATAAACGTAGGCTACTTGCATTTTATAATGCCAAAATTAATGCGCAGCTGTTAAATGGAAAACTTCAAATACTCTTAAAAACTGAAAGCACTCTGTTTATTGCTTGTAATTTTATTTGTTCCTTGTTATTATTAACTACGTGAAAGCTATATTAGTTTATTTAAAATCCTTAACATAATTTTCTTAAAATGTAATCTCAAAACTAATTAAGAAAAAAAATAGATCAAGATTAGTTTCGGAATCGGATCGTGACATACCTAAAGATCCCCACCCCGAGCTTTTAGTATCAATATGTTAGTCTAAATATACCACCAATATAGATTAATGATTTTAATGACATCACTCTGCGCTTCACAGCTTCTCATCAGATTTTCTGTCCAATGAAATGCTCTCTAGAAACTGAAGCATCCCGCACCCCTGCATTATAAATAAAACGCTGAAGCTGTGGCTAAAATCGGTCACTAGTTCACACATTAATAATTTCTACATGGTGAATGTCACAGTGCACTACATAGGGGTTAGTGAATGAATTTCCATTGGGGTGAATTAAGTCACGTTTAGTGATGGGCACCGAATGTCGATACTTTTATGGTATCGAACAAAAAACTTTGATACTATGAGTATCCAAAAATGATTTATCTTTCGGTGCCAAATTTCGGTTCCAAAAGCCAAGCGCAGCAAAATCTTCACATGATCAGTAATATCACAACATTCACTTACACACACTGTAAAAGCACAACAGCCAACATCATCTTGAAATTGTTTTCAAGATGACGTAGAGAGAGAGAGCGCGAATGTCAGTTTAATGAGTGACAGTGGGCTGTGATTAGGGATGGCTCGATACCACAATTTTGGCTTAGGTACGGTACTACAATCTAATACCGAAGTACCGATATTAAATCGATACCATACAGGGTCTGAATTTTGATGCGGGTATTGCACATAATTTGAATAACTCTCGCAAGTTTTGGGTTTATGAAGCGGGAAATAACCGCAAATGTTTATTAGGGTTGGGCGATGTCCCCAAAATTGGCAGTTGACGATGTTTACAGTAAAACATCGCGATGGTCGATGATATCGTCGTTTTTTTTTTGTTGTTTTTTTTTAATAAAAATATATAATTTACTATATCTGTATTTTACTATCTCTTTCCATGAATACTATTTTCTATTTCGTTATTTTGCTAACCCAAATAAGGACTCACCCGCACTAGGTTGCACGTGAGGGGAAACGAAGTAAAGAGTTTTGCACTTTTTATTTTAATATAGGCCTACCTCCTTACATAAATACTATTTTCTATTTAAAACTATAATTTCGTTATTATCCCTGTGTTTTGTATGTGAATGCTGTTGTACGTGAATATTTTACCACAGGACAGAAGCACAAATAATTGTTTTCAAAGGAAATAAATTCGCTGTTACATCGCAGCCATGAAAACATAAGGATACATGCTGAATGAGAGAGGGAGGCTGAGCCCAATTAAAGATTTGCCAGCTTTTCAAATATGTTTGTACCCGATTTTTCGATTTCCGCGAACTTTAACAATAGGCATAACAGTTAGCATAACCAAAAGGCTAACAGTTAGTCCATTTTATCCCACTGGACATCACGTTTCTTTTCATAAATCTTCACTCGCGTCACACTCATTTTCGCAGGGAATTGTAAACATTTCTTCCTTTCGTTTGCTTATAATTAAGTCTATTATAGCCTACCCATTCACATGCTTTACTGTGGTGAAGTAGAAAAAAACAATGTAGGACGAATACCTCTTTATTCCAATTTTATTTAACACAGTTTGTTCTTATATAAGACTTGGCGCGTCAAGTTTATTTGAATAGCGCAATTCACGCACGCACGCACACACACCGGCGGTTTTAATTTTGTTTTCTCTGGCAGTGCATAATCAAACAGCCTAAATGTCTTGACCCTGTGGAAGATAAAATTCGCTCTTCAGACGTTTAACAACACGTGTTGCTTTGCAACATCAGGAGAAAAGCTCGTGTCCCACATTCATCTCAAAGCTGACGCATCTTTGTGGGGAAATAAACATTTTTTTTTAAACTAATATTAAATTGTCTTAATCTTTGTTACCATTATTAACTGATAATCTTTTAAATGTTTTACAAGCTGTAGTGTGTTGTTTCACTGACAGAAGTGCTAAAATAAACACGCATGCTTATGAAATGGATTATTTAAAAATGTAGGCTATATATCTGGCATAGACTACAGTATTTAAAATAGCATATATGCTTTAGTTATACTCTCAATTTAATTTACAGAGCAATCCCTGCAAAGTTTTTAGTTTAACTATAGAAGAGGATAGTGTGTCGCACTCGCAACGGGGGGCGTGGCATCACGATGTTGGCGCTCCATCGTGATGTTGGTCAGCCATCACGATGGACGATGATATCGTCCATCGGCACAACCATAATGTTTATTATTAAATTAATCAACAAAGATTATCACATCAATCAGTCATTTGGAAACTTTCTTGTAAGTAATTTCAGCATTAATGCGCGTCTCCATTCTCTCAAAATGAGCAAATTGCTTCTGGCTTCAAAAGACATCGCACCTGCACTATAAAAGCAACCTGCCCGCCCAGATTCAACACTTTTGCTTCTGTTGCGGGACAGCTGACGGAAATCACTGCCCACGTCTTTTTAAACCGTGCCAATTTGAACATGCAAGCGATTTTATAGCATTTCGTAATACATATGGGATGGGAGCACTTTGAGAGTTTTCTTTGCGCTCATACCAACAACAAACACACAAGTCTAAAGAGCTCGCGCATTCCAAATTAAGTTGTTTTTCCTTAGTCAAATACACTCGAAATTATGTCAAATATGTCACATGAGTAACGTTAGTCGTGGATGTAAATAGTGCATAGTCTGCGTGCAAATATTATGAGGTCTAAACGTCACTGGTTGAAATGAACGCTGGAGATTTCTTTATATTTAAACGATACGATCTTATGTATGTGTGTTGATAAGTGTTGAAAGAAAATAAATGTCTAAATTAAATCGTTTGAATGATGCACTCACCTGTCGATCTCTTAATGTCTTACAAGTCAGGAATTAAGTGACCGATGCTTGGTAAGGTTTGATGGTTCTTCAGAAGTTGTATAAGCAAAGTAATTCCAAATATCATGTCTACTCCTGTCTTTATTAATGAGTTGTGTGCGTGTTGAGCGAGTCAACCGCTGTATTCATTTTATTCTGTTGCACATTTGCCCGGTTTCACGTCATTTTGGGTAGCGCGCTGCCACCTAGCGGTGAGCTTCGGAACAGCAGCAAATATCGAAATGAGCAAAATCATGATATCGTACCGTTTGAAATAAAATATATACCGGTAATTTCTCAGTACCGGTATACCGCGCATCCCTAGCTGTGATATTAAATCTTATTTTATTTTTTGCTTCCAATGATTATACAAAGAAGATATGAGGTAAAACTATATCCACGTTCCGTCTAGCGCGAATTCCTTCCCTTCTCAGCGCACGCTGTCTTTTCTCCTTAAACATGAACTTAACATCAGACTCGGCACATTGTGTGATTGTTGTCAAATACAGTCTCCACTTTGGCTAAATTGCAGGACGTGTTTGATAAAATTAAAAGCACTATAATCCGCGCAATAGGCACTGTTTCCGAGTTCAGTGCGGGTGTGTGTGTGCGAGTGTACGCTGCGAAACGGACCGACTCGCACATTATGCTTCGTATGCGTGACTAAACCATCAAATACACAACACATAGCCTATATGTCAAAATGGCCGGCTTGGAGAGTATTCACTTAAACACAGTTTATCTTAAATGGGCTTAAACAGTTTGGAGAAATCAATGGGAGAATGATATTATTAGATCTGAATTTGGTCTTAAAGGGGCAGCTGACGATTGAGTCATTAATGTCAATCAAACAACAGAAAGCAAAGAGAAAATTACTCGCAGCTCTTGTATGAATAACTTTGGTTTTAATAAGCATTAATCTATCAAATTATACAGTGAAAACTATGCAATGTTATTTTATATTTCATTACTTTATTAGACTTAAAAAATACATTTTTATTTTTAAAGATTCTTTTAATTAATAAAAAGTTAAAAAGAAAATGCAATAATAGTGTCTGCTGGCGCACCCCTATCCAAAAAGCACAACCTGTTTTATTAATAATGTTACCCTGAGTGAGAAGTGGTACTAGAATTTGTTTTAATTAATTAAGTTTTGTGATTAACGGATTTTTGTTGATGTTGAAATGGATTTTTACAAATGTGGTATCGAAAAAAGTATCGTTAGGGACCGGTATCGAAACTGAGGTATCGAAATTGGCATCGGATCGAAAGATTTTGAACAATACCCAGCCCTAGTCACGTTAGTGTCATGCAAACCATCACACCGCACACACAGTCTACTCCATTTCAGAGACACGAAAGCACAGAGCGGATCACGTGCGAGTCAGCACAGACCAGAAAAAGTACTCTACCCATCTGAACGCTGCACAGAATGCTGTATTTTAAAATGTGATATGGAGGAGATTAGGAGGAAAAACGGTTAAGAGATTTTGAAGAAACTGCGGCTTTACCGAGCTCAACAGCTCTGGCTGAGCAGTGATATAAACTAAACGCTACAGGCTATTTTAAAAAGGGGGCAGAGCTGTTTGATATGCCCCACCCTGTCTTTCTGTTTGAGTGGATGTCTCCATTTCGATGGCACTTGAGTGGGCCTTTATTAAGAGTCTGTAAATTAGTGCCTGACAACAAAAAAATGCTAAAATAAAATGTTGAAACAACTACTTTTATTAAATTGGTAATGCTGGTGCTCCTAACTTTTTGAAGTTTTAGCACCAGTGCTACCAAGTAAAAAAGTTCATTTTTAAACCCTGCTTCTAGTCAAGTCCGTGGTTAAAATTGCCACAAACTCACCTGACTGACTACTTTCCTGTACAATTGTCTCTTCAGACCTTAGAACTGCACATGATTTATGAGCTTCTACAAATTAACCTCCTAACTGAACTCCTTTCCACAAACTGATCATAGATAAAGTGCAAACAATAAGCACAACCATAATCAAAGTACTCTCTCAATATTCAATGTGCAAATAGAGACCACATTTTTCTTCAAGAATGATACTGAGCTTAGATATGGTTAACTACACAGCCCAGCCTAAGATAGTTTTGCCTCAGGAGCCGCTTTCGAACAGTGGTAACTTATTGAAATTGCGTTTGAATGCGCACTCGGGGTTTACTTTCACTTTCAATTTCGCGATTGTGCGTACTCAGGAAGCGGTGGGGCTGACCGTGCATTTTACAAGATAAGACATGATCAGTGACACATGTTTAGTGATCAGGGCTGCGCACTATGGTCGACTTGAACAGCTCGTGTTGGATGAGCTGATGGAATTGAAGCGACAGTTATCCACTGGAATGAAATTGTTTTTATTTTTATAAAACAGTGGAGGCGTAATGTAAACGTTGCCGTGGCCTTTTCTATCCTACTTCACCCTTGCAGTCATGACAATATGGCGCGAGTCAGAAATCTCGTTACACTTTAATCTCGCGAGATCTCGTGCCACGATTTCTTGTCACACCCCTATTAGATACCAATTTCGATTATACAGTAAACAGTCAGTGATAAAATAAGAACAAATTACAATCAATAGCACTAATAAATAGTATAGAACAAAGACAAATAAAAAGTGCTTTAACAATGCGTTAAAAAGTTTGTTCTTTTTTTGGTGTAACGAGAAATCTATTTTGCATAAAAGATAATTAAGCATTTTAGAACTACCAAAATTAGATTTTTCTCAAACCTTTTTAAATTCCTTGTGTATCCAACCATACACGTCCAAGTGTGAAAACAAGTCAGAACCAACGCTTTTAACTCATCTGTTCCCTGATTTGCTCCGCATTAGGAGTGTGACTCCAAATGAGATTCTGTCTTCACTTAGCCAAGTCTCATCTCAACAGCAATTTAAACAGAACATTCTCTTCATTTGTTGAGTAAAGAAATCACTGAAGGAGAAAGCCGTACTCCTTCAGTTTTCAATTACACCTCACTAGGTTGAGTAATATCAAAGCTATAAATTGAGAAAACTACCACCAGTGGCGACACAGGAGGGAGGAATTATTAGTGCGTTTTACAGTCTACAACTGACACATTTACAGATAAACTCAACACCTGTAATGTTTATCCAACTATTCTGAAGAATTCCGAAGAAATGGAGCAAAAGGAAAAAGACAGATGTTAACTGTCCCGATGATTTTCACATCCAGCTTTTCACATATAAAAGAGTGGTATAAGTTATTTTATATCACGGAAACAGAATTTCCCAATTTAGTTATTTTTGCCAGTGGAAAATCTGGAAAACAATTGTTTATATTAAATAATAATGGAATAAAAGACTTCACGTTCACGCCAAGAATGATATCTAATATAATGATAACCATTGTGGTCTCTGTCCATAACCACACACGATAATGTTCTGTTTATTTAAAGCACACGCTGCAGTTGTCATCTGCCCCTTTAAACTCTCAAGCTTTATAAAATCAGGTCATTTCTGATCAAGCCAATTCTGGCTGTCACAAAAAAGAAATAAAATAAAAAGATATAAAAGAAATCAGCAATTTCAATGATATGATTCCTCTACGTCTTTATCTTTACAACTGAGTATGGAGTTTGCTTTTCTCTTAGAATCAGAATGATTATTAAAACTTTATAGCTTTAACTACAGTTACTGTCTTTGGTGTGAACTGGCCTTAATATCCTTTTTTCTGCAACACTTTCGATTTATTAGACACTGTAGGTTAGGTAAATAACTAGAAGACTAACACATTTTTTTTGCAATTATTTGCGCTACAAAACAGGGTTTATGATTACCCTAATAAATTAAAATATGCTAAATACCCATTTAAAATATCAATCAGCACGGAAATCGGAAAACAACAGGTGCCTCGCATATTCAAGTTTTAAAAAATAGCCACGCCCAATTTTACGGTAAAAATGAGAGCTGTGACCAAATATCAGTTGAAATCTATATGTAAAATACAAGTTTCCAGCCAGCTGTAAACAACCAAAATTTGCTTCAGTTTACACCTAATAACCACACATCCTCATTTGTTTGAGACTCATCTTTGCATTAGCAGTCCTGCACTCTGATAACTGTGCATTGTGTGCAAAAATATCTACCGTGCTATCCACTTTTTTCCTACGCCCCATGACATTTTACAAACTGTGGGAGTAACTTCCATTAAACTGTAAACAATCAACGAAAGGTTTGCTCTTTGAACGCAATAAGCATTTTCAAAAACTGGGTACAATGAGATGACATTATGCTTCTCACCCTTCAACCATCAAACATTAAAAGGACCTTTAAAAGTGTAAAAGCATTAACAAATTACTGCCACAGACCAGAAATAACACCCAAATATTTCCACAACACTATTATGGACGTGTTAAATATCACTAGTAATATTCCTGCATCATATGGCATGTTTCTGTAATCTAAGATGTTAATTTACTGGAAGTTATTTCCATAAAAGTCATTGTGACAGACAATAAATATTATATTTACCTGCTTTAGAAACAGGATTAGAAGTGAAAGGGGGAGACGATTACATTTTAAAGCATCTGTGTGAAAAACCTGGAAAGAGAGACATGAGGATTTGGGGAGAAAAACGAGAGATTCTTAGTGCATTCCAGTAAATTAATTCAGGAAAGCACAAATGTGCAAGCATATGTTGTCTTTTTTTCATACTGTTACGGCGAAATAAAGGAAAAAAGAAAATAATCAAGAGGAAAAGAATGCAGTGTGAAGGAAATGTTACAGCCCATTCTGTAAAACTGACAGAAGGATTATTTGAATAGCACAACTTTAATGATTTGAAATTTATTTGTACCGGAAGTGCCTCCCATAATCTAAAACGCAGTAGGCCTGTTTGGAAAAAGGAGGGTAGCAAAATCTCCACCAGACAGATTTCTAGCATCCAGCCCTAGCATACAACATGACTGACCGAAGCGGGAGAATATGGAGCCACTGTGTGATAAAATGGCATGCATTACCAGGTGCGCTCAGTCCATGTCAATCAAAAACTCTCCGAATAAGCATTCCTTTAGGAGACGCAACCATGGCAAACTACAATGACAGCAGAGACGGCATATTTCTAGTAACTGCGTTGATTTGGGCCTGTCCTTCAGGTAGCGCTTTTGAAACATCAGGAGAAGGTGGTTAGCTTCACTGCTTTGCGGTGACAGCTGCAAGATAGTAATGCCCTTCGCAAAAGCAAGAGTTGTTAGAAAGACACAGGCCTGAGGACAAAGTTATGCTATTACAGGACTCCGCTAGTTATTGACAGGTCATCGTGACAACAATAGGTTTGTTTAGCGGCACCTGTCCTTTGCATATTTCTCAGATACAGTTGGATTGTGGGCATGCAAATCCTTAGGCCAGTGTTTACATGGATGGAAAGACTTTGTAACTCCACATAAACATACAACCTACTGAAGACCTCAAGCTCACCTTTTTGATTCATACACTTTTACAGGACTAATACCGCAAAAATATCCACACCAAAAAAACGATTTTAACTGCCACTCAAGAGTGTGTTCTCCATCAGGAAAAAGAGACAAAAAAACCTACAGATTATTCGTTTAGACGTATTCGGGTTCACACTCAAAACGAGAAGCTGAGAATGACATTCAGCACTGACAGACGACAAATAAGACAGTAAACGCCACTTAAGCAATATACAAGTATGGTTAAGTGCTTAACAGCAGTAAAAAATATTTCAGATTGTAGTTCAAGCAGCTACAGCGTACAGGCATGAATTATTTCGATATAATCCAAAAAGCAAATAAATAAAAGGTATGAAACCACCTTTCGCACTGAAGTTGTGGTCTCATATCACTAGGGTTTTTGTGTGATTTATGTGGCTGACTCTAGTAGCCAGTAAAAGGTTAATGGCGTTCTCCACACAACACACACATATATGTGTCATGTAAATGAAGCCTGCAGACTCCGGGACCATAAGTTTGAAGAAGGAAATTACTATGCTAATCTGCTACATTTTAAAAGTAAATGTCAAAAGAAAATACATTACCCTCACATTTCCAAACAGCCTTGTGGAACTGCTTAAATGTGACATTTCCCCAATCACAGAGGAGAAAGGGAACACCTCATCATCAACGGTACGCTATGGCAAATGATTAGTACACCATTTCAAGCAATTGATTGTGCCAAGGTGACTCTTGGTGACAGGCGTCCAAGACTATTTCTCATTGTACAAACATGCAGTACTTCTAAAGAAGAATGGAATGGAAAGAGGAAAGAAACAAACAAAGAGGAACACTGCAATGAAGAACCAACAAATAAAGTGGGGAGAAAAAGTGAGAAACAATGTCATATTGAAATCATGATCAAATTTACGTTGATAATGATGATAAGCTCATTTTTACTCTAATACGCATTAATCTAACAGCCTATCACACATCTGAAATAAACAGCAAGTCAGTGCATGTCACTAATAAGTGACTTCTGCGCGTCTCTGTGAATGAACAGCACGGTTTCATCTTGTACACAAACTCACACACGACACACTTCAGCGTCTGACACACAAGTAGACACGTTCGGAATAAAAATACCCAATCTAAACAGTGCATCACATTAAGATGAAACAAATGTTAATGTTAATTGCGGTGCATTTAAAAGGTTGATGAAAAAAAAATCTTTAAATGCATTCTAAACATCTTAATTTGTAATATTCACAGTATTTTAAAGTACCCATGGTAACAATACAGTGCACTTCCATTATCGTGATATATAGTATTACCATACATTGGCACGTTTAAATGTACCTAACAATTACTTATCATTGATAAGTTATAATTGAAGGTAATTGTCATATGCGACTACACATTTATGAAGATTTTACAATTTACTAGGCAAGTTCTGCTTCAAGAATCAACAGTGCAACAAAAAGTACAGTTAGTTACAAACTAACTAGCATTTACTATGCCTGTAGTCTAGAATTCATGTTCCAATTTCAGTACTAACGAATGGCTTGTGCAAGCCCAGCTCATTAGCAGAGGTAGCAGACTTACTCACATCCAAAAATTGCAGAGCTGGCGTCCTCCATGACCAGGACTGAGAACCACTGAGTTAGTACATTTTGCACTGTAAAAACACCCTAAAAAACTGACTAGTCAGGGTCAAGTTTAACCAGGATAACTAAAGACTAATTAACCAACTACTCTTTCAGACAACTAGTCCGTTTTGAAAGTGTGTAGTTTTGCACATCCCCACAAAATGTTTGCATCTTAAACGTACACATACTTTCAAATAACCAGCACGGTCTGATACGTCTAGAGCAGGGGTGGGCACTTCCAGTCCTGGAGGGCAACTGTCCTGCAGAGTTTAGCTCCAACCATAATCAAACACACCTGAACCAGCTAATCAATGGCTGCGTCCGAAAACTGGAAAATGCTGCTTACGGAGGACACATTTCAAGGTAGCAAGACATCAAGGAACATCAAAATCCAATGTTAGCTTCACTTCCTGTCTCCTGAGATACCTTCATCTGATCGATTTTTGAAGGCAGCATAGATGTATCCTTCACTGCCTTTGATATCCCACAATACTATGCATTCCCACATGTTAGTTTTCCACTTCTGGTGTCATTTCTAGTGAGAAATTACAACTTGTAGTAATTAAACATTTGTTTAGTCTTCACCAAAACTTGCTGTTACGCTGCCTCAAAAGTATGTCCGAAATTAGTTTTGTAAGATAACTGTGCACTTATGCTCCCTTACAAGTCTGATAAGGCAGCAAGGCAACAAATCAGCTGAGTTTTAGGATACAGCCAATATTTTCAGGATTACTAGAAGGCTACAGGCAGGTGAGTTTAATCAGGGTTGGAGCTAAACTCTGCAGGACAGTGGCCTTCCAGGACTGGAAGTGCCCACCATTGTATAGTAGCATGCAAACTGGCATAAAGTGTGATAAAGTGAAAAGCAAAGAAAGAGTGATGACAAGAAAGAGAGAGAATATATGTATTGTGCAGAACAGTTTGAGGGCTACATGAGTGCTTTTTGCGTGGGTAAAGCAAGCGTACAAGAGGCCAATTTGTGCAGAGTTTGTTCAACCTAAACACTCCTGAAAAGATAGATGGATCGCTGGTGGCGCATGAAGCATGAGCATGTCAGAGCGTTTCTCCCGCCGTCCGCTAACATGTGCATGCTCACACACCCACCCACATTCACAAGCGCACAGCTGTCACCGGCAGGCAGCAAAGGATCATTCACAAAAACAACCCCCCCTCCCGGCTCTGTTTCCCTAAGTATCTGTGACACACACACACACACACACACAGTGAGGCAGCATGTGGAGATTCATTACTCAGCAGTGCAGACAGTGTGCTGTGGCAGCAACAGTTCACTCATTACCCCGCAGGCTACTGAGACCGTGCCCTTCATTCGGAGGATGCTGGGATAGGATTCTCCCTCTTAAACAGAAACGCTTGGCTCTCAGGGCAGTCTGATGGGTCAATGCCACGGCCTGGGTCAGAAAGACTGGCCTTAGTTCAAAGGGCATCCAGTTAACATTCAAATAGTCCCATATGCTTCATGGTAAAACTATAGTACCCTTTCAAGAATCATGGACTACCACGTATAAATCATTCAGTACATACATGGATGTCAAAAATACCACTACTTCGTGCCATGTCGAAACTTACATTTTAAAAACATAACGGTACCTGACTTTCTGCAGCATCGGTAATAATGGTTCAATCCGGTACCTGCTGAGGTCCAGCTGCTTTAAAATGCTGCCGTGGGCATTTGTGCAAGCACTCTGAGAATAGCATCAAAGGTTTACATTCACGTTTTTGCAGTTTGCATGTTGCGCGTTGCAACCAATCACAGACATGTTTGTTGAGCATTTGAATGCAATGTCCAATCAGAGGCTTTTAAGTAATTTAGAATCCATTTCCATATCCATATATCATATTTTTGCTGTGGCACCCAGGGAACAACTGGGGGTTAGGTGCCTTGCTCAAGGGCAACTCAGTTGTGGGTAATGAGTGTGGAAGAGATCGCTGTTCAATCACTCCCCTACCAACTGAGACTCAAACCTGCGACCTCCCGGTTACAAATCCGACTTCCGCCCCTAGCGTGACTTTTCCGACATAATTGCACAATCCGTGGTGTGTTGCAGAGCAGCGCAAGATGAGCAATTTAGGTTTAAAAGTATGCAAATTGTCTTGGGTTTTTTTTTTTTTTAGATGACCAATGGTTTCGCTTGATAAGACCCTATTCCTCGTCTGGGATCGAGTCTTTTGAGGCCCTTTGAAACTGCATTGATTTGGACCTTCAACATTTTGGTTGCCATTGAAGTACATTATATGGAGAAAAACCCTGAAATGTTTTCCTAAAAAAACTTGGTTTTTTCCACTGAAGGAAGAAAGAAAGACATTAACATCTTGGACGGCATGGGGGTGAGTAAATGATCAGGAAATTTTCATTTTTATGTGAACAAATCCTTTAATGACAGAGCACAGTTATAGCATTAGGCTTCAAGAATGAATGCATGGATCCAAAATAATGACATGCATTTCTTTCCTAACGGTCTATTCACTTAAGACATAAAAATTAACATTTTGTGTATATTTTATCATTTAAGCCTGCATTAAACCCCAAGTGTACTTTGCTCGTTCATGTTCCTCTTAATCTTTTAGCACGGACACAGAAAGCACGTTTAATACACTTTTTACTCTTTTTAAAATAAAGCATGTCCCGCAGTAGACGAACAGTCGCATTACATGATTTGACTTTTGGATGTTAAGTTTAGGCTTTTAGGAAGGGGCAAAAACACAACGCTTTAAAGGAAAGGAATGGCATTCTGCACAATGATCATTTTATCTTGATTATCACATTTTAATAATAGTTGGTAGCCAAAATTGAAAAATTTGATTCATTGCACAGCCCTACTGCTATTTAATTGTTGTCAGCACGCATGAAAGACACATGATATAACTTGGCCAGGAGTTCAAGCTCAGTGTCATCTACAGCAAATCTGCATGGTTTTCCACTTTTGCAAGTAATATTTGCCAAACACAAGGCATTTATACTCTAGTTTATGATTATTATTTTTTTTAAATCAGCTTAAAAGAATTGGTCATGGGCATGGCTTCCTCTCAAGGTCTAATTTCATTTTTGGGAAACATTTATCTCTCTGATTATTAATATGATTTGAAACGAGCTTAAATGGGGGTAAGATTACGGTAAAAAAATGACAATTGATTAGTTCACTTTGACAGTCAAAACAGAAAAGTCCCACTTTAATATAGCACAGAAAAATGCAAGGCTGGTTGCTTTTGAAAATTACACCCCATCATGGTGTTCAAGCTGCCCATTGCATCATTCATGCAAACCTGCATCCTCAAAATCTTTAACAACTGGACCACAAATGAGAACTTCAAATACACAATCAATGCAGAAATGTAGTAAACTATGTATAATTGTATACACTCCTGTATAAGTCTAACTAGGTCCACAAAGGTTCTGCACACACAGACCTCCACAGAAAGCCTATCAATCAAATTTCAACATATTAAATATTCATTACATAAATATTATAAAATATTTATTCAGATACCTACACAAAGGCGGCTCAAATCTTAATCCCAACTCAATACAGTGTGTACTATCAAACTTACAAATAACAGTTTCTGTGCATTCATGAGTCACTACACTAGATCTAGCTACACTAGATCACCTGTTGTTTATCTAAAAAGAGACAATATCACAGCATCATTGACAAGCACTGATTAGCAGAAAGAATCACCACAAATGAATTACCATCAAGGTTATGGCATAGTAGACGCACTTTAAAAAAAATGATATATAGAGTGAACATGTATAGACACACACACTTTGTTGCATTGGCTGAGGGTGATTAAAACTCTTCACTTCCACAATGAGAATACGCAATCACATCTAATGCCATGTCATGCATTCTGACTTATTTACACTGTTAAAGAGTTGGATTCTCACGCTAAACATTTCTGTGCCAAATAGACGGATTTGAGTAAGTTTCAGGAAGTTTTTTTTAAAGTATGGCCCTATATGACGTCAAAAGATCACCTTGTTCCGCTTCCCAACTAACACAGCGTTGAAGAGGGAGTTCTAGCGCTGTTTTCTGCAGTCTGACTTATTTACACTTTTATTCTCATGCTTAACATGGCCAAAGTTTCAGAAAATTAGTTGGGCACATGACAGTATTTCTGTGCCAAAAATACTCCTTCCGGTTTCTCACAAGTTTCGGAAAGTTTTTTTTCAAGTATGACGAAATCATAAAGGGCAGAATTTCTTGTATGTGCTTTTCTCCTGGAAGAGCGGGTGCGCACAACAACCAGAACGAGAGCAAGATCGCGCCTGTCATTCAGCTAACGCAAGTCCAGAAAGATTTTACAACAATGTCACCCAAGAAATGGTTTTCGGTTGTGAGAGAAAGATCACCTTGTTCAGCTTCTCAAATAAACCAGCGTGGATTCAGATCGTCTTTCCTGGGAAGCAACGGAGTGGAGCAAGTGTATTTGTGTGTTCCCAGCATTTCTGTGATGAATGCTTTGTAAACAAGGTCAAATTCGACGTTGGATTTGCAGACCGGTTAAAACTGAATGATAAAAGTCCCAGCAATAAAACATCCCGGTCATGAGTCAGAACCACAGGCGAGTGAAATCGCATCAAACGTCTGTGTTTGGATGGCAATCTGCACGCAAGTGCATATAATGTAAACAACACAGACTCTTTAGCTCCGCCCATTGCACGCCTTCACAAGTTCGGCTGTTTTTGGCTGTTAAGGAAACCGAAGATGCAGTTTGTTTTTCCGGAGCAGCAATGGAGTTCTTTAAGTGTTTGTTTGTTTGTTTGTTCCCGGTCACGGGCCGAAACCGCAGGCGTTGAGTGAAACTGCATCAAATCTCTGTTTTGTTGGCAATCGGCACATGAGTGCATACAACCCTCTACACACACCTTGGAAACAGAATCGCCATTGGCTAGTTCATTTTTTTAGTTTAGTCGCCAGACTAACATACTTTATTATATTATACTATTATACTTTTAAACACACCAAATTTATCAATATCTTTGTAAAATGGCACAGCTTTTTAGATATCTGAACGTACACCCTTGACATCAGTCAATCAAGCATTAGACTATGTTATGATATTATGTAATGCTTTTTTAGTCAAGCATTATTTAATGATAGAACTTCAGTAATTAGAACTAAAACTGTTGCTAACCATGTATGAATGCATATTTGTCATTTAACTGAACTTTGGACTGGTGGTGATGCTTAAGATATTGTTGTAAATAAAAATAGATAATAGTGATATAATAAGTTGGATTGAAGTTGGATTGATGAGCTGCTGGGTTCATGAATATTAATCACGTTGACAGCATTCGCAAAAACTGATTTGCTGAAATCAAAACAGGGACAGGAAAAGATGAGCGCCAGGCAATGAGATTGCCTTTTGCGCATTAGTTCCGCCCACTACCGGAAAAAAACAGCATCTTGTCTGCTTGTTCTTAAAAGCTGAATAATTCTAAATGAACTCCTGTATTTTGACTGGAAAATACAAAAAGGAATCTTGTTTACATGTAGCACATCGATTCTGCGGGGTATGTAAGACTCTGTGAAACGCTCAGCAAAGCGACGACAAATGTGCGCCTTCACACTAGAGTTTACGGTACGTAGTCAGATGAGCTGAGAAACTGAGAAAACTCTCACACACTCATTCAGAGTATTCAGCGAGTGAAAATATATCTATGCAAAACTTATTCTTAACTCCTAACACACACATACACACAGGCAAGTCAAATCTAAGAATGTATTAGCCAATGGCTAATGAGATATTTAGTCGCCCAAAGTGAACATGCAAGTGTTTTACTCGCATTGTAGAGAGTTAGCATATAATGTAAACACAAATGTTATCCAGGGATAATGGCATGATATATTTTGTGTGTGTGCTCGTGACTCTTTAGCTCTGCCCACTGCACGCCTCCACGAGTTCGGCTGTTTTCGAAAATAATCGGTACAGTGTATATCTGTCTTTTATAAATATGATAAAACTAAAGACTCTTTGGAGATATGAAGGATGCAATGCTACTCTATAGGTACTCAAGATTAACATGAAATTGGAAGAAACTGTGTGTGTTATGTACCCTTTAAGCATCATTCTCACATTCAAAAACAAGAATCTCTGAACAGCATAAATGTCTGATGAGGGTTCAAGAAAGGTGTGAAAGGCAGAATATCACTGTTGATGGTCAGAGGTTGACAATGAGGATTGGCTAACACCTACACTGCTTGTAAACACAGACACACATTATGTCTGAACAAGCATGCTACTCTCAATATTACCTGCACTTGGATCAGTGGCACACTGTATAGTATGAACGCTTCCCACCTAATGCATCTAATGATTTGCAAGCTGAAATTTAAACATTCAGGAAAACCTGTATGCAGATCCCTGTAACTACAACATGATAGAATTCTACATATTACTATTAGAGATTAGCATTTGTAATAACACTGCTATTAATGGACGTTTCAGGGCATGCAAAGAAAAATAATGTGCATGAAAGAAAAGTTAAGTCTTCTAAATGACATGCATTTCAATGTTAAGTTTCATATCAAAAGAGATTCAGGTAATCAAGATTCTTAAGTAAACTATTAAGACATTAAGGCAATACAAATATTATCATACTCACACCACAATCGCAAAAAATAATCTCTCAAATAATAGAATTATTCTGAATATCAGAAAACCTGGATGCAGATGCCACCAGCTCCTCATGTACCCTAGTAAACAGCATCCATATGATAAACCTTTCTTTTTATGAAATGCAAATACCTCTCAACATTGGACATTTCAGACCACGCAAAACAATGTGCATCACTAAAAATGTGCTCTACATTGCACTCATTTTAAAGCAAAGTTGCAAATTCCCTTAATCATTATTGTTCAAAACAAAGCAGATGTACATGAATGGCCGGTTTATGAAATGCTACAAATGAAATATAAGTTATCAAATTCTCCTGTTTTGTGAGGCAAAGGTGACTCAAAATGGAAGGAAAAAAAACTTGAATCGTCATTTTGCCTACATTTAAAACGTGAAAACGCTTTAAAAGGGCTTTAAAACGCGCCCATGCACACAGTGAGTGTAAGTAGAGCAGCTCGTCGGCGGGGCTCTTTGCTGCATTAGATGCAATTATAAATGGCCAGGCGCAGGAAAAGAGGCAGCCAATCAGATTTGAGCTCGCGTGTCAACCTAAGACCAACTGTCTTCTGCCTTTGACAGAAGGATTTTACCTCCATAATTCAAATCCCAAAGCAAAGCAGCCCGCTGCACTTACTCACATCACTCAGCTTGTTTACACACACGTACGGCCAAAAAACGCCTCAAAACACTCCCAAATGCGACGCGTTTCGATCCAAACCGATTTTAACTGTAAATGCGGCGTTAATGTTCACTTTTACCCTACGGATGGTGACATATTCAGGCTGAAAATATGTTTTTAGCATCGGTTTTAAACTAGCAGTCATTCTGATAGTCTGGGGGCTAATACACGAACTCGAATATCTTAACAGAATAAACCGAACCAACAACCTTCATTCAAAAACGTTCAGAACTTTCCGGACAAAACAATAAACAAATCCCGTGAAGCTGGGCTGATAAGTTATGAAGCTGGACTTTATGCTGCATGCACGCAGCAAGCCCTGCCTCAAAAATTAGCATTGCTTCAATTTCCACATGTAAACTCGTGCCCCCATCGGCCCAATCCGAGCTCCGGACATCTGCCTCACACAACCAGCCCAAATCGAGACAACAAGGGACAGACATACAGTACAATAAGAACTGCTTATATGGACTGAGTTCGCTGGAAAAACAAGAGGCAGCCATTTTAGAGCAGACTGAAGTTGTGTCCCAAATGTCATACTATACACTATGCACTTACACTATGTACTCAACCGTCTATTGTATGCATTTTATACGGTTATTTTGTCATGCAGTCGAGTCTGAAAGCCCCTCCACCTCCGCTACGTGAGGAAAGCTGCGACTTGAGTGCAAAAACTGTCCTACGATCTACTCTTCGGTGTTTTCGGTTAAATGAGTGCATCATCCGGGTATTTAAAAGGCACTTGCTCTTTTTAGTATTTTCAGTGTGAACAACACTCGCACTATTTATAATACAGAAAGGCATACATAGTTCATACGTGCGCGAATTGGGACGCACCTTGGGAGAAACAATGGCAGACTCTCGTACCGAAACACAGAGCTCTCTAGCCAAGCGAGTTAAGCAAAGTTTACCTGGGTTCTGTTGGGGGTTTGTCCAGTGTTTCCCGGGCTCATGGGAGGAGGGTGATGGCTTCTTTGTTGCCAGGCCGGATGGCCGCCACCGTACTGACTACTGATGTCCCCCGGTACTTTGGCAGCCCCGTCCTGGCCACTGTACTCATTGGCCGGGTAGTTTTGGTAGCTCCTCGTGGAGCTGGGAGAGGTGAGAAGCTGGTTCAGCGTTGGGGTGGACGTTGGTTGAGGGGTTCCCATGTTATACCTCTGGTTGTTGTAGGAAGCAGCAGCAGCAGTAGTAGTAGTAGTTCCTCCTGGCGGCGGTTGCTTGCCTGGCTGCCCCCCGGCCGTCGGCGGCTGGCTGTTTCGCGGGGAATTCATGCCGTAGCCTTGGCCCTGGTTGTACGGAGTCCGGTTTGGGAAGGGGCTGTAGTTGTTGAAGTGGTTCGGGTAGCCGTGTTCGTGCGAATTGGGCGGGTATGAGTCCATCACCGCCGGCCCTGCCATGCCAGGGCTTTGTTGTCCGCCATGTTGATGAAAAGGGGCCCGGTTGTAGTGCTGGTTGTAGCTGTATGGAGGTGGGGGGAAGGCGCCAGGGTGGTGGGCAGCCATGCCGGGGTGGTTGTTTCCTTCGGAATCATTCTGGCTATTGTTATTGTTCACCCTGGACGGGTTCCCGTTGCCGTTCTTCATGTCAGGGTCTCCTCCTCCTCCCCCAGCAGCATTTCCCACATCGGCCCCGTCTTGTAGTTCCTTCTGGCCCGGGGATCCGCCGTCGGCGCGGGGCTCCTTGCTTTCCTGCTGCTTCTCTCCGAGCACCGACTCGTCCTGCGGCTCCCGCTCCGGCTTTTTGAGTTCGGCGGGCGGGCTAGTGTTGAGAGTGGCGACCTGAGCGGCCATGATCTCTCTCTCTCCCTCTCTTTCACCGCGAGTCACTTTGAATATAAATACAACGCTCTTATAAAGACGTGCCCGTGTCCCGTATCATTCCTTCGACTTTCAGACCGAATTCGGTCTTCTCTCCCGAATGCGACTCGAGTATAAAAAGTTTCTTGGAGAATATAAATAAAGGTCCCGGGAATGAATTTAACCGACACAAATGTGTGTGAGTGTGTATGTGGAGGGGGGGCCTCTTACAGAACGAGAGCGCGAGAGAGAAACCGATCAAACCAGCACGAGGCTCCGCGAGACACAGCCATTTTACCGAAGCGCACGGTCACATGCAAAACGCGTCATGGAGCGCTATGCGGATCCGGAGCGCGAGAGAGAAGTATGTCATCTCAAGGTACTTTCACATAGTTCTGGTTCCAGTTCGTGGAATGAGCACAAAATACGTATGTGAGCCTTGGGTTTTATTGTGAAATAATACTTTTTTTTTTATAATTATTTAAAATTAAAATATATAGGTGAAATTGAAACTCTTTGCACATCACTTTTTCTTAATATCATCATAAAATAAAAATCGACAATTCCTATTTTTTATTGAATATTGCAGTATTTATTATAAATTATTTATTTGTGCACATCTTTATTTATTTATTTATTTTTAATTTATGTGCCCTTATAATCTTTAACTTAAATAACTTACCCTCTTTCTTGCAGAAACATCTCTTCTCTTCTCTGATGTGTTTACTGGCACAAGGGTGGGACAATTCCCCATGGACAAAATCAAGTCCTGCCCTACATTATTTCTCAGATCTACGTCACAATAGGGAAGAAAAGACTTTCACAACATCCGTTCCATGCCCATTTAAAAAAAAAAATAAATAAATAATAATAATAATAATAATATGCCCAGCAAACTAAGTGCAATAATGTTATCGGGTGGTGTGGATGGTTTCCAGGATGCAGTTGCCAGTGTGGTTGCTATGCAGTTGCTATGGTGTTCAGTGGTTTGCAGAGGTATTGCTAGGTGGGTACTAGGGTGTTCTGAGGTTTCTGGGTGATGGACTCTTTTCACACTTCTGGGGTTCTCATAAGCGAAAGTCATCATGGGTCAGGTTTTATAGCAGTGAATGTGAGACAAAAGCACATATAATTTTTGTTCATATATCAACAGCAAAAAAAAAAAAACTGTTATAGAGTTTCCACGACTTTCCAAAAGATTGGTCAGAAGGAGAAAGATTTTAAATTTGCCATCACACCCTTAGCCGTTGTATAAGAAACACCCTCTCAGCAGCGTTAATTAATTTTTTCATTTACTAACAAGGTAATATAACACAAAAACTAGCGTTATAAATGTGTATTACTTGTTTTTATGAAAATATGGAAAACTTTACTAGATTTGCGATGTTGATAATAACTGTGGAAACGCATTATCACAGTCTGTGAAAAGGGTCCGTTGGGTTCTGGCCTGAACTAAATCTCAATCACGTCCATAGCACAAAATGATGTGACTTACATTCCTATCTTTAAAGGGGAAGTGTGTCAAACAGAATTAACATTTGAAAATAATGACTGTTTTCAAACAGGTTTCATCATGAATACTCCTCCCATCCGCCACTGGTTAGCCAAAACGATTATCCCGTGCCAAGTCATGTTGGGTTTGTTATTTTAGTATTTAATATTATTATTTTATGTTACATATATAATAAATATAATATATTATTTTGATTTATTTTTTGTTTTTATTCAGTTTAAGTAAGTTTAGGACTTCAAATAAACTTATTTTATTTCAGTTAGCTGCCAGGGCAACATTTGTAATATTTATGTTATTTTATTACTTTATCGTCTAATATGATTATTTAATATTTATATTTAATTTCAGCTTGACAAAAATTATATTTATTAGTTAATCAAAATTGTTTCGTTTAGCAACACTGCGAGGACCAACAGTGTTCACGCTCCAATATGTGTCTCGGCATATTAAGTTGGAACAGGACAAAGTATTTTAACGCTGGAAGCACTTGAATGCTTATGATTTGGAGTTTTTTCAAATTGTGCTTTGGTTGCCACCACTAAGAACTGTACAACAAATAATCATCATATTTACAGAACTATAACATGAATGTAAAAAATATAAACAAGTGTTTAGAACCAAGAGTGTTCTTGCATATTTCAGACAGCAAATGAGAGGGTTTATTGCAGCAGTATTATGTTTGATCTGTGCAGAGGACAGCATGAAATTACAGCCTGTGTGCTAATGTGTATGTGCGCATGTGTTCGGAGACCGAGCGCGCGAGAGAGAGAGAGAGAGAGAGAGAGAGAGAGAGAGAGAGAGAGAGAGAGAGAGAGAGAGAGAGAGATGGAAAGGGAAAGAGGATGGGGATGGACCGAGAGCAGGAAGTGAAAATGAAAAAAAGTGAAATGCAGCGCAAGCCATTGAGAAAGGGAAAAAAACTGCGTAGGCCGCAGCAATCAAATCTGGCACACCAAATCCAACCCCAAATTCAACAGCGAAACGTGTATTTGGTTTGGTAAAGAGATACCGGAGAGCTTAGAGAAGGCGCAAAGTAAATAACCAAATGGAAACAGCCATGCTCTTTCCCCCACTCAAACACTGCTGCTCTCTCCCCACCCCCTCTCATTCTCTCTGCCTGTCTGCCTCTCTCTCTCTCTCTCTCTCTCTCTCTCTCTCTCTCTCTCTCTCTCTCTCTCTCTCTCTCTCTCTCTCTCTCTCTCTCTCTCTCTCTCTTCTCGCAGCAGCGGCTGGCTCTGTGCTTGCAAAAGCAGCAGAACTTTGCTATCTGGCTGTGGGGGATGGGCAGCGAACACGCACAGCGCCTTCTCTCTACAATGCAGAACCTGCGCCTGCGAAAGGCGCCAGGTAGCCTGACCCATGTCAGTGCTCACAAACAAGTTTTTACTGTTATAAAGTAACATACACTCAAAATGCTTTTACAAACGCGTATGTGCGCGCGCGTGTGTATGTGTGTGCTCGGTGCGAATGCGTGTGTGTGTCGAGGAGGAGGGGGGTCAGTCGCTGACTATATCAGCAGAATTGCGAGTGTTGTGCGGGTAGAATGTAGACATGCAGGCAGCAGAGGGGGTTGGGAACTCTCTCCAGCGTTTTTGCATTTAAAACCAATTTAATGTCTGTTTCGAAGCGTTTTTCCAGTTACTCTAGCAAATTACTATTACCATAGGTGCTTAAAGTCAACATGAAATCCAAATTGACCCCATTTGCTTTCTTAATGTGTACGTGTCTCCGGTCTTGAGTACAATTCATTGGTGCATGTTATTCCCAATAAAAACGTGTTTCTATTCGTAATATTTTCTATCAGACTATCAGACAGTGTTAACCAATATAGGAACATGTTTAGTTAGGAATTGTTTTGGTATACTTACAGTGGTAAATGGCTAGCAAAAGTCTATTTGCATTGGTTTTAAGACTTTTTTGTCTGCCCTCATATAAATTGAACCAGACAGCGCATAAATAACATAACATAATTTTTGCAGCACATAAAATACACACTTGTGAAAAAGAAGTGTGAACAAATGTATTGAATGTGGAATTGTAGTGTACTTCAAATATGTGGTCAAAATAAAGGCATTTAATATAAATATGAACTACATTACATTTCCATTTAATTGCAGTTAACATTTACTTAAGTGTCTGAAAACATTTTATCCATGTTTGCACTTCAATTTATTTCCTGTATATTATTTCTACAATAAGTGTTCTTCTTTTTAACGAGGAAAGGTTAAGCTAAAATCTAGATTTTGGTTAAGTTCATGGACATGTTGTTTGCCAATGAACAAAAGAATACAAAAAGAATGAACATGATTAGCAGATAGGCAGTTGTAATGGGAAGATTTAAGTTGAATGCTAAGAATCCAGCACAAAGGCCTTTAGATCCTGGGCTCATTGAATGCCATTGACTTTAGGGGCCACTTTCCTTTGAAACACTTGGCTCCGGCTGCAGCTCCTGGGCTTTCAGACTGAGGGACCAGGTTGTATAGCAACAGAAATGCTTGGCCACCAGCTCTCCCCCACTTGAAAAGAATGAATCAGAGATTTTTCCACCTACATGGATTTCACATTCACTCTCTTAGTCATAGTTGTCAAAGGATAAATGAAGCTTCTGCATAAGTGTCTTTACCTCTAATTTCTGCTCTGAAACACTTCTAATGAACTCAGATTAAAAGCTTTCTCAAAGTCAGATCACCAGGCCTCTGGCTGTGAGTTCCCCGCATGGGCACCGTGACACAGCCCATCTGTGACAGCCCCGTGATCTACGACTGTTTACTCTGTCCCCCTCCACCACCTACCCATGAGTCTGAGCGTGATGCATCACCTGTGGTCTGCTGCCGAGGGCTCTCCCCGGTCTCCACGATGACGAGCCTGGAACCGATCCAAAAGGAACCTGGGCCAAAAATACACTGTATTCACAAGATTTACACCATTACTTAAATATTAAGCACATAAACTCACTGGAATAGTAAGTGGAAGCTATTTATTACAACAACCTGTTGATAACTGATGAGCATCCACTGATTAGAGGTAAGAGAAGGTCTGTTAGATTAAAATGAATGTTTTTCACCTTGCATTAATCGAAAGCCAGCATTTTAACTACAAAGTTAACAGTTCAAATTAATTAAACATTTTGGGCACTTATGTCAAGACTAAAATGTGTGCAACCGCAACTAAGTGACACAAATTGCTAGAGCTTTTCCTGGAACTAACTTCACATTTATGGGTCAATTTATTTGACAATAACTGGGGTCAAGATGATTTTTAGTGGATGTCAGTTCTCATCAGGTTCACACACGTGTCCTATAGGAACCCTTTGGGGTTGCTACATTTTAGCATACATTTTCTTTTTTATTACATTTATGTAAATAACTGCTGCAGATTAATTTCGGTGTTGATAGTGTTGACATAAAAATGCATTAATCCGAGTCTGAGGTCACGAAGAACGTCACGGGTTGCCATCACACGGTTATGACATGGCATGAAGGCAGCATAAGCTTATTGTATTGGTTCAGGAGGAAGTGTAAAAGGCGGCTGCTGTTTGTTTTTGGCACTCTGTGGCTGTCTGTCAACAACTCTGCCTTATGGAACACGCTGTGTGATGTCTCTGCAGAGGTATGGAAATGCAGGCAGATAGGACATTGTATCATTGGATGAACATTTTCTGGTCCTGAGACTTCCACAGAAGATATATGTACATGTTTTGATATTTAGATTACTTATGTTGTTGAATGTTTATAAAATAAATGGCCTATTTCTACCTTTAATTGATGTTTTCAGACACTTAAAGGGTTAGTTCACCCAAAAATGAACATTCTGTCATTAATGACTCACCCTAATGTCGTTCCAAACCCGTAAGACCTCCGGAACAGAGTTTAAGATATTTTAAATTTAATCCGAGAGCTTTCTGTACTTCCATTGAAAGTGTATGCCCAGTATACAGTCCGTGTCCAGAAAGGTAAGAAGAAAGGTATGAAAAACATCATCAAAGTAAGTTACAATCTCTTGAAGCATCGACAATACATTTTGGTCCAAAAATAACAAAAACGACGACTTTATTCAGCATTGTCTTCCATGTTTGTTTGAATTTTTCTAAAAGTGGTCTTTTATTTCATTAATATCGGCAATTAGTTTTTATAATGCACAGATGTATTCAATTGTTTGACAGAAGTTGATTCAGAATGTTTTCTTCATCTTGAATTTGAGCACAATATGTATTGTTTTATCATGTAAAATAACATTGTTTTTATGATATATCTGACTTAAAATGTGTCCTTGTGCTATTTCTGGAATTCATACAGTTTTAAGCATCCAAATGCTTTTTTTCTCCTTGTCTTTCAGTTTGAACAGTATTTATTGTTTTATCATTTCAAACCTAACATACAACTTATTGTAAAATGTTTTCTTAAAAACTGTGCTTTTGCCAGCTTGAATTTGTTGTCTAATGCAGTGACATAATATGTATTAAATTTTAAGTATGATGCATTATTGCACCACTGTTATGGTCATAGTCTAATGGAAGGAAAGCCAAGAGATAACCAACAATATTCAGCTTAAAACACCAGTGACTTTTTAAAAAGGGTGTGTGAAAGAGCCTCAATTTAATGTAGATATACGTGTTATGCATTATAGTGACAATTGATTCAGTCAAGTGGCTCTTTAGAGAATCAAAATGTCACATTTGACCTAATCTCTTATTTTTAAAAGAGTTTTTCAAAAGACAATGGATTACTCTTTTTCTTTTATGATGCTCAAAACCGCTTGTTGCCGGCACCGTATAAACCACATCATGTTTATAGGCCTCTGAGGTGAAAGCCACAGGTTTTGATCCTAAACCAATAGGCATCTGAGGCTATAGCTTTGTCTTCATAGTGTGACTTAACCACACAGCTTTGCATGCTTTCTACATTTGCAGTTTTCCTCAAGCCGTAAACTGTTAAAGTTCACAGAAAGTGTTTTTAACCTCACTTGGGTTTTTCCGGTCTGCAAAAAAAGATTGAACTGCAAGAATAGATAAAGCTAGTGTACTGTAAATTAATAATCATTTATGACCCAGTCAAAAGACAGTAAAACTGTCAGGCATGAGAAAAAGAGTCCTCATGGCAGGTATCTTTCTCCCCCCATTTTTTTGTAAATCCCGAGGAATCCAGTCTGGGAATGGAGCCATTGGATTGTCAAGACAACTCAATAATCCAAAGTGGAATTTTCTAACAAGAGTGGAGTCAAGTTTGGCATAAAAACACACATTGAGTTCACAATTTTGCTTGTGCATGTTAAGCAACACATCCTGGGTGTGAACACTTCCAGGAACAATTCTCTGAGTGAACAAAACCCCACACAAACAGCAGCGTGGCCGCAGGAGCTCCGTCCAGTGGATTGTCGGGTATAGCTGTAAAACACATCATCTGGAGTGTGAAGAGGAAGGAAGTGGAGCAGAGCAATTGAATTTTACCTCATTCCCACACTGAAAAAAAATAAAAATAAAAAAATATCTTCAGAAAGTAAAAAGATTATTTATTATGAAGGTCATATAATCTTAGTTTCATATACTTAAAAGGTTATAAAAAATACTGTCATTAATTACTCACCTTCATGTTGTTCCAAGACCTTTGTTCATCTTCAGAACACAAATCCTTCAGATGAGACGTTAAACCGAGGTCCTGACTCTCTGTGGTCATAAAAAAAAATCCCTTCGGAAAAAGAGTAGGGGTGTAACCCCGGCATCCTGGCCAAATTTGCCCAATGGCCTCTGTCCATCATGGCCTCCTAATCATCCCCATACACTGATTGGCTTCATCACTCCGTCTCCTCTCCACCAATCGGCTGGTGTGTGGTGGGCGTTCTGGCGCAATATGGCTGCCGTTGCATCATCCAGGTGGATGCTGCACATTGGTGGTTGAGGACATTTTAAAATCTTGCTTATTACTTACAAAGCACTAAATGGTTTAGCTCCCCAGTACTTGAGTGAGCTCTTAACACATTATACTCCATCACGTCTACTGCGGTCTCTAAACTCTGACCAGCTTATAGTACCGAGAATATCAAAATCAACTGCAGGTGGTCGATCCTTTTCCTATTTAGCACCTAAACTCTGGACAGTAAACATATTTATAGCTAGCTAGCTGAACATTGACATACTGACTCCGTCTTCCTAGCATTGTTTGGGAAGCAGACACACGCTGTCAGTTTAAATCTAGACTTAAAACACATCTCTTTTCTATGGCATACACATAAAACACTTTTTTCAATTAAATGATTATTAGGCTGCATTATCTAGGTGAGCCGGAACAGGGAACACTTCCCATAACACCTGATGTACTCGTTACATCATCAGAAGAATGGCATCTACGCTAATGTTAGTGTCTCTGTTTTATCCCGAGGTCTACTGCAGTCAGCCGGATCCAGGCTGTATCCAGATCAGACGGTGGACCTGCACCCAGATGTGACCAACACATGACCCTGAAGTGTCTGCAGAGACTGTGTCATTTAGACTCCCCCTTAAGTTGCCACCTTGACACGGCATCCTCAATAAACCTGTCTCCGGCGTGATGACTCCGATTGTTTGAATAGTCCTAGTTAATAATTCTTTAAATCTATATGTCATCCTCAAAACAACCCGTCTCCAGCGTGTTGCCGCCGATCTTTCGATTATTACACTTTAGTGGCATCCTCAATAAAAACCTGTCTCCGGCGTAATGACTCCGATATTTCAAATTTTTTATTTTTAATTATTATTTAATCGATCAATCATCCTCAATAAACCCGTCTCCGGCGTGTTGCCTCAGATCTTTCGAATATTCAGATCGATTATGACCTCTGACCTTTAAAATAATAACTTTAATAATACGCTGTTTGTTAATCGGCCAGAGGAGAACTGGCACCCCGACTGAGCCTGGTTTCTCCCAAGGTTTATTTTTCTCCATTAGGTCTCCTGATGGGGTTTTGGTTTCCTTGCCAGTGTCGCCTCTGGCTTGCTCAGTTGGGGAAAAAAACTATTTTTCAAATATATTTCAAAATAAATCTAATTATTAAACTAAATTAACCATATAGACCAAATTACTTATCTAATTTCTGATCTAAAGCCCACATTGTTACTGTATGATAATCAAAATATATTCTGTTGCATTATTTTTCTGTTTAACACTGTGAAGCTGCTTTGAAACAATCTGCATTGTTAAAAGCGCTATATAAATAAAGTTGAGATTCCCCGCTTCCATATCTGCAGCGCTTTGACTGCCTAGAAAAGCGCTGGCGTAGCTCTGACGTAACTCAGAAGCGGTGGACTGTATTTAGACAGCATAGGAGTCTGACACAGACATGAAGAAATTGTAGAATAAAATTGTTATTTTTGTTTGTTTCTGTGCACAAAAAGTATTCTCGTTGCTTCATAAAATTAAGGTTGAACCACTGGAGTCACATGGACTATATTTAACAATGTCTTGACTACCTTTCTGGGCGTTAATTAAATAGCTGTCTATGGAGGGGTCAGAGAGCTCTCGGATTTCATCAAAAATATCTTAATTTGTGTTCTGAAGATGAATATTTTACAGAAGATTAATACATTTTTTGGGTGAACTAACCCTTTAATCAATAACATCAATTAATTCTTTAGACATAAGACAAAATGTTTCTTGATGTAGGTCAATATAATACAATATAATACTTAATTGGTCTTAAGTCTTAATGCATCATATTTTCTGTTATGTATTAAAAAAACAGCAGAAAAATGAATAAAACCCACAATATTTTTTTTGTAGTCAGTAAAGCTAGCCAGTCTGTGTTGTGCACATCGACACTCTGGAACTACGGGGAGTGTTATTTGCTTTTAGACATACTGAACAAAACAGTTTTAAACCAGAAACCATGCTTTTCGATTAGACCAATATAAAAATGCACTTTAAAAAAATGACAGGCGTTTTAGCTTTTTTTTAGTGCAGACAAGCAGATAACCAAACTAACCAGACCACTTACACTCTCTCTCTCTCTCTCTCTCTCTCTCTCTCTCTCTCTCTCTCTCTCTCTCTCTCTCTCTCTCTCTCTCTCTCACACACACACAAACACAAACACACACAAACCTGCACAAAATTAAGTACCCTGAATATTTCATAAAAACACTCCAGTGAAAAAAAAAACATGGAATCCCATTTTCATTTGATGTTATTGGTGATATCATTGTGTATTACAATGAGCAGAACCGTTTTAGCATTTGGTTGAAACACCTGAAATTTACATAACTGACATAGTGCTATGGCAGCAAGCACACACGGATCTTTAACTATCAAAACACTTCTAGCTGAACTGTAAGAATTTGGTCTTTGATGGCCAAGAAACTTAAGATTAAAAAGAATAGTCTTGGGTCTTACAGTCAATTCATACATTACAGGGAAGTTAAGCCCATAGCATATTTACAATGGGCTATATTACATTTACACTTGGCTTTGGCTTGACTGCATAAATATATTTTATAAAAAAGATACAGAGTTCCACATTGTGAATCGAAATAATTCATTTGTGCCTGTACCAATGCAAATGTGTATTAGTAATTCAATTTGATTGACTGTTTTCTTTTAAATATTATGTTTATGTTGTAATGTGTGTATTTTTTGTGTCTATGTAGTCCACACCAGATTTCCCCTTGAGGACGATAAAGTAAACTTATACATTGAGAAAATATGAGAAATGAGATTGAGAATTGAGATCGAGAAATGAAAATATGAGAAAATATTTAACATCATATTAAAATTGATTGTAGGGTTTAGCAGATCTTTAGACTGGTAAACCCAGCCTGATCTGCCGGCGATTTGATTTCGCCCTGCAACTCAGTCTGGAAAACTGTACAGTACTTTTGCAGGAACCAATCAGACTGGCTTATCCACCTGGCGCGCTATTGGCGGGGTTTAACAGAATGACGGATAGCGATGGGTCGTTCCCCAGTCATTTGAATTATGCTTGTTGATCACACTTCTTGTGGTCTGATTGGTTGAAGGACTATCCAATTGCGTACAGAGTAATGTAAACTTTGCCTGTTGATCACTCCTCTTGTGGTCTGATTGGTTGAAGGCCAGACAAGCAGATCTTAGCAAATCAGGCACTCTTTGAGACATTGTTTTAAAAAAGTGAAACTGAAAATAAATCTGGGAAGCTAACTTAAAAATGACCTAAATGACTTTTAATAATGACCCAAAAAGTGAAAATATAACAATGACCGAAAAAATGAAATTTCCAAGTAAAGATTAGCCTAAATGAAATCTGTTCATCATATAAAGCGTTTACTTCTTTTCAGAAGACGTAGAACAAACAACTCTATTCATATGGGTTATGCTTTTACAATGACTTTTTGTAATTTTCGAAGCATAAAAATTGTAGTTGCCTGGACTTTCATTAGATGGAAAAAATAATGACTTTTGATGAACAAAAGTTGTAGGGGTTTATAACGGCATGAGGGTGAGTAAATAATGACAGAATCTTCATTACTATCCGTTAGGTGAACATTTCCATTTGATCTCTTCTTGTTTTTCCCCAATGAGCAGGTACCTTTTAGCCTCAGGAAAAAAACAAACAAAAAAAAAACAGAATAAGATCATGCTTGTCTTCAAATTCTACTGGAACAGCTTTATCGCTTAATATTATCCCGGGTGGCCCGAGCACATCATATTGTCATGCCATGCATTTCAAAAAGTGAAAATATAGTAAAATCTGTAACTGTCACGCTGACAAACACAGACACAAAGCTAGAAGGCCTACATATTCAGGTTACATAAAGCATTGTCCTCTCTGTATGCTCTTGCTGTGATAGGGACTCCTCTTTCTATCTTTAAACTCACCTCGCCCAGGGCTTTTCACACTGGAACTCTTAGGAATACCCACATTACTCGTAATCAACAGTCAGAGACAGATTTGAAGATATCATCCATCCCTCAGGGAGATGAAGATAACATGAGGAGACCCTCCTGGTCCTAACAAAACACTGCAAACTTAAGTTCTACTCGAGTCCATGAAATCATAATAGGAGTTTTGTGGCTTTTAGTTCATCATGTCTATTAGTCTTAAAGGGATAGTTCACCCAAAAATAAAAATTTGCTGTTAATTTACTCGCTCTCAGGCCATCCGAGATGTAGGAGTCTTTTTTTCTTTAGTAGCTAAAGGTTTTTACCTGAAACTGCTGTCCTTGGTGATTCATATGTCAATGGCTACTGTCACTTTGAGAGCCAAAAAAACATAAGCAAAGCAAAATTAATACCCATGGCTCCTGATGATACATTGAGGTCTTATGAAGAGAAACGATCGGTCTGTTCAAGAATCTGTTCTGTCTCCCATGTTTCAATGTGTTTTTGGTTCAGTCCTGTGACCTGTATTTGAAATCGCCCCCCACACCCTCATTCTCTATTCCCTACATTACTCCACTAATATAGTCCACTTGAAGGAGTGAATAAAAACGAGAGAGTGGACACTGAGTGCGCCGGAAAGGGCTGTCACTTTTGCATATTTGTGCTTGTTGTTTAATAATTATTTGAAATGTAGCAAACAGCAGCTCCGGTAGAAATGAAAAGATTTATCCTGAACTCGGCCATGGAAACTAGCATCTGTAAACCATAATTAAACAATTCAATAATCAATTAAATAGGAAGTTATACCTGTGTGATATTACACTGGACCAGTGTGGTTTGGAAAATGGATGACTGATCCAACTAAGACGCGGGAATTCATTCAGCGCACAACTCTCATTAGTGCATTATGGGTATTCTCTAGCCGTTGAGCATATATCAGCTGTACACTCGTTATAGCGGTGCATTGTGGGATTGAATGAGTGCACTCGACAACGTCCACTATGGTTTCAGACACCACTACAAATGGCTGTCTCCTCAAATAGTGCCCTATTTGAGGGTATAGGGGGCAATTTTGTCATCTTTACTTATCTATCTCATTAGCTCTACTTGTTTGAGATGCATTTTTTAGTTCTGAGTTTTCTGTCATTAGCTGTCTGTCTTCATCAATGTACCAGTGTGAAGCACACAAGTAGGTATCTCCTTAGTTTATGTAATTAAAGCATATTCCTTCAAAGCATTCCTCATCGTGAGAGTTTAACGTTACGTGACACTAAGCATACGTCATTACGCGACAGGAAGCTCACACTCTAGACTGCCTTGAACAGGCTCTGGACCGTTTGCCAAGGATGTGGATTATAGGTAATAATGTTGTAAATACTGTTCAGTTTCCTGCACAGACTGTTTCACTTCCATAAGACCTCATCATGAATCATTAGGAGCCATGGGTATTAATTTTTTTATTTTGTACATGTAACCCTGTATGTTTGGGGTTTTACTCTTAAAGTGACGGTAACCATTGACTTGCATTATTTGAATGACCAAGGACCATAGTTTCAGCTAAACATCTTTACTGTTCTACTGAAGCAAAATACATCTCCGACGGCCTGAGGGTGAGTAAATTAACAGCAAATTTTCATTTTCGGGTGAACTATCCCTTTAAGATTAACAGGATTAAAATGGAACAAAACTACTGATGACATAATCTCTTGCTCAGAGGTGTATGCAAAAGTTTTGTCCAATCAAATGCTCTCTTTATCCCTCCCCCAATACCTCCTCTACTAGCAATAGAGTGTTGGAAGTAAACGTCATTAAAGCTGTTCAGTACATAGTCTTGTTCTTTTTGTCTGATTATTTAATACTTATTATTATTTATTCTGATTATTAAATACCTGGTTGGTTTGGTTCATGGCATACAACTCTTTATCAAAGACTTTAAAATCCTTGTGGGAAAAAATTAAAAGGGTAAAATACAGCACCAAGGCTGCTGAAAAAGTGGACAAAACATAGTTTGTTGGTGTGTCTTAAATAAAAGGGTATTTGCTATTTTAAAAAGACCAGTCCACCTTCCTGTGTCAATATGAAAAACAACAATGGTGAGAAAATTACATTTGTCAAACCAGTCTTTAAGTGCTGAACTGTCCTTTTATGTGAGAAAAATAACAGCTATGAAATAGTTTGCAGTTTTGGCTTCTGTTAATGTTTTGTTTCATTATCTGTGATTCCCCAGAGGAAAAGAAAAATCACATAAATCTTTTTTATGTCTCAGTTTTTCTCAAGGAGATAAGAGATCAAATCGAGACTTACTTATGCTGCTTCTCAGAAAAATATGAAATCTGTAATCAAAAGTCAGAACGTAAACATTCGTCTTCAGATTTTTCCCAGACCAAATGATCTGAGCTATTTCATTCATTTTACAGCTCTGTCATGACAGCGTGTCTCATTTGTTTCGTAATAAAAACAACATCTGAAAAAAGTTTATTCTTTAATTCAACAACTGAAAATTGTATTAGCGTCCACTCAGCTTTGAAAGAGCAGCATCTGAACAATACAAATGTTCCCTCTGTGCTTCTCAAAAATCCACAGCACTGTCAATATCAGGTACGTTTTACATCATAATCATCTCTCCTTTATTCCATATACAAAATGTTCAAATGGCCCAACCAAAAGAAGCTTTGTCCAATAACATCTGCTCTGCAAACCATTCAAATAGTGTATGGGTACTTGTTGAGCAGATGAATAATCCCTGTAATCTTAAGGCCAAGGAAGTTTCAATCGAGCTTTACAGATGGTTCAAATGACCAGTAAGAGATCAGGCCCTGGAATGGATGCTATCGACATATAGATGAGAAGACTGAGCAGCCGTTGGGGGAGTTCATGCCCGGGGCCGCTTGTATCAGTCTTGAGTCCGACAGTCTGAAAAGATGGATGGATCTACTGAAAAGCAGTGACTGCCCAAAGAAAGACATTGCTATCAGGATGGAAAAAACTTCTGAAGCCATAGAATATGGCAATAAATGTGCTCACAAATATGAAGGTTTGAATGTTTGGCCAATTGCGTTTCTGTGCGATAGAGTTAGGTTCAAATGTCTGCGCCATTAAGCCAGTATGTCAATGTTCAGCTAGCTAGCTATAAATATGTTTACTGTTTAACTTACTAACTTTGCTCAGTAAGATTCTCTTGAAATTGCTGCACCACGACAGTAGTTGACCTAATCAAGAAACTGACCACAGAAGAAGTTTGCTGTAATGCCCACTATAGCACCCCTTGTGGTAACAATGCAAGACATATCATTTGCGATTATAAATTGTATTCTGACTCATTTGGATGAAACCAAGCTTGTGTATAGCCTTGTGTCACTTTAGCATACATTTAACAAGAGTACTCATTAAGGAAAATACTTTGTTTTGCAATTAGATTAAAATGTATGTTCATATGTTCATAATGTAATTTCATAATTACTTCTATTGTATTTAAAATAGACTGCCGAATGTACTGACAAGCATTTATAGAAAACTACAATAATGTAATTTCATGTATTTAAATATATTTGTAAACACACATTTGTACAAATGAATATAACTTTAAATAAAACTTTAATAATATCTAAATGTAATATTGAATTACACACCACAGTTAAAATTATAATCTAGTACTTCACATGTTCTTTAGTAGGTCATTCATCAAAATAAGTGTACTTCTTTAAAGCACAACAATCTCGACAATTTTTTAAACATGATTTCAAATGTACTTTAAAGTAAAACCTTTAATTTGCATTATTACATTTTTTAAAAGTGTATTTTAAAAAACATAAAAGTATAGCCTACTCTCTTAATTTGCGTCCCAAATGACGCACTATGCACTATGTACTTATGCACTACTCAACCGTGTAGTGTATGACGTTTATATGGTTATTTTGTTATTCAACATTGGAGTCTGATAGCCCCTCCCCCTCTGCTATAAAAGCTGCGACAGTCGACTGAATTAAGTGTCCAACATTCCACACTTCAATATAGTGCATCATCCACTTTTTCTTCTTGGATTTTTCAGTGTGAACACCATTTGTACTATTTATACTTAAAAACGTCATAGAATAGTGCATAAGTACGTGAATTGGGACGCACCTTTTAACAATTATTTTAAGTAAAATTATTGTCACATAGAGTTGCAACAGAAGAAAGGATCTATTCGCAACAATATTTAATAAAACTCAAAACACTGAGAACACGGCGAAACAAAACAACCGCTAAACCAGCCCGATCTCACGGCAATTCGTACATATTTTACGAGGTGGCTAATTAAATGCAATTTATGCGACCTCACTCAAATTCATACGATTTTTACTAAATCGTACATATTTGTGAGTTGGCAAATTCGTATGAATTAAATGCGAATGACCTACCTCAACCCGCCCCTAAACCTACCCATCACTGGGGTTTAGGCAAACGTCTGAATTAAATGCGAGTGAGGTCGTACAAATTTGTACGAAATAGCCACCTCGTAAAATATGTACGAATTGGTCGTGAGATAGCGTTGGCTAAACCCACAATGAGGACTAATAATGACCAGAAATAAAAGGTTTAAATTACATTTCTGTTATTAACCTTCGGTAAAATATTCATCTTCAGAACACAAATTAAGATATTTTTAATGAAATCCGAGAGCTCTCTGACCCCTCCATAGACAGCTATTTAATTAACACTTAAGGCCCAGAAAGGTAGTCAAGACATTGTTAAAATAGTCCATGTGACTCCAGTGGTTCAGCCTTAATTTTATGAAGCAACGAGAATATTTTTAGTGCGCAAAAACACATTTCTTCATGTCTGTGTCAGACTCCTTACATACAGTCCAGCGCTTCTGAGTTACGTCAGAGCTACGCCAGAACGCCGGCTTGCCATTGGCCGAAGCTGTTTAAGAGACTGACACAGACGAGAAGAAATTGTTGAATAAAGTCGTTATTTTTGTTTGTTTTTTGCTCACAAAATGTATTCTTGTTGCTTCATAAAATTAAAGGTGCACTATGTAACTTTTCCGTCCGCTAGAGGGTGCCTATTCAAAACAAAGGCGTAGCTTGATGATACCAAGTTTGAGCGCAGAATCTTGGGACATGTGGTCTTCACCTCACAGGATGCGGTTATTACCATTACTGTAGTATGAAGCAGAGCAGGACCGAGTGTTGAGTGTGCTGAGCAAGGCCGCTGGAGCGTTTGTTATGGCACACACGGCTTGCGAGCAGCGGGACTTTTATTATGATGGGACACAGTCGCCGGCACCATTTCCGCTTTTCCAGTCATGAGTATGAGGTAACGCAGCCCTGTTTATCATATTAGATTAATTTAAGTGTGTTAAAATTAATGTTATGACGTTAATTACCTCGGAAACCGAGGGTAACGCAGATATGACGCAATTGACTGGCGACTCTCACACGTCCCGGTTCCTTGGTTAAAATAGCAATTTTCTCACAATTTACAAATAGTTGGAAACATTTGGGATATTCAACTAAACAAAATATATAACTCTGGCCTAGTATTTTTTGGATATTTTACAGCAAAAAAAACTACATAGTGCACCTTTAAGGTTGAACCACTGGAGTCACATGGACTATTTTAACGATGTCTTTACTACCTTTCTGGGCCTTGAAAGTGGTAATTAAATTGCTGTGGAGGGGTCAGAGAGCTCTCGGATTTAATCAGAAATATCTTATTTTGAGTTCCGAAGATGAACGAAGGTCTTACTGGTTTGGAACGACACAAGGGTAAGTAATTACTGACAGAATTAAAATTTTTAGGTGAATTAACCCTTTAAATACAAAGACAAACCAATCAACGAAATGAACAACAGGTGCAAACGATAATCAAACAATGAGAAACCATAGTAACTAACAGAAAAACGTGCAAACCCCACCCAAACAGACATGAAACACAGATCCCTTACAATTATCTGCAAGTACAGGTTTTTACAAAAATATACTTTTAAGATTTAAACCGCACATTGAAAACCCTTCTTTTTCACAAGGGTAGCTACAAGCGTTTACATTCACATACTTCGACTCAGTGTATGTGTCAAGTCTTATTGCTGCTTCTGCCTCCTTTTTAGTATAATATCGCTCATTGTCCCTCAAGAGGATGGTAGAGTGCAGAAGTGCCTTTGTGCTCCTGGGCTCATGTAGGGTTCTGCTTTAGACTTTATCTTGTTTGCCGTGTAAGCAGCGCTGTGCACCCAGGGCCCAAAATTCAAATACAGGGAATATATTAACTGCGCAGTTTGATCTGCGAGAGGAAGGGGGAGGGGAGGCAGCACAGTATGGAGACTAGGCAGACTAATACAGCGGTACAGAGAAACCAAGAAAAAAATACAGAAAAGTAATAGGTTAATACAGAAAATATACTGTTTATACATGCAGGATGAAACCAAGGTAGTGGCACTCGCAAAAGTAAAACAAGTAATTCAACAAATCTCACACTGAAGGAGGGAATCAATAGATTTTTAGAGTCCAGGTGTGTGCTCCTAAACAACACCCTAGCAACCACCCAAAACACCCTAGCGATGACATTGCAACATATGGCGCAGACAAGCACCAGTCAAAAATAAATAAATAAAAATCAAGTAGTCATCAAATTTTATTGCCCTGTAGGCTACCCCTGGCATATTTGGGATAAAATGATGGAATCGCTCAAAACCTTCTGCCCCAATCTGTACAGGGTCACTGTGTGGTCCACTGCAGGGACAGCTGGGATATCTCTGTATAGACTGGCACACTTTAGGCATGACCCTAAAGTCGCATGCTGAACTCTCCAGCACCACCCACCATGCAGTCAACTGTTTAAACAAAACGTGCCGCAGCCCTGCAGGGGGTCTGTAACTCTGTATACTCCTTGAGGGCTTTGTTTGGGGGAGTTAGTGTGGATTTTTGCCCCGGGGGCAAGGCTGGAAAAGGTGCAGGTTGAGAGGTATAGGTGGGTAGGATTAGGGTTTCTAATACCTCATTGAAATGCTGATGAAACCACTGTGCTTTTGCAGCCATACCTACAAAATGCTACAGAGGTTGTTTAAAGAACAACAATTAAGGCTTCCCTTGTGAAAAAGAAGGATGGTCAGTTGCATGTTATTACGCACAATTTATAGTTTTTACTAAAGTAACTACATGTAATGTGTATCAAGGATACTGTAAAATAAAGTGTTACCTAATATACTTTAAAAGAAAATAATCATTTTTAATAAACTAAACATGTTTTCTGACATTTACCTGCATGTTGATAGCAATTAGTTTAAATTTATAATGCAATTAGCTTAATTTAAGAGTGCTTTATTACATGTACATGTGACTTAAGTACATGTGTAAATTTGTGTTAAAGTGTACTGCCGAATATACTGAGCATTTATGTAAACTAAAAAATAGGCTTAATGTCATTTAAAACTCGTAGCCTATGTCATATATTTTAATATATTTGTATTTACAGATTTGTAATAACAAATTTGCAGTCTAGTAGACCTACATTTAAAGTATAACGATAATTCCCTTTAAATGTAATATTAAATATGCTACAGTTCTCTACATATACTTTAGTATGTTAATCAACAAATAAGTGTACTTCTTTAAAGCATGACAAAAGATTACAAATATATAATGATTTTAAAGTAAAACTTTTAATTTTACATTATTACAAAGTGCACTTTTTAAGTCTACTTAAGTTTTTTTTTTTTTTATGAAACACAGGCCTGGTTTCACAGACATGGCTTACATTAAGCCAGGATTAGGCCTTTTAAGTGATCTTTTTAAACATGCCTTAGAAAAAGACATTACTGGTGTGCATCTTGAGACAAAACAATGGAACTGACATGTTTTAAGATATATCAGTGCAAGTTGCTTTCAGTTAAAACAGTTTGAATATGCATTTTAGTCTGGGACTAGTTTTAAGGCACATCTGTGAAACAGTCATGAAAGTGAACTCACTTTAATTTTAAGCCTTTCATTATTATATTATTCTTTATTTATTCAGTTTTATTATTTCCCTTAGGAGAAATTTGTCATAGGCAATCAATAATTATTATTATTATATTATCTGCATGTAGTTTTTTTTAACATTTTTAAATGTGTTTTTACTTTTAAGATTTGGATAAGTGGATAGTCAATAAGCAAACTTCTTTTCACAAAAGTGTTTCTTCATATATTTGCTGGGCAGTATTCCATTGTTATGCACATTCCTGATCTAATCATTCACAATTTAGCAGTCCACATTCTTCCAAATAAAATGTTTATTATTAATCAGTAATAATAATAATAATAATAATGTTTCATTAAAATATAATAACATCACTGTAAAAAGAAATCCAGTGAAATTTGCGGTAAAAAAAAATGGCAGCTGTGGTTGTCAGAAATTTACTGTTAAAATGTGGTAGCAAAATTTTAGGCTGCGAATTTCACTTAAATTTACTTAAACATATTTCACTTAAAACATATTTCATTAACTGATATAATGTTGATATACTAACCTATTGAAGTACTAATGTCTGTTTTGTACAATTGTAATATACTGACAACCACCAAAAACAGAGGGTGATGAGAAAGTCAAACGAAAATACATCAAATGTAAAGTGTCACACAGGGAATTCTGGGAATGTAAATTTTCACTGTAAATTATACAATGACTTTCACTTTCAAAAACTTTTACTGTAAAATTTTGCTGTAAAATTACATCAAATGTAAGGTTAGATACATTACAGTTATTCACCATGCATAGTAAGGAAACTGTTAAACAAGTTTTTACCATGGCAATTTTACAGTCTTTTACCGTTAAAAATCACAATAATTTTTACAGTATTGATCCACATATAAAGTGCCTGTTCTTTTTTGTACAAATCGTTCAAATTGCTTTTTTTTCAAAACCTCCCCTCCAAACACCTGGCAACATTGTGGGACGTCACGCAGTTTTCACAATTCAATTAATTCCTGATGAAAAAAAAAAACTCCTGCTCTACATTTTCAATGCAACTCCAATTTTACATTGAAAAATATTACACAAAGTATTACACGCGTAGAATGGATTCAGACCAGTTCTGCACATTGACTTATTTTGGTTAATTTAATTTAATTTATTACTCGCAGGCAGCTCTGTTTAGTAAATTTTAGCATGTTTAAATCAATCCTGATGATTTTCACAGATTTCCTCCCTAATCAGACTCAATTAAATCAAGTATGCAGATTAAATCTGGGCCAGTTTATGGATTATCATGGCCAAACGGTTTTGACCTTTGACATGTGTTATTGGAAATATCTGGGATCCCCAAGCTTTGGACAGCATCCGTGCTCATTTGGAAAGGATTCTGGGATTGCCTCTTAACTAATCGGGCATTAGCTCAATCCTGGCATCCAACCCTTGAACATGGCGCCTGGCAAAGGGCATGATGCCCACTATGGAGTTGCTTGGCAAGTGACACTGTCTGTCATGTTTGCCCCTCTATGAAAACAAAAAATTGACTTGATGAAGCTTATGTTCAGATGCCACCGTCTATTGTTTTAAACGGGCCATTTCACAGAACCGCACAGGTCCACTTCAGCACGTAAACACACAAATAAACCTCTTGCTGTCAGTGCATGTCCTCTAATGAAGAATGACTGACTTTCAAAATGAAGTGAGTAATATTCATGAGCATCTTCACAGATATGCAGAAGCTGGAATTGTGTTTTTGTATAAACATTGTTTATGTATTTAAAAAGAAAGAAGAAAACACTACATTTTGAAATCTTTTCTTTTTTGATGACAGTAGGTGCCACAAACACAACAAAAGCTGCAACAATAAAGAAGAGTGCTTTAGAAACAAGGCTTCATTGCAAAATCCAGTTTATTTTCTCTTGGCAGCGCAGGGACATTTTTAGATGAGAGAATATGGAAAGATGATTTTTGAAATGAAAAAGCTTACTTGTTTAAGTCAATTTAATTTTTGCTATCAAACAGCTTATCGTAAAGAGAAGTGAATGGTACCAACCAGAACAAAAAGTACAATATGGCTAAAATATTTTTACAAAAGTGGCACGCACACATCCAAAAGTAATGATTTAATGTTGCAGGTGGTTGCCAGGCAATTGCTATGTGGTTGCTAGGGTGTTCAAGGTGTAACTAGACATTGCAAGGGTCTTCTAGTTAATTAGGCTGTTGCTAGGGTGCTCTAGGTCGTTACTAGGCTGTTACTAGGGTGTTCTGAGTAATTACTAGAGCATTGGTAGGTGGTTGACAAGATTTAGTTGATTACTAGGCCATGTCTAGGGTATTCTTGGTAGTATACTAGAAAATTACAGGTAGGGGTGTTTGATTGCAGATGGAGCTAAACTCTGCAGGACAGTGGAGTTTCCCATTCCTCTTCTAATTGATTAGGCCATTTCTAGGGTGCATAGTCTATACATACAGGCACTTGTTAGATGGTTGCCAGGGTGTTCTGGCTGTTGCACTGTGTTCTAAGTAGTAACTAGGCTGTTGCTAGTTAGTTGCCAGGCTCTTCTAGTTAATTAGGCTGTTGCTAGGGTTTTCTAAGTAGTTACCAGACCGTTGCTAGGGTGCTCTACATGCAGACAGTTGCTAAACTGTGATAGGTGGAATTTTATGTAAGCATTATGGGTAATGTAGTTTTTCACCACAAATTCCGCTATTGAATTATTTTAAAACTAAGCTGAAGTGATGCAATCGATTAACAACCTTGTATAGCTCGCATTATACCTGTCTTTAAAAGGATAGTTCACCCAAAAATGAAAATTACCCCATGATTTACTCACCCTCAAGCTATCCTAGGTGTATATGACATTCTTCTTTCAGACAAATACAATCAGAGTTATATATAAAAAAAATGCCCTGGCTCTTCCAAGCATTATAATGGCAGTAAACGGCAGCCCAAAATTATTTGAAGACCAAAAAAGAACATCGATCCATTGTAAACATACTCCGCAATGCTCCGGGGGGTTAATAAAGGCCTTCTGAAGTAAATTGATGGGTTTTTGTTAGAAAAATATCCATATTTAAACCTTTATAAAGTAAAATACTTAGCTCTGGCCTTCCGTATTTAACTTCAAGCAGAAAGTGTCTGAACTGTGAACACTCGTGGTTCAAAACGCTTACACTACATCCGATGTAGATGTTGCGCCATGTTACGCTTTTTCCGAAAGTTGAATATGGAAGGCGGTCCAACCGCAAGCTAGATATTTTATTTTATAACGTGTTAAATATGGATATTTTTCTTGCAAAAACACATCAATTTGCTTCAGACGGCCTTTATTAATCTCAGAGAGCCGTGTGGAGCACTTTTATAATGGATGGATACACTTTTTTTGGGCTTCAAAATTTGAGCTGCTATTCAACGCCATTATAACACTTGGAAGAGCCAGGACATTTTTTTTATATAACTCAGATGTGTGAACTATCCCTTTAAGGGTTAATTAGTTATTGTTAAAAATCAATTTCCCAATGGAGAAAACAAATGGAGTTTTTACTCTCGTAACTGACTGTTGCGGTGTATTGCCAGGGTGTTCTAGTTGATTACAAGACATTGCTAGGGTGTTCTTGGTAGTTGCTGGTGTTTTAAGTAGTTATTAGTCCCTTGCTAGGTGGTTGCCTGTGTGTTCTAGTTGATTGCCAGGGTTTTCTTGGTATTTACTATAACGCTGCAAAGTGGTTGCCAGGGAGTTCTAACTGATTACTGGGCCATTGCTAAGTGGTTACTAGGGTGTTCTGGGTGGTTGTTAGGTGGAATCTGTAGAGCGTAGCAATGAGAACCATCAAATCACACATCTCCCCTAACAATCTGAGGTATCATTAATGTCTGAAACGCAAATGGTGTGGGAGTTATGAGCAAAAATGTTATACTTATGGTTAAGGGTTCATTCAAATCATTAACCTTAAGTATGAGCAATAATAAGTGATGCTTGCCTAAGCAAACACTACTATGGCTTATAATTGATGATCAATAACTGAGCACTGTAACATATGAACAATTTTAGTAGACTTCTGAGCTGCATTTAGAGCTAGTGTTTTACATATATGCATGCAAAGAGAGATAAAAAGAGTACGGCTGGATTTGCCTGTATAAGGCAATAAAGCACTTGCTCTGCAAGGAGAGCAAAAGAGAGAGACAGAGAGGCCCAGCAGCCCAGGAAAAAAACACTAGAGGCCCCGTTATGCAGAAACACAGATTTAATGTAAGGCTTGGCTCCCTGTTATGGTCGGTAGAGAGAGGGAAAAGCTGGTCTGGATCTGATGGAGAAGGAGAGAGGCATAGGGGGGGGAAACAAGCTTTCTGCGCTCATGCACACAGGACGGCTGGAAATTGATGGTTCTTGCCGTGCAGGTGAGCTGTAAAATCTGCTCACAAATGGGTAGCGTTTTTAAAGGCCATAATGGTGGACTTCTTATGAAAAGGTCTTTAGGATTTCCTGTTGTCTTTGTACACCAATGTGGAGTTCACAATGTCGTCTTGCATTAAATTAACAACCCACGCCCAGGGGAAATCAGGGAAACTTGCTGTAAATTGACAATGCCCACACCCCTCCACTCCCTTATTTATAGTTTCAAGCTCAATAACCTTGTTATTAAAGCAGGTTTACAAGAAGCTCGCATACATCCCTGAATTAGACGTATGAAGCAGAAAGGTTGCCATCTGCCACTGTGATAAACATCAATTTAACCAAACGGCGCAAAGTTGAAGCAAACACTTCAATTGGATCTTCATTTTCAATAAAGATGAATTAGGCGACAATCAAACCTGTTGTACAACCTAAAATGTGCTATAAAAAAATTGGGTTTGAGAATGTCTGGATGCATTTTTTATGGTCCACTTGATAGCAAATAAGAAAAGGAACGCTGTAACAGAATAACATGCCAGTTGCAATGTTGCAAATTCAGACTAAAGCTGACAGCTGAGGATACTGTTCAGGAAGGGACAAGTGAACCATGCAATTTCTGTGCGAGAAACTCTGTAGTATTGAAATTTTGTGTTGAACAGGCCACATATTCAGTCCCTTATCTATATCAAACTCTGACCTAGTAGATCTAAAGTATCAAATCCCAAAATAGGTGTAAACCACAATGATCTATTTCTGACACAACTAGCAATGTCTCCCTGTAATTATCAAGTAAACTGTCGTCAACAGATGTGTGTGATTTATGCTCATTAAGCTGCATGCTCTCCATGGACTCTCATTACGTCACTGTATTAGCAAATAGTTTGGTTTTGTACACATATGTAGCTTTAATGCAGTGACTGTTTAATCCCATTATGTATTATAAGACAATCTGATTATTTACACAAGAGACAAGCAGATCCTACCTAATTCATACCTATAAAAAAAGTTTTATCTATTACATTTTTTTCAAATTAAATCTGCATAGTGTGAACAAAACCAAACTGCTCCAACCAGTCTGGAGGTGTCCGTGCACTATAGACCTGTTTGCAAAATATTGTTGTTCAATAATACATTTCATAAAAGCTTACCACTGAACTGTTGGTATTAATATTTCTCTATTAAATTTGTGAGAAACACGCCAAAGCATTGCTTTGTTTATCACTTTATCAACTGTTGCGTGTTTGGGAGTGACTGCTACATTCCATACACTCATTGGGTCTCATTCACAAAGCATGCGTGCGCACATATTTGTGTGTCAAATGTGCGTACGAACAAAATCACAATTCACCAAAGATAATGTTTTTTTTTTCAAATTTTACGGAAAAATATAGGAACAACTGACACCACACGTTCGCAAAAAGAACTTACTCTGTATGGATTTATAATCGTGTTAAGAAGTTATATTTCATCCTAACATGACTACAATTACATTTAAGTATATTGCATTAATTGTTTTATATAATCCCTATATAAAATGTAAATTTTTAAATGGCTGATGGTTTCACTAGATAAGACCCTATTCCTCATCTGGGATCGTGCAGAGCCTCTGAAGCCTTTCGAAGCCCTCTGAAACTGCATTGATTTGGACCGTCAACATTTTGGTTGCAATGGAAGTCAATGGTGGGGAGAAAAATCCAGAAATGTTTTCCTCAAAAAACATATTTTCTTTTCATGAGGGTGAGATAAAATATCAGGAAATTTTCAATTTGAAGTGAACTAATTCTTTAAGAACAAATTCATGTGCGTACGAACGTTTTGTGAATCAGGCGGAGAATTTTCGTGAGAAGTTCTCCTGTGTGTACAAATACAAAAGAATCCACGCAATTATTAGTGAATGAGATCCATTGATATTTACATGGAGTTTGCTTTAAAATTAAAAAACCCAATGCATTAATTCTTAAACATTTTGTCTCAACTTCATTATGTTCGACACATTTAAATTCGTAAAATTTAAGATAGCTCAATCACTACATGAATTATTAGGAATATTCGCATTAGCAGGAGAATAAATTTCAAATTTTGAGGCGCATGATCTAAAGCGCACAGCGCAATTAGACTTAAGGCATGTCCGAATCCACTTTTGCAAGTTAACCCATTGGAAAAATGGTTGGCACGCCTGCCGCATGGTCTAAAAGGGTTGTCCCTAGTCTCTTAATGAGTCATGGGTGTGTTTTGGGCATAACGTGCAATAAACCAATCAGAGTCTCATCTCCCATTCCGTTTAAAAGCCAGTTGCACTTGCACCATGGCGGGTTCGCTATTTACATGGTGGAATTTGCGAGCAGAAAGACTTAACGCTTCTCCAGAGAGGAATCCTTTTATTTTTCATATTTAAAAAATGTTGTTTGCTGCGCATCCCTGTGTGTGTAATAAGCAGTGCGCACGCTTTGTTGTCCTTCATATAGGCACATATTACTAACGGCATCTTTAAAAATACTGCGCGATTGACTTTAGACCAGGTTTCAGTTGGTCAATGGCGCAGGCTATTTCAGTTGTCTTAAAATATCAACGTGCCAACAATGCACCTGAACACACCTCGTTTTCAGACCAGCACACCCATGGGTGCACTAAGGGGCGCAAATGCATTTGCTAATTAAACAACGGACGTGTAAATGATAACTGTGTCGGGCTGAAACTAGCAAAAATCCCTTGCGTCGCACCTGGTGCCACATTGCGCCGAGTGCATGATAGGGCCTGAAGACTTTTAGTAAAGAAAAAGACTTGTTAGTATTTAATGTTCTGTTGGAGATTTAGAGTTTTGTGCAGAAGAGTGGCGATTGTGCTAAGGCTGTAACAATGCTGTGTTGTAGCGATCGGAAGATCACAATGAATCTTTATCCAAGTCATTTCTGACATTTGAACATTAAGTTCTGAGTTTGAAAGTTAATTTTCAACAGCCAAATTCCCCAAAGACGTTCACATTCGCAATCTTTGACCATATTCTGAATTAGGAAATCATTATAATAGAGACGAATAATGAGAAACACAACTGATTAGTTCACCTCGTTCATTTGTCATGTGACAGACGCAAAATTAATAAATCATTCATAAACAACCCAGTGTGTCTCAGTGAGCGATTGTGCTAAGTCCAGAGAACAGTCTCTTCTTACTTGCTCACCAAATATGTTGCTAAAATTTATAATAAACATAATTGTCTTTCTGTGCTATGTGCCATTGCTAGTTATTATCTAACACAGGAACTTAAAGCTTTAGAGTTAGTAAGGAACTTATAATTAAATAAGTTCAATGGTCCTCAAAATGGTTTAGTTAGCCACATTTTTCAAAATATCTTCTTTTGTGCAGAAGAAAAACATCATTGAGGTATGGTGAACTATTCCTTTAAATCTATTAAGAACAAAACATTATTTGTTTAAATGAACATGTTGTTGTAAATACCTAAACTAATTGCCTTGAAAAGTTAATAAAATTAAATTCACTGAGCAAACTATTTTTGAGCGCATATTCATCTGTAATATGAATGTGACCAAAAACGCAATGCTTTATAACATCAACAAAAAGATACAAGACATACCAGCTCCTCGCAACATCACATTGTATCACATTGTTTCCCAAAAAGAATAGAAACAAAGGTCAAAAACAATCAAAAGGTGCTCATGGTGTGCTTTCTGTCCCTTTCTATTCGAGATCTTGAGACACCATGACAGGCGAGACATCACAAACAAATCACAGTGTGATAGTAAGCGCTAAAAGAGCTAATTTCATCCACAGCCCTCAAATCTGAGCCTGCGTGTTGGCTGTGTTTCCACTGCTGGGAACCAGGTAGAACCCCTTCGTGGCGTCTTCTCACCCACTGCTTAATCTCACCCGCAATCATGCTCAGTGACAGTCGCACAAAGCCAGACACCAAACACAACAAGGCCTTGCTATTATGTAACCACCGACAGCTGGGCGAGCAGAGGAGGGGTGACCCAGTCGTCGTGGCAGCACTTTGTGTCACCCAGACGTGACAATCAGGAAGAGGCCAAGGACGGTGAATGGAGGGAGGGGAATACGTGGGGGGTGTTAAGGATAAAACAGGATGGATGTGGCTTATGGTAATGCAGGCAGAATCAAAACACATCCAGCGTGAAGGATAAGGATGTTGACCTTTTTCTTAGCCGCCGATCACGCAGACAAAAGCGCCCAGGCCTTGCGTAGTTTGATAAGAAAGTTCCGATATGGGCTCGCGGGAGCAAGTTATTAGCTTTTAACTTGTTTGTTTATAAGTCAACATTTTTGATTTACTTGCACTTGGTTATTTCACGGTCATAAAGTAAAATGCTTGAGATAATCTAATGAGAATCACAATTTGCAAAAAAATTGGGAAGGAAATGTGCTTAAATAAAATGATTAATAATAATGGTCCTAAAATGTGACCTGAACATGTTTTTATGAGACTCATCTGTACACTTTCTGGACGTCCATACCATCAATTTCATCAGCGTTTAGCTTACCAGAGAATGCCAAATAGTCTACTTACACCATAAAGTAAAAGGAGACATGGTGCCACGGTGTTCAGAGGCACCCAAATGTTTGATTGAATTCCTGTCGCATTCCACATGACCAGGCGTTTCTTAGGAGCCCGCCTCACAGACCTCCTGTGCCAGAAAGGCATGTTATTGGCAGACGCTCCTGGAGCCAGAATAGCAGGAGCTAATCAACAGGAAGCAGAAAGATTTGGCCGGGAATCCCAAATACTTGAATGAAATGACAGAAATGAATGTGAGGAACCCCTGTCTAGTGTGCTTGGATGCCAAAAGCAAACAGGGGTTCCTCACAGGCCTTAACACCAATGTAGGTATATTAGAATGGCATTCATAAAAGACATTTCATAGAAAAGTATAAATTAATTAGGACCATTAAGGCCCGTTCACACCAATAAGTTCTGCAGTTTTGTCATCTGCTGCATTAAATGCCTGAGCTCTTTAAAGCAGGAGGAATTCTAATGGGATGACATTGTTTTTTATCGCTCTTCAGCTGGTAAAAATCATTCTGAAAGTGAGTGATTCCAACTATATCGTTTCTCTGTGCTGTTATTATTATATTTGTGGTGTGGACTCTGTTATTCTTTTATATTTAGAATTTTTTTAGAACTATATCTTTATCGTTTTCATTATAGTAATCGCCCTTGGTGTGAATGGGCCTTTACAGTTTTTCTCCAATTTTTTAACAGTAACTATTTATTTGGTATATTTTTAATGTGAAACAATAAAAATTTAAATGAGATTACATTAACATTTTATGTGATTGAATGAGATTAAAAATTGTGTGGTAAAATGAGCTTAATTGTCCTGAAATGTCGTAAACATTACTTAAGTTTGCTATGCTAGCTATAATTATTTTTGTATTGAGAAAGGGAATGAATAGGCCTATTCTGTTTTTGTTTTTTTACTAGACCTATTATAAATACAGATCACAAAAACAACGTATTGGATGCCTTTCTGAGTAGATTCCAGGTAACACGTTTTGGAATTGTTTGACTTATTTCAAATATAAAACTTTCAAAGTGTGCGCGCTCACGCATATTCCCGATGCATTAACAGAACTATCAATGTATCTAGAGGTCAGAGTACAGAGAATCCTGCTCCCCAGAGACTACAGCCTACATCTCGGACTGGGGCCGTTTAAAGACGCTCTACATGTGTTCAAACGACCGTAATAATAAAAAACAAGCATTTATGACTTCTACTATATTCATTCATTACTTCAAAAAGCCGTTTATAATTTAAAATAAAGTCTCAGTTTTCTTTCTCAGAGGTTTTTCTTACTTGATAACATCATAGTCCACTCCGGGTTTTCAGTGTGATCCTCGCTTCAATTTACTGTGTGTGCTTTCAGGGCCCTAGCACGCACTGACAACCTTCGGGATTCCTCCGCGGCTCACTTGTGTGTGTGTGACAGTGAGTGTTTTTTAATGCAGTAAAACCACTCGACGTCTAGTCTGTTTATTTGAGAGAACCTTTCTATAAAATATTACGTGGCATGTTTTTTATGGACCGTTACGTCTTTTTAAGACATTCAAGAGAGGAAGGATTTTAATTAACTTAGGCACTATTTCGCTCATCTGCCCTGTCTCTTACACATACAATGCATTCCTGTGTCGCTCCGCGCGTGATGTGGCCGGGCCTGCCTGCTGTTCCTGTAAACTCCCGCCTTAACTAAAGCAGACTGAAGCACAGAGAAATGCAGCTGAAGTAGAGCTGTGTGATAGAAAGTGTGTCCCTGTACACGGTATACTCAGTGTTGTATTGCTGTGTGTATTAGGGAGGCTGTTGTTATTATAAATAATGCATTTTTAAAATAACACCTATACAACACTTTAACATAAAGTAAAAGTAATTGATGTGAACAAGAATTAGCTTACCATGTTTACCAAGCATGTTCTAAGGTATTCTTCGATGTACCTTGGAGTACAATGTAAATAGCGTGGTTAATGTGCAGTACCATTGTATTACCATCTGATAGCACAACTACAGTTATTTTTCAGAAAGATAATGGGCCTATTTTATATTTAAGGATAGTATATTTCTATATTTTATAGTTTAAAAGCTTAAAAATGAAATGCTTGTCATTATTCACTCATCTTCATGTTATTCCATACCAATATGCTTTTAGTTTTTGTTTTCATGGAACACAAAAAGATATCTGAGGTCGTCATGATGGCTTTTTTAATAGACAAAATGTTTTTCTTAGAAAATATTAATTTCGCTGCAGCTCTCAAGTCACATTCTGGCAAATATGCATAGAATAAAGTGCACAAGTAATTTGGAATGCTATTAGATTATTATCTTTTTTTGGAGGTCAACACAAGTGGTCACTGTCATATGGAAAAGTGTAATCTGAATATTCTTTAAAACTTCCTTTTGTGCTCCACAGAATTACATTATGCTACTTTGCAACGACATGGGGGTGAGTAAAAAAAAAAAGCTAGATATTACTTTTTTGATGAACTATTCCTTTTTGCCTTTATCTGTTTTCCTCCATCCATCTCAAAAACACATTCTTTTAAAACTTTTCTCTATAATATTTATTAACACTATGCATTAGGGTGTAAAGGTCCGGAACAGAAAGTAAGTAATGTAGCTTCCCCTCCGTCTGGCCATATCTTAAAAGGGGTTTGCTCTGTATAATTTCATGAAATGTCAATTAATCCAAAGGCCTTTGCTGTTTTGCATAGCAATCTTAACAGGGGGCAGCAGTGGCAGCTCCACGTGAGGAGAGACTGACGATTTCATGGCTGGAGTTGTGGTGGGAAATGAGATTCCAGTGGCCCTAAGTGACAGTTTACGGTCTCTGATTTGGTTTGGGAAGAGATTGCCAGGCAACAAAACCAGCCTGAGTCCTGAATGAAACAGCCATCTGTTCCGCAACCCGCTAAAACTGAATTAATTTCACATAATCCTGGAATTCAGAGCTAGATTGATGTCTTGGGTAAAACGGTGTAGTTCTTGAAGCCCATCTTTGGTCTGTATGATCTTATAACCGGCCTCGTATTATTGTCTTTTTGGAGTAGCATATTTGGTGTGTAATGAAAAGAAAAAGGGCACATTTTAAATTTCCTTTGTTGTAATGTACAAATCTTGAAGATCCTCCTGCTTTACCTTCAAACAAAAACACTAACCAGACAAAGGGAGAGCGGGCCGGTGCATCTGCTGTGTAAATCAGGTCATACAAGACTAATCCCTTTGTGTATATGTCATGTTAGCAGGGTTTACCTTGCAATCCAAAAACCAATGCAAAAAAGGACAGCTTTGAGGATTGTGCATTGATTATTTTGTAGTTTTAGAGGTGTTAGCATCACTACTACTATTGCTCATGCTTACAGTTAGGGATTTAACCAAACCCCTATAACTCTTGTTGTGCCGTTTGTGATACGGACATGAATGACGTCTCAAATTGTGCATCTTGTTGAGGAGAGGAGTTCTTTTACTTTTCTAACCAATCTGACTTATGATTTGTACCCAGGGCCTAAAACTAACTTTTTGCCATGGCTACAAATGGCCATGCAGTGACTTATACCTAAATATATATTTTTTTACCAGCCATGAAACTTTCTAAAAACAGCCAGTCATGAAATCCACATTTTAGATACAGTGAAAAATCACAATTTCCAGGTAGGCAACAGAAATGTAATTAAGTAATAAAATGTAAAATAGCAGTGCATAGTCTTCACTGTATAACATATAGATTAATCCTTATTAAAGTTACAAAAGTTATTCAGTCAAGAGCAGATTGTTGTTTGATTAACATTAATGGTAGGGTAGGCAATTTCTTTATGAAAACTTTTTGGCTGAATCTGAAATCGCCCCCTAAACCCTCATTACCTATTCCCTACTTTAGTCCACTAATACAGTTCACTTAAAGGAGTGAATGAAAACGAGTGCGTGAAGTTGGACAGCCGTTGAGCGTACATCGGCTGTACACTCGTTATTGCGTTGCAATCTGGGATTGAATGAGTGCACTCGAACATGTCCACTATGGTTTCGGACACCACTACAAATGGCTGTACCCTCAAATAGTGCCCTATTGTATAGGGGGGTGATTTCGGATTCAGCCTTTGTTATACTGTTTGAAACCAAGCCTGCCGCACTCAAGTTGAAAACCGAAGCCAAAGCGTCTCGATCGTCCCCTAAGTGGTTGGTCCCAGTATAGCTTTGTCCCCACCCCTCCTTGTATTCTAAAGAATGCGAGACAATCTAAACAATCAAATTACACTTCAAATATTTTTTTGATATAGTAAGTTATTTAATGCTATAAAAATGGGGGGTGTGATGTAATGATTGACGGCTGAGATTGATGGCTTCTAGTAGTCACTGAGGCACTAACAGACTTTTTGGGGGATTTTCAAGAGGAGCTTTCGCTTTAATTTCTAAATTTCTATAACTGTTTATTTTCACAACATAATGAATTGTTCTGCATCTACGAGAGTGCGGATGGGCTTTTGATATCGCGGCTCTACTTCCTGCCCTCTACTGCACAGATTCCTGTCCTGTGTTTACTACTGCGCAGACTCCGGTCCCGCATTTACTACTGCGCAGACTCCGGTCCCGTGTTTACTACTGCGCAGATTCCGGTCCCGTGTTTACTACTGCGCAGACTCCGGTCCCGCATTTACTACTGTGCAGACTCCGGTCCGCGCTTACTACTGCGCAGACTCCGGTCCCGCGTTTACTACTGCGCAGACTACGGTCCCGTGTTTACTACTGCGCAGATTCCGGTCCCGTGTTTACTACTCCGCAGATTCCGGTCCCGTGTTTACTACTGCACAGACTCAGGTCCCAAATCTGAGCAAGATGTCAGCGTCATATTCTGACTTTGGCGACTTCTCTTTTCTTCAGTGGAATGTAGTGAAGACGTGTCGATCATATTGTACGGTCTATGGTTGAAACTCTCTTCGCATCCTGATAGCAATCAATAACAGAAGTAGTCTAAATATCAAAACATGTACATATATCTTCTGTGGAAGTCTCAGGACCAAAACATTTTCCTCCAATCATGGCATTCGGTCCGAATGTCCTCAGACTCGGATTTATGCGTTTTATGTCAACACACATCAACGTCAAAATGAATCTGCAGCAATGAGGTGGAACAAGTAAGAGCTCTGTAAATAGTTTATGTTCATTATTATTCTACTGCTATGTGCTTTGAGACATGAGGTAATTTAACACCATCTCTCGTCTCATGGCACTTTGCAGACTCTGCTGTGTGCATTACGTTCATGTGTCTTGGAGAGCGCTCTGAAGGGAGTGTGGGATCTCATGCTTTCAAAGCTAGCTCGTTAATGTTAGAAATTGCCTACCCTACCTTTAAGGACACAGACCGTAGACAGGTATATATTAGGCTGCTGTCACTTTAAGAGCTAATGCACGTATCCAATACACTGAGACGCATGCATTTTCTTTCTCAACTGTTTATGCATACTTAAGACGTAACTGGCTATGTTAAGTAAATAATTGTGTCCCCTTGCGTGTCTTCTTCCGCTTGAATGTTTCAATTGAAACGGCTTAAACGTTTATGACGATGCAGCACTTGCTCCATCAACTGTCCCAAACGTCGTTCACGTTTGTTCATATTCATGTTTTCACAACATTGCATTGCTAAAAAATATTACGGTCGACTTATAATGTTGGCAGCATTTCATATACTCGCCAACATCGATTTTTACCCGCATTTGCCCCTTGGCGAGTGTTAATTTTAGGCCATGTTTGAACTTGATTGAGATAATACAAGCCAAAACAAAAACCTAGGCCCTAGCAAACACCCAGAATGCAACCACATAGCAATGTCCTGGCAACCACCTACAACATGCTACCGTGATGACTGTGAGGGCACCAGAAAATGTAAAGATCTAGTTTAGGTTTGAAATTTCAAAGCAATGAGCTATACTTTACGCATATTTTGCACAATGTTTTCCAAGCTTGCCAGTGTGTGGTAGTGAATCATCCAGGTGTTGATGTCGTGCACCTGCCAGCGCGCGTCTCACCTGCTCTCTGTTGTTGTGCTGCTCTGATTTCAGGTCAGAGGTCATTGGAATTGTGTCATAGCAACCTGGGCTGTGTCCAAAACGCCCCCTATACCCTTAAATAGGGCACTATTTGAAGGGACAGCCATTTGTAGTGGTGTCCGAAACCATAGTAGACGATATCGAGTGCACTCATTCAATCCCTCAATACACCACAACTACAAGTGTACAACTGATATATGCTCAACGCTAGAGAATACCCACAATGCACCTATTTTATAAAATTGTTTAATTTAAGGTTTATACATAGTTTCCATGAAAAATGTTCAAGATAAATCTTTTCATCTTACTACTGCCAGTTTGCTAAGTTTTAAATAATTATTAAACAGCAAGAACAAGCTATGCTAAAGCGGCTGCTCTCGTTTTCATTAACTCCCTCAAGCGAACTATATTAGTCCGATTTCGGACACAGCCCTGGAACATTTCTTTTTGTGCAAGAAAGGAAGCTTTGCAGCTGTTAAAAGCATTTAAATGTGAAGCATGATTAGCTATGGGGTGTCTGAGACAGCCAAAATACTAAATGAATGAACAGAAGAGGTCAAGAAGAGACAGAGACTGACCGACCCATGCCATATAACTGTCAATGAGACAACATGCAGTGAGACAGGATAGAACATAAGACAGATCAAAGTGATCCTTTTAGAAACCTTTCATAAACAATACCTTTAGGAAAGCAAAATCACAAAATCTCAGATATTTTTCCTAGACAGCAATGAGATTAAATGGAGGGCAAATGGAGAGTATCATGTGATTTATCTCCTGAGCAAAAGAAAATCCCAGTAACCACACAGATCTCAACAATGTCTCAAGCTTTCCTCTGTGTCGTGTTGGCATGTTAATATTTTTAGAAGAAACAAGTTTAAATGAAGAAAGACAGAAAAAGAAAGAAAGCCAGAGAAGGGTGTTTGGCAAGAAGAAGGGCTGTGATGAGGGTGTGCTATTTTGAGCGATGCTTTATAGTGCTCTCGCCTCAATTAATTAAATGGTGGTTCTACAATTTAGAAACGCATTGACAGCATAAAGGAAACCTCTATCAGGAAATACAGCGATGATGAGATCCATAAAGGATTTTAGACAGCAGCAATATCTTTCAGGGGTGTAATTAAGTGTCTGAGCATGTAAAAGCAATAATTACGCTGGTGCATTCACCGTTTAACACTGCCATCTAGTGGTTGAAGAGCTGAAGTAAACTTTTATTATGACAGTGAACTAAAACAGTTAAAAAAAAGATGTTGCATTTCTAATAAGCATCATTATGGGCACAATATCAACTTCATCAACAAAACATGCACAAGACAAGGCGCATCCTGCGTTTTTACTTTATATTGCATAATTTCCGAAGCACTTTCACATGTGCTTCTGAAAATCTCTTGTGCACCACTGCAAAAATAGAGTAATATTGTGAAATATTAAAATAGCTGTTTATATGTAAATAAATTTTAAAATCTAATTTATTCCTGTGACGGTAAAGCTGAAATTTCAGCATCATTACTCCAGTCTTCAGTCACATGATCCTTCAGAAATCATTCTAATATGCTGCTGATGTAGAGCTCAAGAAACATTTCTTATTATTATCAATGTTGACATTTTTGCTAATCAGTTTTTGTTTTTTCAGCAACAGAAAGTTCAAAAGAACAGCACTTTTTTTTTTAGAAAATAAACATTTTCTGTTACAATTTAGAACATGGAGGCCTACTGTCACCTAATGTGTCCTTGCTAAATAAAAGTAGGCCTATTATTTTTAATAATAAAAATAATTATTATTAATATAAAACTGGTCATAAAACAATAATAGTTTTTAAAGTGGTTAATGATGGTGTTTAGCTTTTCATAGCACAGGACAGTTTAAATTGAGTAGGCATTTTATAGCTTTAAATTAACAATTAGCATTTGACCTTTAAATCATTTAATATCATTTGTGTTATCTATAAATCCCATAAATAGACATACACACAGAAACCACTGTAACAGTGAACTAAGTAACAGTGTCAAACTGCATGACAGTTAAAATGACACTTTTAATGAATGGTGGACTTTTTTTTTAAATCGTATGAAAAGCAAAAACATCACTTTTTTATTGATGTTGCAAGACTGTATTGGAAACCAGACAAGGCAATATTTCTATATTTCTGTCAGCCTCATGATGAAATTGAGACATCATTGAACCTTCACATCATTTTTCATCTTCATGTTTCAGACATACTTATATTTTTTTCCTTGAAGGGACAGTGAAAACATGATGCCGTGTCAACTGTCCATTAATATTAAGTATTATTATGTGAAAGTGGAATACATTTTACTAATTCAATGCTTACAAAAGAGTAATTCAAAACAATGCAAGTATTGCAAGACACAATCACCTTGTCTGTTTATCTGTAAATCACCCTCTTTTCCAGATCATATTACTTCACCAGGTCCACCTTGCAGTTTTTCTATTTACATTTACATTTACATTTATGCATTTGGCAGACTCTTTTATCCAAAGCGACTTACATTGCACTAATTTTCAGGGACAATCACCACATTGAAGCAACGTGGAGTAAAGTGCCTTGCTCAAGGACACACTGGTGGATCGAACCAGCAACCTTCTGCATGTCAGTTAGGTGGTTTAACCCACTGGACCACCATCTCCATAAATAGGAACAGGACATGTATATAAGTAAATTGGTCTTAGCAGAGGATGGTTTCGATCCATCGACCTCTGGGTTATGGGCCCAGCACGCTCCGCTGCGCCACTCTGCTGTAAACCCACCCCAGATGGGACTCGAACCCACAATCCCTGGCTTAGGAGGCCAGTGCCTTATCCATTAGGCCACTGGGGCTGTTTCTGTTTCTCATTCTGTATTTATTACAGAATGAATACACTTATAAACTCCTTCCAGCAGAAGAAACTTCAAATCCTTTTGAACTAAAGCCTGTTTAACCCTTAAATGCATACCTCGGGACTTTAGTGACCCGGGACGTCATTCCTCTTCCTAATTCATTTTAAGTTCGACATCAACCTTCTTAGTATTCCGCTATCTATTCTTTGTAAACAATGTAACAAGAAAATTTTTATAAAACTATAAAAGAATGCCTGTTTTCCCATTTATTTGTGGACTTTCCCGATCCCGTCCCCCTCTGTCTCTCCAACTTCGCTTCCAGGCAAAAACCGCAAAAAAAACAAACAAACAAAAATATTTGTACAGGTTCGCCCGAGGTGTGTAACTATTCTTCTGCATTGAATCTTTGATAACTGAATAAGTGCAATTCACCTTTATTCCATAAGGTGGCAATGTCTGATACACAATGATGAAGTGACATTTCACTCATAGTTACCACAGGCAAAAAACAAAAGAATAGGAAGTATCATCAGCCAAACTTGAAATGGCTGATTTACTGCAAAGCAAGTATTGAACGCAATCAAATATTAGTGTCACTGTCACTTGATGGTGGATCTGGTGAAGAAGCTGTCAGCGATTGAAATATAGATTTTGAAGATGTTGAAATGAATAGTTTTGAGAATAAGTTTGAGACCTCAAATATGATCCAGATGCTGAATGTACTGGGAAATGAGCTCTGACGAGGACAGTGATGATGGTATAAAACATCTGCTCGAATTGAACCCTTCCAATCTCCAAAAGGTAACAAAATATGCTTTATTTTAGTCTTCTGTAACTGTTACTCTAATATCAGGAGAGTTATATATTATCGTGACAGGTAGAGATCAATCTGTGTTAGATATAGATCCGAATTTAAAGGGTTAGTTCACCCAAAAATGAAAATTCTGTCATTAATGACTCACCCTAATGTCGTTCCAAACCCGTAAGACCTCTGTTCATCTCCGGAACACGGTTTAAGATATTTTAGATTTAGTCCGAGAGCTTTCTGTCCTTCCATTGAAAGTGTATGCACACTCTACAGTCCGAGTCCAGAAAGGTAAGAAGAAAGGTGTGAAAAACATCATCAAAGTAGTCCATGTGACATCAGTGAGTTAGTTAGACTCTTTTGAAGCATCAACAATACATTTTGGTCCAAAAATAACAAAAACTATGACTTTATTCAGCATTGTCTCTTCCGTGTTTGTTTAAATCCGTGTTCACGAGTTTACGTAAGAAGCTGCTGATGTTTACAGGGAAAGAGTAAAAGGTAATCCTTTCATCTGTCTGTGTTGGTAATTTACTGTTACATCGCTGTGTTCTTTTTTGCCAATTAGGTCATCCACGACATGCACACTTACGCACCATTAAAAAATATATCAATACAGACAATGTAGAATAGCTTGTTTACAGCGTGCATCTCCCTCAGACTACAAACGAAGCTCTGGCGCACCAGATAACACGTCAGCATTGTCTTACGTCAGAAGCGTCACTGTGGACTTGTGAACGCGGATTCAAACAAACACGGAAGAGAAGACAATGCTGAATAAAGTCATAGTTTTTGTTCTTTTTGGACCAAAATGTATTGTCGATGCTTCAAAAGAGTCTAACTAACCCACTGATGTCACATGGACTACTTTAATGATGTTTTTATTACCTTTCTGGACAGTATACCGTGCATACACTTTCAATGGAGGGACAGAAAGCTCTCGGACTAAATCTAAAATATCTTAAACTGTGTTCCGGAGATGAACGGAGGTCTTACGGGTTTGGAACGACATTAGGGTGAGTCATTAATGACAGAATTTTTGGATGAACTAACCCTTTAAGGGTTTGTCATTAACTTCAAATCCTGATTCACTGCTTGATGAACCTCATTAAGTCCATACACATAATATTAAATTTATGTACCAACTTCATGAGGTTCATAAAGCAGTGAATCAGGATTTGAATAATGACAAAGATATATTTAGTCAATTGTGTCCAAATGTTTGACTGGTATAGGGATGTTTGGCCAAATGTCAGACATCTGTAGAGAGTGATGACACCAAAGCATACATTTTGGATCTCATTGCAAACAGCTCTGCAAACACAACAGCACATCATCACTCTGTGAACAGCGTCTCTGTTCTGAACTGTGAAGCATGATGCTGGGGCTCTGGGAGGCTCCTTTGGTGCAGAGGCTGGAAAACTCATAAAGTTAGAAGGAAAAATGGATGGAGCTAAATCTTCAGGGAAAATATGATGGGATTTGCAATAACACGGAGACTTGGAAGACAGATTATCTTTCACAAGGACACTGAATACATATGAATGAATTTTTCTCCCGTTTTTCCATATTTCACGTTTAGTGAAATGTCTGCGTTTGTTTACCATTGGCACTATAAAGCAAGCATTATTAACTGATGATTCTTTGTTGATTAAATTACGGTTTGGTGCTATATCACATTTCAACAGAAACGTCAAGCATTCTCAGCGCACTTGAAACCAAAGTGCTCACAGAGCCGGTTCCTTCCTAACACTCCTTCTAAAGCCTCTTGTGTTCCTCAATGGTCCTGGAGGAAAAGGCCACTTACCGAAGGACCTGTAGAGCCACTCGTTCTCTCGCTCTCTCTCCTAAATGCACCACGGCACGTGAACAGCCACCCGAAGCGTGATTAATGGACCTCTCACTCTCTCTTTCTCTACCTTCTTCCTGTAGACAATGAAGTGTCTCGTTTAAAAAATTCCTCCCTGATTTACAGTCTTGTTCCATGGCTAATGGAGAACAGACCCGTTAAGAAGCCTGTGTCAAATGCGTGTTGATGCCAAATGAGCAGCTAAATATTTTTGCCTATTGGATTCAGTTTAAATAAAATATTTTAATAAAATATTGTTCTTACTCATCCCCTCTAGAAACCTGGGGTCGGTAAGTGAGCGACACTGAGAAGCACAAAATCACTTTCCAGAACATTTTCGTTCACTATTCCTCGCTGGTGGAATGATCTTCCCAACCTGGAATGCAGAATCCCTGGCAATATTCAAGAAACAGCTGAAAACGTATCTTTACCATCAGCACTTACAGTAACAGGATCATGCTGAAGAAAACAAAATCTTCCCCTATGCTTTCACTATTTCCTAATCTCTCACGGTTCTATCGGAAACTATTACTGGCACTGCTCGTGTTAATGGCCTCTTATATGATAAATCGTTTGTGGCATTCTTCTTTTGTAAGTCGCTTTGGAAAAAAAAAGGTAGCTTTTTTTTTACTTGTTGTTGAAATTTTAAGAAGTATTTCTGGGTAGGCCTACCCCATGCTTTGAGTTAAATGCTTTCACATTTTAAGTGCCTGAGCTGCTCAGGCATAAAATGTATTGATTATTTAACTTACACAAACATTAACAGGATGAATTAGCCAATAAATAAATAGCCAAATAAAGTTAAAGTGTTAGTTCACAGAAAAATGAAATTTATGTCATTAATGACTTACCCTAATGTCGTTTCACACACGTAAGACCTCCGTTCATCTCCGGAACACAGTTTGAGATATTTTATATTTAGTTAATAATTCGGATCGCGTGTCAAACTGCAAAACTGCTGAAATCACGTGACATTGGCGATCCGAATCATGAATCAATACGCTGATTCATAACCGTTCGAATCTTTGTTCGCGGATTGAAAACAAACAATGTTTGAAGAAGACAATGCTGAATAAAGTCGTTGTTTTTGTTATTTTTGGACCAAAATGTATTTTAGGTGATTCAAGAGATTCTAACTAACCCACTGATGTCACATATGGACTACTTTGATGATGTTTTAATTACCAACTGTGTCAAACTGTGTTCCGGAGATGAACGGAGGTCTTACGGGCGTGGAACGACATTAGGGTGAGTCATTAATGACATATTAAATTTTTGGGTGAACTTACCCTCTAACTATGGACCCTTTTCACAGACTGTGATGACGCAATTTTAACGGTCATTAATAACGTAAATCCTGCAACGTTTTTTGTATTTTCATTTTTTTATGTAGGCTATGTACATTTATAACACTACTAGTTTGTATTATATTACTTTTGCATCAAATTACAAAAAAACAACTTACATGCTTTGAGGGTGTTTCTAATACATTGTCTATGGGAGTGATGGTAAAAATGACATTTCTCTCTTTTCACTGCCATTATCAATCTCACAAAAATTTTCCCCTATTTTTGAAAGTTGTGAAATCACTATTGTTGCGTTTTTCTTTTGCTATTTGAGCTAATCGACACACACAAAAAAATATTTTTAATGTATTCTCTCATTCACTATAAAAGTTAACCCAACTATGACGACTTCCGCTCTGAGAAACCCTGAAATGTGAAAATGGTTTATTGCTCAGTGAAGGATTAAAAGTTAACTTACATGGGGATATGGATATTATAAGTTAATTTTAAAGATAAAATCACCATCTGGACACTGATAGCCTGAAGAGACATTTTTACATCAAGTTCCTCTGGACATGGTGAAAAATACCAACTAACTATGTCTAACTATGTCCTAGTTGGGTGCAAGTAAAGATGAGTGCAGGATCTAATTGCAGACAGTTTTGATTTTAAGAACTCAGGATGCAGAAAACGAACACGGAACAACCGGCGTAAACATGATGATAACAGACAAAGAACTGAAAGAAACACATATCTTAAATACACTGACCAAACTAATTCAATGAAATGAACAGCAGGTGTGCAAAATTAATCAAACAGTGAAAAACCATAGCAACGAACTGAAAACTACAACACAGAACTAAAACACATGCCAAAAACACACCCAAAACAGAAACAAACACAGATGATCCCTTACATTTTCCCCATGGTTCAGTCTCTTTTACTGGCGCTGTTGTTGTGGTGGGCTCCGGCTCTGGGTCTGCGATGGGCTCATGCTTGTCAATTGCTGGGATGGTGACAGCAGAAGGTGCGCTGTTTTCCTCCACACAGTCAGTATACTCCTTGAATGTTCCTCGAGGTCTGAACAAACGCAGGCAGTTGTCATTATAATGCATGGTATAAATCCATGGTATAAGTCAGAAATGCCTGCATGTGTCTCTCGAGGGCCTGGTTCCCCTTAGAGAGGAAGAGATCCATATCTTAAGGTCTATTAAACTGTTACAGTTGGGTGCAAGTGAAGATGAGTGCAGGATCTAATCACAATTTTATTTAACAAAGATCTCAGGATACAGAAAGCATATTGTAAATGTGACAATAATGGACAAAGAATTGAATGAAACAGAGCTTAAATACACTGACCAAACTAATTAACGATTAGTTCAAATTAATCAAACTATTAAAAACCATAGAAACGAACTGAAAGAACACAGAACTAAGGCTTTGTCTATCCGGATGGATTTGAAAACTGAGTTTTTGTTTTGTTTTTATGTAAACCACCTTAGAAGCTCACTGAGATGATATAGACAGAACAAGACATAATCAAGTTCATGCAATTCTTCTGGCAGGATCATTTTATTAAGCAAAATATCTAACCATTCACTGATGCATTCAGGGGTGCCTCACTTAATAGCCTACATCTGAGATGATTTGACAGATGCCAGAAAATGTTGAAACCGTTAACTAAACCTATAAACTAACCCCAATTGGATAACATATAATCATGTGACCCTATACTGTGACTGTGTCCACTGATGATAATAGATAATAATTTAACCTTCTTGGAGACTCAAAAAATGACCCTTAATTTAATCGAAGAAAGTTGTTACACACAATTTAATTTAGTTTGTTGGAAATAAATCAGTTTAGTTTAACTCTCTCACAGCAATTCTTACGTATTTTACAAGGTGGCTAATCTGTATAAATTTGTACGACCTGACTCATAATAATTTGTCTGATTTTTGCTAAACCGTACATTTGACGAGTTGGTCTATTCGTATGACTTCATAGTACGAATTACCTACCCCTAACCCCGCCCCTAAAACCTACCCATCACTGCAGTATGGAATCGTACAAATTCATATGAGTGAGGTTGTACAAATTTGTAAGAATTTGCCACCTCGAACAAATGCATACAGATTGGTTGTGAGAGCGTTGCTTTAGTTAGGTGAACACAATTTAGTTGGTCTAGGTCAAATTAAATTACTCTAATGTGTTCAACTTAACTTTATTACATTTGTCAAACAAAAATCCCAACTTTACTGAGATTTAATGAATTTTCTTGTGTTTAAACATGCAGTTTAATTTATCATTACACACACTGAAGGCAAAAAAAAAATGTCTGGACTGACATAGATCATTGAATGTCCAAGGCCTAGCACAAGCGCCACTCTTCAAAATGCAAAAGCATTACAGAAACTCCTCTAAATGTCCAACATAACTTAACTTTAAACACTATGTCTTTCCCTTTACTGAAAAACACATAAAATAACTCTTAATTCCTAAAATTACTCTCCTAAAACAGTCCCTTGCAAAGCATTCTAGGAACTACAGATCTACTGCCAAGTTAGCTTCTGTATGTCAACAAAAATTATTAATGTAGTTTTATCACAAAGGAATTAATTAAGTCAGTTTTAAATATACTGGGTGGATTGAACACAATGAAATGAAGTTGTGACAAAATATAAAAACCATGTTACTTTAGCTCATTTGAATGAATTAAACTGAACCAGTCTTTTGTTTGTTTGTTTGTTTTTGAGTGCAGTTTGTTTGTATCATACCATAGACTGTACAAAAATATGGACGACATGTCTTCACTACCTTCCACTGAAGAAAAGTGAAGCCGCCAACGTCCGAATATGGCGCTGACATCTTGTGCAGATTTGGACAATTCAATATGTCGGTCTGAACTAAACAGTTATGGAACAGTTTACAGTTATGTAAATATTGAGCTCCAATCTCCTCCCGAAAATCCCGAAAAATGGTCTGTTGGTACCTCAGTGACTACTTCACTCAGAGAAGCTGTCAATCTCAGCCGTCAATCATGACATCACACGGGCATCAAATAACTAACTAAAAGCAAACTTATTTAAAAAAACTAACTCTTGAAATGAAATCAGCGTGATAAAAACTCACTAAAATGACAGACACCATCTTTTGGAAAAAATTATTTGAAGTGTAATTTGATTGTTTAGTTTCTCTCGCGTCCATTAGAATACATGGAGGGGCGGAGTTTATGAGCTATAATGGGACCAACCACCTGGGGGTAGAGACGTTTTTGGCTTCAGTTTTCAGGACGTGTACGGCACACTTGTATCATACAGGTCGGACAATTAAACTAAAACACCTGGTTTTAGACCACAATAATTGGTGGTGTTGTTAGACCTCCTTTTGCGGCAATACGGCATAATTTCTTCTTGGGAATGACAGATACAAGTCCTGCAGTGGCCAGAGGGATTTTGAGCCATTCCTCTTCCAGAACAGTGTCCAGGTCACGATGTGATGCTGTTGGATGACTTGCTCCTTCGAAATAGTCGCTCAAAAATATTTAGATCTGGTGACTGTGCAGGCCATGGGAGAGGTTCAACTTCACTTTCATGTCCTTCAAACCATTCTGTCTTGCTGTGTGTTTGGTGTATTATCATGCTGATACACGGCACCCCCTTCAGGCTACAGAGAACAATACATGTTTCACAATGTCCACAGCCCAAGATTTGCACCGTTGGCACCATTGAAACTGACTATTTGGCATTAGCACAAGTGCCCAAAGGTTTGGCTATCAGCCCGACCATGAATGTTGTCTCTGTGGAGCTCCTGACGAACGGTTTTGGGGAAAAAGGAGAGTCGAGGTGCGCATTTAATTCTGCAGTGAGTTGGGCAGCTGTGGTTTTATGTTTTTTTGGATACAGTCTGTGTTAGTACCTGGACTTCCCTTTCAGACAGCTTCCTCTTGCATCAACAGTTAGACTCCTGCTGGATGTGGTTCATCCTACATGGTGGTATGCCGACATTACCCTGGATACCACAGCTCTTTATACACCACAAAGACTTGTTGTCCTGGTCACAGATGAGCCAGCAAGGCATGCACCAACAATTTCTCATCTTTTGAACCCCCTATATGTGTCACATTATGTTGTGTTGATTGCAATATATTATGTACAGCTGTGCTATTGCTCTTCTAATTCATCCTTCACATTCTGCTCTTACTGATGGAATGCAAAATCAGTGAAGACCAGACCACGCATAAATAGGCGAGAAACCTCCAACACTGTTGGCCAGTGTTTCAGTTTCATTGTCCAAACCACGTAGTTGACAAATTCACCAGGGAGATATTCTTTCTCTTGAAATATCAAAATTAGGGATGCTCATATTGACCGTTTAACCGTTAACCAATAGTAAGAATTTTTTTGACCGATTAGTACTATCAGTTAAACGGTTTGAAGTTTTTTTGTTTTTTGTTTTTCTGTATGGTTAAAGAAAAATATGCTGTATTTGTTAACTCACGGGGCGCATCGACACTAGCAACCACACGTCTCTGCAGACATATTTCGCAAACTATGTGGGACCATTTCGGCAGAAAGGGCGACGAAGTTACAAGCAAATTGCAAAATATGCTACACGGTATTAAAATACAGCAGTAGTACAAGCTCTTGACTGGTGGAAAACAAATGAAAGGCGCTTCCCAAGGCTGGCCACTCTAGCGAGGTGTTATCTCTGTATTCCCGGGCACCAGTGCCATCTGAATCCTTAATGCTTTCCGTCATGTGGTTTTGGTCAAGTTTACTAAAATAGCCTAAACATGGTCACATATTGATGGTTTATAGAACAATTACTCAGAGTCTCCCTCTGTCGTTTCAAAGAACAGCACAACGATCGGGCGCGTCGAAACACTTCCTCAAACAGACAAAGGCGCGCGCGCGCAGTCAGCGGAGGCTCGCACTGCGGAGACCGTATAAACGAGGCTTTCTGCCGCGGGTCTAACTGTCAACAGGCTAACTTACATCATTTATACATGTTACTTTAAAAAAAAACAGTCAAGCTGTGGATTGAGGTAGGCCTGATATTTTGATTTGACGGGAAAAACTATTCAGATTCTTCATAGCTTCAAACGGATTCAGTGTATTTTCGTTTTGTTATCTTAATTTGGTAATTATTTAATTAAGAAAATAAACAGAGTAGGCCTATTTATTTTATGCTTTTTATTTATATGGTTTCATTCAGTTTTTCTCTGTTGTCAGAAAAGCTACAGGTGCCTGAACATGTGAAAATGTGTGAATCCAGGTTCTGTTGTCGATCTGTTGTGCTGTTTGCACAGTAAAATAAAATACAATTTTACTATTTTTTACTATTTTACTATTACTATTTTATTAGTAAAATAAACCAATGAAAAAGTATTTTTAACGGGTCACAGACACTCATCAATTGTTTTTTTTTATTTATTTGATGTCAATTCAATATTATAATCTTATCAGTTAACGGTTTATAATCGATTAATGAGCATCGGTTGTCTGGAAAAATAACCGAAATGCGCATCCCTAATCAAAATGGTGTTTTATTGGTAGATATGTACACAGATGAAATACTTAAACGGAAACCAATAATCAGTTTATTAAAAAAGAATATTGTTTTTGTACTTTTTGTTGACACGAAATGTACCCCCAATTACAGATTTAAGAAATGTAATGAATGATGGGGACATTGAAACGTACAACATAGTATAAATGATGTTGCATAGCAATGCCAAAAGATCATTTTGTGAAAAAAATATTCCTGTTTTGTATACACATGCCATTTTTCAATGTTTTCAAAACGTCTGGAGCCAATGTTATGTTGTAAAGTTACACCATTTGAAGACAGAACAGTCGCTAACCACTATACATACTGATGAAGCAGGTCGACCTAATTTAGGGGAATTGACATTTTGTGGTGTGATTCTCATGTAAGGCAAGTGGGAAGGTTTTACTGACGCCATTAAACGAAGTCATCAGCGGAAAAATGATTGAACTAGTTTACTCATCAAGTAGTTTCATATTCTCTCGCTCATTTGAATATCTGCATCCATCCTTCACCATCCCATCATGACTCCAGGTCACGGCTAACACATCAAGATTTATTCATGCTGACAATGAGCTACTCTCTCTAATTTACTCATTGAAATTAACATGATTGACATGTTCATTTTATCACACTGTGTGGTAGTCCCACCCTCCCCTCACCCTCCTGTGGCAGTGTGATCTGATTGGCCGAGGCAGACTGTAATCATTGACAAGCCCATTAAAAGAGACTCTGAACAATTATCTTGCTAATTCAGAATATTCTTTTTAATTTGCCACCATGTAATTGTCAATCCTGAAAGTGTAATCGCTATTTTTTCCATTCCAGTCCTCAAGTGTGCAGGTCAGGGAAGGGTATTTTTGGCTTGTAACCTTTAGCTGCAGTTTACTTCGAAATCAACAAATGCAAATCTGCAACATACATATACATGTGCTTATCTAAAATAACAGCATGTCAATGGAATAAGGGATGAAAATTCATTTCAACAGTCATCATTTATCTCAGACACCCTCACATGCAGACTGATTAGCTTCAGTTTGATGTGGCATCATCAAGCTATTTGTCAACTGCATGTAACATCATATCTTTATATCAAAATTAAACAAAACGCTCATACCTCCATACTAGCTTTAGGGGCCGTTTATGCTACACTGTTTTCAACTAAAAACATACAACTTTTGTTAGGCGTTTAGGTTGTTCATTTACACGCCAACTGTGTTTTGGGGGCCTGAAAAAGGAAAAAAAAATCAGTTTTTAGTATATCATTGTTATGTAAACGTACACTCTAAAAAATGCTGGGTAAAAAACAACCCAATCTTGGGTCAAATATGGACTAACCCAGCGATTGGGTTGTTTTAACCCAGCAATTGGGTTGTCTTAGGCAAACATTTAACCCAACTGCCGGGTTAAAACAACTGCTTGGTTAGTCCATTTTTGACCCAACATTGGGTTAAAACAACCCAGCATTTTTTGGAGTGTACCCTTAGTACTGTAGAAAATTAAGCTTTGCCATTAAAATAAATTACATTTTTAAAAGTACTCCATTACCAGAGGTGTAAAGAGTACCTGAAAACCACACTTGAGTAAAAGTACAGATTCCTTACAGAGAAAATGACTCCACAAGTCACCAATTTCAATACGACTTAAGTACTGTTAAAATCATAAAAGCCAACTCTAAGACTTTTACTTAAGTCGTATTGAAATTGGTGACTTGTGGAGTCATTTTCTCTGTAAGGAATCTGTACTTTTACTCAAGTGTGGTTTTCAGGTACTCTTTACACCTCTGGTAATGGAGTACTTTTAAAAATGTAATTTATTTTAATGGCAAAGCTTAATTTTCTACAGTACTAAGGGTACACTCCAAAAAATGCTGGGTTGTTTTAACCCAATGTTGGGTCAAAAATGGACTAACCAAGCAGTTGGGTTGTTTTAACCCGGCAGTTGGGTTAAATGTTTGCCTAAGACAACCCAATTGCTGGGTTAAAACAACCCAATCGCTGGGTTAGTCCATATTTGACCCAACATTGGGTTAAAACAAACCAGCCTTTTTTAGAGTGCAACACCTGAGAGACATACCTGTGAAAATAAGAAACTATTAATTTGTATAATTATTTGTATGTTTATTTCTAAAATAACACCTCAATATTGCAATAAATCATGGTCGACACTAGTGTTGTCAAAAGTACCGACCGCGATACCAAATCGATACTGAAGTTTTAAAAATGTGCCGCTTTGAGCGCTGTTGAGCTGTAATCGTAAACACTTCTGACTGGCCATTGTGCTCACGCGCTCATCGGATGTGCCTGTGATTGGCTACAATGATCAACGCACTGCACAGTGTTTGAAAGCACAAGCAGGCATCAACCAGCGGACCGGTAGGCTGACAGACGCCTGCATTCAAACGCTCCGTGTGTATCAGTGCAAGCACTCTGAGAAAAGAGTCATTGATATATATTTATAACATGTTTGTGAAGAGCTGATCATTGTAGCCAATCAGATGTGTTTGAGTGCGTGAACGCGATGGCCAGTCAGAGGTTTTGATTCCGCTCAACAACGCTCAAAGCGTCACATTTTTAAAACTTCAGTATCGATTTGGTATCGCGGTCGATACTTTTGACAACACTAGTCGACACAACAGCATCTTAAACATCTACAAACTCAGAAGTCACAGTTAAGCTCAAGTGCACAAAAAGTCCACAAGTAAGCCACTATCCTTCAAAAAGGTCTAGTCAATATAGAGGGTAAATAAAATAATGTTAAGTAAAATGAAATGTGGTGTTAATTTTGGCCTCCTCACCGGCTGCAGTCATGGCCTCGTCTCATAAATCAAACACCTGCGATTCATCAACTACCTGCTAATGCACTCGCATGCACACAAGATACTTGGAGAATGTGATTTTGCTTCTTTATAGCAGAAACAACATTACCCATCATCACAAATTAATTGGAGTAAAAAGTACATTTACTTATTAATAAATGTAGTAAAGTAGAGAGTAAAAGTTGCTAATATATTTGATACTCAGTAAAACTAAAAAGTAGCCAAAAAGATACTAAAGTACAATAACTGATTACATTTCCTCAACTACTTTACTCTGCAAACATGCCTAAGATTCATCCTGAGACTAAAGTTTTGGTTATCAAGAGGGCTGAAGACCAGATCCACTGCTAATGTGGCAGACACCTTCAAAGTGTCTCAGCATCAAGTACAGAGGATAAAAATAAGATTTGAAGAGACTGGAGACGTTTATGACAAACCCAGGTCAGGCAGACCCTGCAAGACAACTGCTCAAGAGGACTGTTTGTTGGCTCGAAAATCCAAGGCCAGCCCATTTTCCACTGCAGCAGAGCTCCACGAGACCTGGTCACCTGAAGTCCCTGTGTCAACCAGAACAGTTTGTTGGATTCTGTCTCGAAATGGCCTCCATGGTCGAATCAGTGCCCAGAAGCCAGCACTAAACAAAAGACAATTGAAAAACCGTGTGGCATTTGCCAAAGCCCACAGCCTGCTAAAAAGATGGACGCTGGAAAAGTGGCAGAAGGTGGATTTTTCAGATGAATCTTCTGTTGAATTACACCACAGTCGCCGCAAATATTGCAGGAGACCTACTGGAGCCCGCATGGATCCGAGATTCACCCAGAAAACAGTGAAGTTTGGTGGGGGAGAAATCATGGTCTTGGGTTACATCTAGTATGGGGGTGTGCGAGAGATCTACAGGGTGGAAGGCAACTTCAATAGTCTAAAATACCAAGAAATCTTATACCTCTTATATTCCCAACCATAAAAGAGGCAAAATTCTGCAGCAGGATGGTGCTCCATCGCATTCTTCCATCTCCACATCAAAGTTCCTCGAGGCAAAGAAGATCAAGATGCTCCAGGATTGGCCAGCCCAGTCACCAGACATGAACATCATTGAGCATATGTGGGGTAAGAGGAAGCATGGAAGACGAAACCAAAGAATATTGATGAACTCTGGGAGGCATGCAAGACTGCTTTCTTTGCTTTCTTTGCAATAAATTGTATGAGTCCTTGCCAAACCGCATGGATGCAGTCCTTCAAGCTCATGGAAGACATACAAGATATTAAATTTGGATCTCACAGAACCACTACTTAATTTGCTGACATATTTTTGTATTTGCAGTAAATTTGTTCAATTTCTGTATAGGCGACAAAACTTTTGTCTTGCCAAAATTTGACCTTTCTGTCTTGATTAAATGATAAATCTTTTTTCAGTGATACTAATTTATTTCAGTGCATTAAACATCATTTGGGAGGGTTTTAGCTTTTCATATGAGCCATTTCTAACACCAATTGATGAATTAAAAATCATGTTAATAGCAGGTGTTTCTACAAAATAGATAAGCGACACAACTTTTGTCAGGGACTGTAGAGAGAGAGAGTATATAGTTCAAATAAATTACTATAAAATAATATTATGTTTGTTAGACTGTGTTCTTTTGTTTTGTCATTATGCTCATGTTTAGATAGGCCTGTTAATACCGGTGTACCATTGCATGCCACGTTTTTGAATACTTTAACCACCCCCCAGGATAATGGGGGTCACGAGTCACTGGCACCGTTATTTTGAGGGACGTGGGCTGAAAAGTTTGGGAACCCCTGCTGTAGATGACGATATCACTTCTATTGTAGCAGAAATAAACTACTGCAGAAAGGTTAGGTGTTGATGCATTACTCATTACAGATGTAAATAGTAAAGAGTACATTTATTGAAAAATTTAGCCAAGTAGAGAGTAAAACAGTAAAATTACAGAGTAGCCAAAAAGATACTTAAGTACATTAACTGATTACCTTTACTCAAATACTTTACACCACTGCTTTTTGTATTTGATATTATTTGACTTTATTATAAACAGCCACAATCATGCAGACTATGAATTTATTTAAATTCATTACAGTATTTAAAGGTGCCCTAGAATGAGTTGAAACAATATTTTAAATTGTTCTCTGATATCTACATAGAGGGTATGTGACTTATTTAAGGGTTAAAATTGTCCAGATACTGTTTTACAGGTCAATTTACAACCCTAGAATGAAATGGTCTGTATTTGCCTTATTTGGAAGGGTTATGAATATTAATGCAGAGTTCTGCTGTGATTGGCTGTTTCACTGCGCGGCTCAGTGACAGAAACACATCTATACTGTCCGTCATGACAATGGAGAGATTATGCATCCAACCTTATATGTTTGATCCTGTTTCTGATGAAGATGCAGTGTTAAAAGTCTGTGCCCTAATATAGACTACATTACCCATAATGCATGTGTTCATCTGTAGTTCTGATCGCTCGTGGCGATCTTCTGTGTAGTCTGGGGCTATGAGTGCATTATTCGCGGTGCTGAGAATGGCCATCCTTGGTTAATCCTGAGCTAGCCTTGTGTGTAAGTGCTGTGTGCGTCCTTAAGATGTAAGTACTATTTTTACATGAATGGCGCACTTGTTGCAGAGTTATTCGCCCAGGTGACGGTTGTTGCACGTTATCTTTTGCTATACTGCTCATGCCGCTACAGCACTCCATAAGCAATCTTAAAGTGGCCATCTACTATATATACTTTAGTTATTGCCTTGTAAATAACTGCAAATATTATATTTAATGTGTAGTTCGCCTGTTGTGGCACCTTTTTTCACCATTTGGAGATTTATGGCATTTATGCGAGTTCATTTATAGTGTTAGAGCTCCTCCAGTGGATCTTGGTGGTATTGCGGGCGTTTTTATGTATCTGTATGTAACCATAGCCTACATGTTTATTAATATACATTTTATTGTATTTTGTTTCAGATAACCACACACACACACACACAAATCCACCTATTTGTCATTTTAACACCTAAACCGCCATCATCTCCATGTACCTGACTTCTCTTCAATAAATTCTCAAACTGCACCATTGGATTTGCCTATTCCTTCTTACCGAGGAAGACTCAGTTGACGAGCAATCCAAAATCAGCCGCAGACGCACACAGTCTCTTACAAGTGGTCCTTCGAGCCGGATGTTTATTGGCTGAGTCAACAAGATGGCAACTCCACAAGATGAAGTTCCTCAGGAGGAGAGTCCAAAGCATAGTCCCCGTCCAAGAAGGAGCAAAAAGCTTCCGAGACATCTGGCGGAGTATGAGCATGACCTACCTGATCCAGAGGAAATGGAGTCTTCAAGCGGCAGCAGTTCAGATGAACCTGAGAAGAGGAAGGAGACGAGAAAATGGAAGAGAATGGAGGCAGCGTGGGGAAGTGTACTGAAGACGATGAATGAGATGCAAATCACTATGAAGGAGACCAGTGGTGCATTAACCAAGCGTGTGGAACAACTGGAGCGAGCATGCAATTCATGCAGTCCTCTCCTACTCAGAGTGATGCTCAACAACAAGATAGAGCCGCTTCGGTTCCTGCTCTACTTCAAACACCCCATTATAGCAGTGACATGAGCAGCATCCATACTACTGAGCAACTACACGTCCTAGTAGCAGCAGAGAGGCAGGACATTAGAACACCTGTGAACCTGTTAAGGCCAGTAGAACCTTTTGCATCTTCACCACTGAGAAATGCAAATCCCATTCTCTATTCAGCACCAAATTCAGCTTCACTACCTCTAAACCCTAGTATTCAACCTACTTCAAATCCTCAGACAGTGCTGCTGCCTCCTATCTCTGTAGCTAAATCTGCACAGCAGCCAAGCACAGTGCTAGTACATCAACCTGCGCTTTACCAACCGCCAGTGATACCGTCAGTACTGCAGCACAGGGTGAATACTGCATTTCAGCCCGCTGGTCAGTCTGCCCCTGGGCCTCGCCACAGCCTGTTCCCCAGGAGAATCCCTGCGGCCCCCCTTCCAGGGATTCAGCCAGTTCTAAAACCTGTCAATCAAGCAGCCCAATCAGTACAGTTCGGGGGGCTTGAACCGAGTCAGTCTGACCCTCTATACAGTCAGAGGTACCGACACCCGCAGCCTCCTGGCAGCTCCGACCAGGTACTCTCTGCACGATCCCATGACTTCCCTGCAGTCTCAGCGTCATTGTATCGGCCACCGCCGGGGATATCAGCCCCACCGACCAATAGCCAGCTTTATGCTGCTCCACCTCCTGATCCAGCCCCCTACTACTCTGCTGCTTATCCACCAGTCTCTGCCTACGCTTCACTGCCTGCTGCATATACTGCACAAGACGCAGTACCTCCTGCAGCTGAAGCCACCCAGCCAAACCTGATGGAGATTATCCTAGCATCCTCATATGGCATCCCGAAGCCTAGACTGGTGACATTTAAATCAGGCAGAGAGTGTGACTTTGTATTACTGAAGAAAGGACTGGACAGCCTCCTTGGGCCACATGCTCATCTCACTGAGGAATATAAATATCACATTCTGATAGATCAGTTAGAGCATCCATGTGCGTTACAAGTGGCCAGACGCTATATCCATGACCGCACTCCTTACACTAGTGCAATGAGAGCTTTGGAGCAGAGATATGGGCAACCCAGGCAATTAGTACAGAGTGAACTGAGTGCTATACTTAATTGCGCTCCTATTAAGGCATGTGATCCTCAAGCCTTTGAAGATTTCTCTCTGGCGGTGTCCAGCCTAGTGGGCCTCCTCAGTACAATGGACGATGTAGCAGCTAGTGAGCTCCAGTGTGGTTCACATGTAGACAGGTTACTCACTAAGCTTCAGCCTAGTTACAGAGACAGTTTTATTGAGCACTGCATCACACGTGGTATCATACGCACTGGCAGCAGTCGCACCTATAATATGTAACGACTTCTCAGAATGGCTCGGCGCAAGTCCCAAGTTTTACAGTTATCACGGCAAGTCATTCAGCCACAGCCCTCAGACAGATCACGCCCAGAGAGGGCAACATCAGAGCCTCTGCAGGGTCCAGGGTACAGAGTAAGTCTATATCCATCTATTATGGATCAGATCCAGCTCAAACACACCGAAGATAGACACCAAGGTGCATATAACTAATCCGTCTCTCTTCTAAGAAGAGGCCGTTCAACCATACTGCCCATACTGTGAAGGGACAGAGCATTACCTCAGTGGCTGTGTAGAGTTCAAAAAGCTAGACCTCAAAGCTGTAGCTTCTTGGATAAAGGAAAAATGCAAATGCTGGCGCTGTGGCGTAAACATACCCTGAGCAGTGCACTCTTAAGAAAATGTGCAGCACCTGTGGAGAACAGCACTTATTAGTGCTTCATGACCTAGCTGAAGCGAAGAGGAGGGACCGAATATCCTAACAGTGAGCACCAGCCGAGTGTTTCTGGCCCCTATCAGTCACTCTAGCCGTGTAATGCTTAAGGTTGTGCCTATCCAGTTACACCATCAAAGTAAATCTCTGGACACATATGCTCTCCTGGATGATGGCTCAGAGAAAACCATTATACTCCCTGCTGCTGTCAAGTTGTTAGGCTTAATCCAGGAGGAAGAAACTCTGTCCCTGCGTACTATTCGTCAAGATGTGATCCATATTAAAGGAGGATATGTCTCTTTCCAGGTGTCCCCAAAGGCCAAGCCGAAAACACGATACAAGATCATACGTGCCTTTACCGCCCAACAGCTCAGCCTAGCTGAACAGTCATGCCCAGCGGAACTCTTAAAGGAGAAGTATCATCACCTACAGAGAGTGCAGCTTGAAGGATTTGATCAGATACAGCCACTTTTGTTAATTGGCTCTGACAATGCTCACCTCATAACTCCTGTTTGTCCTATCCTGCGAGGCTCATCACAAGGACCTGTCGCAGTCTGCACCAAGCTCGGCTGGGCCATCCAGGGTCCGTGCAGCAGTATGCCTACACAGCATGGGGAGACGCAATGCCTGAACATATCATGCCTTTCTCCTGCCATTGCCCTTCAACAGGATGTACAACGTCTGTGGCAACTAGATGCCCCCCTCTATCGACCTGTGAAGGAGGTCACCCGTTCAAAGGAGGACAAAGAGGCCATAGCCATGTTAGAGGCCAAGACCATCAGAGTACCTGTGGATGGTGTAGAGCGATATGCCACCCCTTGCTAAGGAAAAGGACTTCCCACAGATGCATGTCTCCTCTGAAGTAGTTAAAGGACTTCTGAGGTCCACTGAGCGTAAGCTAACTAGGAATCCTGACCTGGCACTCAAGTACAATCAGGAAATCAAGAGGTTGATAGACTCTGGTTATGTGGTAAAGCTGACTCCCGAAGAGATTCATAGATCTGCTGAATCTTGGTATGTACCACACCACATTGTACATCATAACAATAAAGCTCGGGTGGTCTTTAACTGCTCATTTGAGTTCCAAGGGACCGTTCTTAACCACTACCTCCTGCCAGGACCCTGCCTTGGGCCTACACTGCTTGGTGTCCTCCTGCGTTTCCGCCAATACCCTGTAGCAGTGAGCGGCGATATAAAGGCTATGTTTCACCAGATTCGCCTGCTCCCTGAAGACTGCCCCCTGCTGCGGTTCTTATGGAGAGACTGTGAAACTGAGAGGCCTCCAGATGTATATGAGTGGAGAGTCCTGCCTTTTGGGACAACGTGTAGTCCCTGCTGTGCTACCTTTGCACTTCAGAGCCACGTAAAGGAGCACAGACATTCCTATAAAGACATCTACGACTCTGTCCACACAGCTTTCTACGTGGACAACTGCCTGCAGTCCCTTTCTGACCCACAAGAGGCCAAACTGCTCATTGAAAGAATGAGAGCTGCTTATTCAAGGTGGATTTGAGATACGCCAGTGGGCAGCAACATCCCTGAAGTGGTCGCTCATCTGCCAGGTACGGCCAGATCAGATAGCTGTGAACTGTGGCTAAACTTTAAAAGCCTTGATCCTCAGGAGTCAACCCTGGACCTCAGTTGGCACTGTACTACTGACGTCCTGGGATACAAGCACCGCCCTGTTACCTACACAACTGTGACACTGCGCAATGTTTATAAAGTACTGGCCAGTCAGTACGACCCACTGGGTTATATCTGCCCCTACACTACAAGAGCAAAGCTCATCGTGCAGGCCCTGTGGAGCACAGAGAGAGGATGGGACGAGCCCATAGAAGGAAACCTGCTTCAGTCCTGGCTTGAATGGGAAAAGGAATTGCCTTATCTCCAGTGTATCACCATCCCTCGATGTTATGCTCCCACTCACAATAACAACAGTACGACATATGAGGCTCACATCTTCTGTGACGCCTCAGAGAAGCGTATGGGGCTGTGGCCTATCTCAGAGTCATAGAGCAGCAGGCTCACATCTACACCTCATTCGTCATGGCACGCTCCAGAGTAGCACCCGCAAGCAGGTGTCGATACCCAGACTGGAGTTGTGTGGTGCTCTCACTGGAGCCCAACTGACCAAGGTACTCCAAACTGAGCTCTCACTACCTTCGCTCAGTCTACCTGTGGGATTCCACTACAGTACTTCAGTGGATCCAGTCCAGCTCCTGCAGGTACAAAGTTTTTGTGGGGACTCGGATCTGTGAGATACAGGAGCTGACCTCTCCGGAACAGTGGGGGTATGTGAACTCTTATGATAATCCAGCCGATGACATCACGAGAGGAAAATCACTTTCAGAGCTCACAGTATCCAGCCGATGGTCGCAGGGCCCACACTTTCTCACACAGACTCCTGACACCTGGCCAAAGCCCCCGACAGAGTTCTCAGAATGTGGCAGTGAAGAACTCAGAAAGACTGCCTTCTGTGGCATTACAAATGTATCACCAAGTCAGCCAGATCCAGCACAGTATACATCTTTGGATGACTTAATTCTGGCCACTCACCAATTCCTGCAGGGGGCGGCTACCATCTCCTACACTGCAAGTGAGCGCCTGGAGGCAGAGACCCAGCTGCTTCGATCTGCACAGAGGACAGTTTCACAGAGGAGGTCCAAGCCTTAAAAGCAGGTAACCCTGTTCGCCAGAGCAGTCGTCTCAGCGCCCTTTCCTGAGTATGACAGCCTCAGTGGACTAGTCAGAGTGGGAGGCCGTCTGCGTCAAGCTACAGATGTAGACCCTGACAGCATCCACCCAGTTGTGTTATCACCTGATCACCCTCTGACTCAGCTCATCATAAAGCACTATGACGTTCAGCTGTTTCACCCTGGTGCAGAGAGACTCTATGCCGAGATACGCCGCACTTACTGGATCCTCAGAGGTCGCCAGGCCATTAAGAAGCATCAGTACCGGTGTGTGGATTGCAGGAGATGGCGCGCCTCACCCTCTACACCAAAGATGGCCGACCTTCCTTCATCTCGGCTGAGACTCTACAAACCGCCCTTCTGGTCTACAGGAGTGGACTGTTTTGGACCATACCTGATTAAGATTGGGCGTAGGAGAGAGAAACGCTGGGGAATCATCTACAAATGCCTCACCACTAGATGCGTTCACTTAGAACTCATCCCCAGCCTTGACACTGACTCTTTCTTAATGTCATTACGCAGGTTTATCGCACGCCGGGGGAAGCCGTATGAGCTGTGGTCCGACCGGGGCACCAATTTCAGGGGCGGCCATAAAGAACTACAGAACGCTTTTGATAGCATGGCACCAGAGTTGCAACAGCAACTGGCGAAGCAGACTATCAACTTCCATTTCAACCCACCATACTCTCCCCATTTCGGGGGCTTGGGAGAGGGAAATCCGATCCATTAAGTCAGCCCTGCAATGTGTTCTGAAAGACCAAATTGTGGCAGAGGAAGTGCTCCTAACAGCTCTCATAGAAGTTGAATGGTTCCTTAATTCTAAACCTCTCGGATATGCCTCCTCTGATGTGGCTGATCCAGACCCCATCACGCCAAACCTGTTGCTCATGGGGCGGCATGACGCTGCATTACCACAAGCGGTGTATGCGGTCCTCATGATGCCCTTTCCAACAGAAGATGGAAACACAGCCAGGTGATCAGTGATCATTTCTGGAAACGCTTTGTCCAGAATTACCTTCCAGGGCTTCAGCTGAGACATAAATGGAGGAAATCCTCTGATAATGCTACTGTGGGACAAATTGTGATGATCATTGACTCAAACCTTCCCAGAGGGCTTTGGCCTGTTGGTACCATCACCAAGGTTTTCCCAGGGACAGATGGCGTGGTTCGAGCTGCGGAAGTGAAGGTTAAAGACAGCATCTACGTTCGCCCGATAACCAAACTGGTGGAACTCCCAGAAATGCCTGAAGATTTAAGCGGCACATCTTCGAACTAGTTGACTTTTGCATGAATGTATTTGCCAGGCAAATACAGGGCGTTAAAAGTCTGTGCCCTAATATAGACTACATTACCCATAATGCATGTGTTCATCTGTAGTTCTGATCGCTCGTGGCGATCTTCTGTGTAGTCTGGGGCTATGAGTGCATTATTCGCGGTGCTGAGAATGGCCATCCTTGGTTAATCCTGCGCTAGCCTTGTGTGTAAGTGCTGTGTGCGTCCTTAAGATGTAAGTACTATTTTTACATGAATGGCGCACTTGTTGCAGAGTTATTCGCCCGGGTGACGAAGTTGTTGTACGTTATCTTTTTGCTATACTGCTCATGCCGCTACAGCACTCCATAAGCAATCTTAAAGTGGCCATCTACTATATATACTTTAGTTATTGCCTTGTAAATAACTGCAAATATTATATTTAATGTGTAGTTCGCCTGTTGTGGCACCTTTTTTCACCATTTGGAGATTTATGGCATTTATGCGAGTTCATTTATAGTGTTAGAGCTCCCTCCAGTGGATCTTGGTGGTATTGCGGGGCGTTTTTTATGTATCTGTATGTAACCATAGCCTACATGTTTATTAATATACATTTTATTGTATTTTGTTTCAGATAACCACACACACACACACACACAAATCCACCTATTTGTCATTTTAACACCTAAACCGCCATCATCTCCATGTACCTGACTTCTCTTCAATAAATTCTCAAACTGCACCATTGGATTTGCCTATTCCTTCTTACCGAGGAAGACTCAGTTGATTTGAGCAATCCAAAATCAGCCGCAGACGCACACAGTCTCTTACATGCAGATTTTGAGGAACAACCAATTGTTTTGAGATTAGAAATGGACGCTTCTGAGTGGTAAGTTTAGTCTTTATTATCAGTAAGAACCTGCAAAACGTAACGTCAGAATGTTACTATAACTATAACCTACATGTGAACTAGCATATAACATTAACTTCACATGTTAACATCAGCAGTCACAACTTTGTTTTTAGCATTGTAAAAATATTTTAATTAAATTCACTACTTCCTGCTTGCAGGAATATAGTTTGAATTGCCGCTACTCCAATATCACACGCTGAGCGAAGCCTGCTTGATATTGTCCCAGCCAGGTTAGAAAAACTGTCTGTGGTGAAATGGGCCGAGCAAACGAGCAACTGAATTAAATTGTTGCGATATCCGGTTATAGATAAACATCAACCATACCTGTTGACAGTTTTGTTCTGTGGGAAGGGTATGAAAAGTCCTCACGTCCCCTGCACAGCCTGGAACATAACATTTATTTCCATGATCTGCCATTTTCGCTATCCTCGCTTGACACTTGTTTACTCACAATACAAGCAGAACTTCCGATGATTTGGCTGCGCAGTTCCTCCTGGCCATGAACATGTGCTGGCATATGCAAAGTTTGGTGGCGTACATATTAATGATCACGACTGTTGCGTAACAGTTGGTGAACGTTATGTTGAGATTCGCCTATTTTTCAGATTTACATATGAAGCAGGAAGCAATGGTGTTTGAGACTCGTGATGTCCATGTACTGAATTCTTGTTATTCAACTATGCCATGGTTAATTCAATTTTTCATTCTAGGGAACCTTTAACATAAGACAGTGTTTTCATATAAAAGAAAAACATTCCTGTGCAAAGGTAAAAATACCCCTGGAAATCAAGTCCAGGGGCAAATTTTGCTGCAATATACAAACAAAATACATGTTTGCGCAACAGAGGCAAGAAGCTCAATATCTCCAGTGAAAGTCAGACGTCAAACAAACAGTCGCTGCGAAACCCTTGGCATTTAGAGTTCAAGAGGGTCTTTTTGGAATATTATTGCACAGAGCCAGATTCTCCATCCCATTCCCCTCCCACTCACTTCACCTCTCACTGCAGGCAATTCAATTACCTCTCATGCAAATTATGTGCGCTTTCATTTGGAAATCCACGCCTGGGCGCCTCATAAGACTTTCTTACTCCCTGATCTCCCTTAATTAGCCCACTAATGCACCCGTTTGTCATGCTTCTGAGCGCCTGAAAGCAGCATGAAGAATGAAGGCACTCTTGATGGAGGGATGATGACAAGAGACGAAGGAGTGGGGGTGGGGGTGTAGTCATTGAGGGAAGGATGAGTAGATGGACAAAAATAGCACTACCCCAGTGTAGTGAGTGGAAAAATGGCCTTTAACACATGGATCAATAGCACTGTTGTTGAGCATCAAACATCCTCCGTGTCGCTGAATGTGTAAACAGTGAGCTCTGAGTACAATCCACACTTTGAAATTACCTCTATTGTATGCATAGTGTTGATATGCATTTACTAAGGGGTTCTGACTGTATCGAGTCATGTTATTATGTTGCAAATGTGGTTGCGGACATGTTTTAAGTGGTTGTCAGGGCGTTAATAACATTTAAAAGGTTTTCTTGTATGTGTGCGTTTTTGGGGTTACCGTTGTGCTGAAGAGTAGAGCCTGTGGTTCGTTTAACGATTGGCCGAACACCATAAAGACTATGTTATTATATTAAAAAGGTGTGCTTGTGCTTTTGTTAACCAGCTTGAAATTATGAAACATTTATAATGTAGGTAAGAAATATATTACGATATATATATATATATATATATATATATATATATATATATATATATATATATATATATATATATATATATATATATATATATGTATATATATATATATATATATATATATATATATATATATATATATATATATATGTATATATATATATATATATATATATATGTATATATATATATATATATATATATATGTATATATAATATACACTATATATGTGTGTGTGTGTGTGTGTGTTTATACTGCATGAGTAAATATTTTTGCAATATATTATACACATGCATTACCAAATCTAATCACATTTACATCTCTATAATATGGAATGTATAACTGAAAAATCACATACATTATGATATATTACTAAATATATAGTCACATATTTTTCAATATATGAAAAGCGGCTATTCAATATATTTGAATATATTAACATTTTTAAATATACCGTTATATAATTGAATATATTGATCATTCATTTGTAGCAGGGGTGTCAAACTTTGGTCCTGGTGAGCCTCAGGCCTGCAGAGTTCAGCTCATCCACATCACCAATTTATATATTTCATCCGACCAATAAAAGAAAAGTGTTTTTAATACAAAAAAAGTCAACCTTCAAATAATTATGTTCAGTTATGCACTCAATACTTGGTCGGGAATCCTTTTGCAGAAATGACTGCTTCAATGCGGCGTGGCATGGAGGCAATCAGCCTGTGGCACTGCTGAGGTGTTATGGAGGCCCAGGATGCTTCGATAGCGGCCTTAAGCTCATCCAGAGTGTTGGGTCTTGCGTCTCTCAACTTTCTCTTCACAATATCCCACAGATTCTCTATGGGGTTCAGGTCAGGAGAGTTGGCAGGCCAATTGAGCACAGTAATACCATGGTCAGTAAACCATTTACCAGTGGTTTTGGCACTGTGAGCAGGTGCCAGGTTGTGCAGAAAAACGAAATCTTCATCTCCATAAAGCTTTTCAGCAGATGGAAGCATGAAGTGCTCCAAAATCTCCTGATAGCTAGCTGCATTGACCCTGCCCTTGATAAAACACAGTGGACCAACACCAGCAGCTGACATGGCACCCCAGACCATCACTGACTGTGGGTACTTGACACTGGACTTCAGGCATTTTGGCATTTCCTTCTCCCCAGTCTTCCTCCAGACTCTGGCACCTTGATTTCCGAATGACATGCAAAATTTGAGCGACAGTCCAGTGCTGCTTCTCTGTAGCCCAGGTCAGGCGCTTCTGCCGCTGTTTCTGGTTCAAAAGTGGCTTGACCTGGGGAATGCGGCACCTGTAGCCCATTTCCTGCACACGCCTGTGCACGGTGGCTCTGGATGTTTCTACTCCAGACTCATTCCACTGCTTCCGCAGGTCCCCCAAGGTCTGGAATCGGTCCTTCTCCACAATCTTCATCAGGGTCCGGTCACCTCTTCTCGTTGTGCAACGTTTTTTGCCACACTTTTTCCTTCCCACAGACTTCCCACTGAGGTGCCTTGATACAGCACTCTGGGAACAGCCTATTCGTTCAGAAATTTCTTTCTGTGTCTTACCAGTGTTAATAATTTCCTGTTTAACACTGTGAAGCTGCTTTGAAACAATCGTCATTGTAAAGGCACTATATAAATGAAGTTGACTTGACTAGAATCTGAGTATGACGAAGTCAGGCCAGTATACAGTTGCTTGACTGTTGTTGTCAGGGTGATGCTATGAAGTTGCTAAGGTGTTTAGACTGTTTTGAATCTTGTTTGGATTTTGCAGAGCATATTTGCGGACGTGTTATGAGTGGTTGTCAGGTTGTTGCTATGATGTTGCTATGTTAATATCTTGTTAAGGTAATCTTGTTTATATGTTGCAATGCGGTTGTGTGGTTGTCAGGGTTGTGCTAAGAAGTTGCCAAGGTGTTTGACTGTTTTAAGTTTTGTTAATACATTGCACTGAAGTTACATGGATTTTGTGAGTTGAGGGTTACTTAGAAAAGTAATAGAATTCTTGCCCTTGCAAGCAATTATGGCTGTCTTTGTGTAAACATTTGCACAAAACTCTCAGTAGGATTAACTATCAGCACATGCTGTGATCGCATGAGTCGTGTGTTTCATGACATGGTGAGAGGGATAGGATGTTCATGAATCAAATAAAGCAATTCTGAGTTTTGATTCATTCATTCGTGACCAGCCATGTTAAGCTTAATCTCCCTGTTTGTATTTCTGAAATGAAGAATTATTTGGATATTCATATGTCTCAAAACTGCAAACCGCACACCACACCGGCTGTTTTCAAGTGTCATTTTAGTATATTTAATCTAGTCTCAAAACATTCTGAACTGGTGTTTGCACATGTTTCTGTGATGGTTTAGGAGTAGGGGTTGGGTTAGGTGATAACCTGATATAAAATCAGTGGAAGTCTGTGCAGTTGTCCTCACTAATATAATGAAACAAATATGTGCATATGTGTGTGTGTACTTGTACAACCCCAAATCCAGAGAAGTTGAGACATTTTGTAAAATGCAATAAAATAAAGAAATTTTGACTTGTTAGTTCTCATTAACCTTTATTTAACTGACAAATGTACAAAGAAAAGATCTTCAAAGTGTTCGCCGACTAATTTAAGTGAATTTAATATGAATTCATATATAAATGTAATATTTTAATGGATGCAACACACTCTGAAAAGTTGGGGCAGAGGCATGTTTGTTTACCGCTTTGTCACATCAACTTTCCTTTTAATTACACTTTTTAAATGTTTGGGAATTGAGGATACTAATAGTTGCAGTTTTGCAAGTGGATTTTTTGCCCTATAGGCCTTATTCAGAGCAGCGCCATGACAGGTATGAAAGCGAGGCTGTGAGGGTAAGACTTACCGTGTTTTCAGAGGTATCCACTGTAAAAAGCTGTTTAAAGCTCATTAATCACATATGATTTTCCACAGCTCGTTATCTGGAGTTTTTTTGTCTACTAAAACTTCTTGGAAATATATTTTTGCAGTGTTTCATCAGCAGAACAATCCAAAAACGCATTAAATAACAGTCTAACCCACTGAAGACATGTATGTCTATCCCTCACAGCGTCACTTTCATTCTCGTTTAAAATCAAAGATGGCGCTGCTGTGCCGCCTATCTCACCTGATACATGACAGTCTGCTCAACAGTCTGTGGTCATCGTTGTCTGAGTCTCCTTTTCATAATGTGCCATATTTTCAATAAGAGACAGATCTGGACTGCAGGCAGACAGTCAAGCACATCTCTTGGTGTAGAGTGTCTAGAATTTACCCTGTTGTGGTATGTGCAGAATGAGCCGTGGCATCATCTTGCTTGCCAGGAAAGATGTCATCTTTGTGGCAGCATATGTCACT
>CM040919.1:18593100-18830600 GCA_023029165.1 Gobiocypris rarus | reverse complement strand
AATAAATAGCTGACTCTGTATTTCTAAGCTTCATAAGATATTGACTGGATAATTTTCTTTTCAGGTAACACCATGAGAAAGATTAACCTCGGCAAAGGAAGACTGAAAACTGTCTGCAGGATACAAAACCTCAGTCGTTCAGTTTGCTTTCAAACCTTTCAACCGATGCCGATAAAAATGATGTAAGATCAAAATCACTCATAACATCACATGATGGCCACATCCTCAGCTGCTAGGAGCATCGTATAACACAATCCCATCAGCAGAGCAAACAGACAGATGATGATGATAGTGGGAGGAGAGCAGTAAGGGCCCACAGCATTGAGCTCCAGCCAGTCTCAGTCCCTCTGGCTCCCCCCTCAACAATAGAGCAGACGCGGCCTCTAGCCTGCAGCTATTGTAGCCATCCACATGGGGCCAGGGGTAATAGGTAAGACAGCTAAACTCTCTCTAGGGGGTCCTATGTACTCACTCATACACACACACGCATGGGTCAGGACACATCAGCAGGGCCGGGGAGACAGGGGTGAGAGAGAACAAACAGGAAGTGGAAAGCTGATGAAAATGTGGACATCCTAACAACACTGCAGGGTCTACATCCATAAAGCCAAAAGAGAAATACTGCTTTCCACAACTTCTGTACTGATCTGAAAACTTAACTGATTTAAATTAGTCGCATGCTAAGATACTTCTATAACATAAAATTAGTGAATATACTCCAGCCATGTGATTGTGTCCTGGTAAATCCTACATTATGGGGGACAAAATGTCCAAATTTTGTTGGTCCCCATGAGGAAAGCAGCTTAAAAATCATACAGAATTATGTTTTTTGAAAAAATAAAAAAATGCAGAAAGTTATCTGTGATGGGTAGGTTTAGGAGTAGGGTTTGAGTTAGGGGATAAAACATACAATTTGTACAGTATATAAAACATTATGTCTATGGAAAGTCCCTATAAAACACGGAAACCGTGCGTGTAGATGATTTTCATTTTATGTGTATAATTGTCATGAAAATAATGTCACATGCAAAATTGTCCTATAGGCTTCATTTTCTACATATACAAATAAAATGTAATGTTGTTCTTGACAAGTTTGGTGTGATTTACCCCCAGCAAAATACATAAACCCTCCGATATGAAATTAATGTGAGATGCATCAAATGTGTTATAAAAACAATTCCAATCTGAAATAAGAAAACAGATTAAAAATGAACAGGAAATCCTAATTTAGATAATAATATCTGAATTAACATGCTAAAATATTGAATTATACATAAAATAAGTAAAATATTATTTAATATGACTGATGCAACTTGGCGGTAAAAGGTGGTAAAATTTACCCTTATTCATGACCTTTGGATTTTTGTCTCAACACAGTATTTTTGGATGCATTTTTGTCGATAAAATGTTTTTTTCCCCCTGAAATTTAAGGAATTACTTAAAAATCTGACTTTTTTGTTCTGAATCAAGAGTGTGCCTCAGACACCAACCACATGTCTGAATATGAATATCTCACCTACTTAGTAGGTGAAAGCAGCATGTCTGAATTCACAGTTTTCATTAAACCATAGGCAAAAAAAAAGCATTTAGATGACCGACAACCTCAGCCTGAATTTCACATCCAATGGACAATATCCATGGAAGAGGAGTCCTGAATGGCAAGGAAATTACACAACCGATAAGCACATGACATGGCTGATGTAGAGCATTGCATTCATACCGTACGCATGCATAACTGGCCAAAAGTTATGCTTAGAAAGGTGTAAAATTTATGTCTAAAGACATTTTCACATATTCTGTGAGAAATGTGGGAGTGAAGTTTTAGACTAGAATATACTTTACAGTAGATCTAAGCTAGTTTAGAGTTTGTTCAGAAACAAATTTCATCTTTTGTAATGTATAAGTACAAGGAAAAGTGAACAAATTAACATATATATTAAAAACATTCATGTATTATCAATCATTTTAATTGTTCATAAGATGGCCACTTTTGAAGAAAATTAACTCCAATACGGGTCATTTTGACCCCGTAAATGCATTCGTGTAGGTATTTTTGTTTGTTTTTTTGGCTCATGCATTCTTGGTTAAAAGTTTTAATTTAATTAAAATGTAAATGTCAAGGTCATGGATTTGATTCCCATTGAAAGATGATGTTGCCACATTGACTGAGCTGTAAGTTTATTTGGATAAAGGCATTTGCCAAATGCATAAAACGTAAATGAAAATTGAAAAAGCTCGCTAAACTAACAACAGCCCGGATGTTATCTACGGTATACAAAATGAACTACCCATTACCATTGGGCACTACCCATTTGCAAACCCATTAGGCAATAAGAATAGCATAATATAGAATGTTTCGCGGTGAAAGATGTCATAAACACCAACTTATAACACTTGGTTTAGGAAGTGACAAACTGATATTTTAGTATATGATACAGCATATCCTCCGAACAGGAAAAGAGAATGTCAGGGTGTGATAGGGATGTGTTTGCCCATCAGGCCGGGTGGCAGGTACCCTACGGAGCATGAGACCCAATGTGCTCGGGCTCGGTGTGTTTGCATGTGTGCATGCGGTGAACCTGACGAGATTAAGAGGTGGCTGATCGTTCTCTCCGCATAATCCAACATCCCCTCCGCTCGGCCCTTCTCACGCTCCCAGTTCAAAGAGAAAGAGACGCAGGCGTTGGAGGGGAGGGGAAGTGATCTCTGGCTTCCTGCTCTCTTCCTAGCAGTATTATCTACTGATCTTAACATGCCGTATCTCTTAATGAACGCCCATGAGAGGTAGAATTACCTCCTTAATAACTGCTCTCAGTTTTATGGCTTAAAGGATTAATCTGCAGATTTAGATTTGGTTAACCTGGAGATATATATACTGAAACTGAAGAAGATCTTAGTGGTTTTGGAGAGTGACGGCACCACAGGTTACTGTGCAGTTCTTATATTTAAGAGCTGCTTCCACTATGTTTTACCATTAAAATATCCTCTGTGGTTTAACCCAACATAAAGATTGATTCAATCATATAAAATTATATGTTCCTTGAATAAAACCATTTCATTTAGATGGCAAAATTAGCTTTTGAAGAAAACCATTAATTCCAATACGGGTCATTTTGACCCCATTTATTTATTAGTGTAGTTTTTTTGGAGTCAAGCATTCTAGGTTATAATAATGTCAACTTAAAAGATTTACTTTAAAGTACAATTTAAATCTTTATGTTTTAACACATTTCTGTCGTGCTTTAAAGAAGTACTAACATACTATAGTAATGCACATGTAAAATTCTCATTTATAATTTTAACTGCAGTGTTTTAATATTACAAGTAATTCATCCTGTTTCATTATTATAAATGTTTAATTACAAATAGAAGATATCTGAAATTACATATAAAGATGTACCTACTAATTGAGTTGGTTAAAGTCACTCTGAACTCAAAGTTCAACTTTAAATTTAAGCTATGTACATTTTCATTTAATTGCAATTAAGTGTCTGAATACATTACATTCACTTCACACTTAAGTATATATTCTTTTAAAGTTTCCTGTATTTCTTATTCACAAGGGTGATGCAATATCATCAAAAATAGTCCACTTTGATTTTATAGGAGGTTGTTTTCTCACATGCCTGAGGTACATTGCGCTACAGCCATATCTGTCTCTATTATTAATATTCATGCCATATTAGGGAAAGTGACCTCTTTTCTAGAATATATAAATACAATTAACCCCTGTTTTAAATATAAGCTATAACAGACGGGTCTTTTTGTGTGTGTGTGCTGTGTGATAAAGGCTGGCTGTTTTTCATGGAAGGTCACCCAGCTCTCTGCCAAAAAAGCTTGGGTGATTCTGTCACATTTCACAAGGGGTCCAGCAAAAGGAGAGTGTGCTCAAACTGAGAGGAGGTCAAGCAGACAATTACAGTTCTGCTCTCTCTCATAGCTCTTTCTGACACTGGGTTAAAACCAATTAACCTGAGCTGACAGCGTCAAAGAACTGCAACGCTTATGCTTGTGCCCGTATGGTTGGGTCGCAGGAACTAATGTTTCTAAAGTGCAAATATTTCTAAAGTTAAAATTGAAGATGATTGTGTATGTGTGTGAACATTTTTTTTTCTATCCCAGTGGGGACTTCAACCTGACTGCACACAGACTTAAAAAGCTTGTTTCCTCATGGGGGCCTCAATTTAGGTCCCCATGAGGAAACAAGCTTTTTAAATGTAAAATTGTGGAAATTTTTGTGTGATGGGTAGGTTTAGGGTAGGGTTAGTGTAAGTGGATAGAATATACAGTTTGTACAGTATAAAAACCATTACGTCTATGGAGAGTCCCAACAAAGATAGTGCGTGCGTATGCGTGTGTGTGTGTGTGCGTGCGTGCGCGTGTGCGTATCTGTGTGTGTTCCATTCCATTAATATGTAAAATACATTATTACACAGAGCCCCTTTATAACACAAAACCAACAAATCAACTAATAAATAAACAAACAACTGAATAAATTTATAAATAAACTCCACACGCAGATTTCTCTTTATTTCTTTTAACACTGCGGAAGTTTCAGCAAACATTTACTGTATATATCCCACCTAATTTATTGGATGTCCTCTGGTTAGTGAAAAAAACATAATTTAGACTTGACATATGAAAATAATCCATATGTAAGAAAAAATCTGAGCTGAGATATTTTTAATATCTCATTTGGTCGTTAGATTGAATGCACAGTAAAAATAATAAAAAAGTGGAAGTTACCTAAATGGCACATAGAATAAAGCATAATAAATGCTATAATAATATATAAATAATACTAAAATACCAATTCAGTCATTCATAAATATTTTTAATGATCCATTCATGGAAAACCATAACCTTATATGTTCCTGCATTTAGGGTGCTCCATCAAAAACATCACTTCCTTTTCCACTCTGTCACTTTGACTGTATGCTTCATGTTGCAGAATGGTATGAGCGACCAGAAACCGAGAAGTGAGTAAGAGAAGGGAAAACAGAGGAGAGAGATAGAGAGAGGTCAAAGATGAAGGGATGTCAGAAGAAAGGGGGTAATTACTGGCCCTTTCTTATGGAAATGCTAATGAAGTAGGAGAGAGGCCAGTAGACAATGGGGGCTGCGAGCAGGTTGAGCGTCCCCATGTAAACAGCTTCCTGTCATGGAGCCATTTAGCCCTCACTTTTACTGACTAACAAGACATCTCCACGCCAACTACAAAGAGCCAGTCTTCATCAAAGACGGCCACAGCCACCACTAGAGCACCTCGGACAGGTCACAGCACACTTTTCCCAGGGAATGATGGGACGTCAGAGGATGTTGAGTGTCTCAGAGATCCAGATTGCTTATTTTTAACCCCCTGTGTTTGTGCAACATAGAGAAAAAATTAAGAAAAATAAAATAACGGTTCCAAAAGGGGGATTTTTCAACAAACACATTTCCTTTTCTATAAGCTTTAAAATGTACAACAAATCATTTTTTTTTGTCTCTGTGTGTTATTTGAGGTAACTGATATTTCTCATTACTTTCAGTATCTGTTAAATCAGTCATTTTACACTGTTTACCACACACACACGCACACACACACACAGTGAGTCGCACATACATGCAATGAAGCTCCTATAAGCACATCCAGTCATCTGACTCATGCTGACATTCCATCTATTATGAAGTACAGTATATCCTCTCCATCCCCTCGCCTACGCTGATGAACCGGCATATTTTTTCATATTAGACAGTAGAGTGTGAATATACACTGGAGATAAATATTGTTAGTAATCACAACTGCCAGCACAAAGGGATTTTATAGAAGCATGCTTATGTTTTCCATTGTGACAAATAATGGCTGCTTCGTAGAAAAAAACATTTGTTTAAAAAGTTGTCTAACTACTGACATTTTGACATTTTGGTTGGTTTGAAAAAGCATTACAATTTAGATTGTTTTGTTTACAGTTAGGTGCAACTACTGACATCTAGTTTTGTTTGAAATCATTTTTTTTTATTTATAATTTTTGCCTTTTCTTGCTGTTTTTGTTTTGTTTTGTTTTCAGTTGTGTCTAATTACTGATATTTTGACATTTTGGTTTGTTTGAAAAAAACAGCAAAACATTTTTTTTTCCATTTTTGCTTTGCTGTTTTGTTTTGTTTACAGTTCTAACTACTGACATTTTGGTTTGTTTGAAAAAGTGTTATTTTTTTTGTTTACAGTTATGTCTAACTACTGACATTTAGTTTTGTTTGAAATAACGTTCCAAAAAATTCTTTCATTTTTGCCTTGCTTGTTTTTGTTTTGTTTTCCGTTTTGTCTAACTACTCACATACTGTAAACACTGAAAATGAGCCCAGTATGAATCTATGCCATGTCAATAGATCTTCATCTGTCCCTTTACTTGCTGGAGTAGCAATTCATGATAAACCACTGGGGTCAGAATTCCAGAACTGAATGACCAGATGTTAAAATAGCAAAACTGTCCTGTAGAGGGCGACAGCTCAGGTGTCCACAGGGAGGCGGAACACTCCGGCCCACGGCTTTGGTAAAAGATCTAGGATTAGAGGGCTGTATCTATTGTTCTTTAATGAGTGGCTTTGATCTGGGCACAGCGTTTAGTGTTTGTACACCTGGGTCACTGAGGCCCTTGAGTAGGACTGGCTGTGGTGAGCTGCTGCTGGTGGGTGGTGTGTGGGGGCTGTGGGTGATGTGGATAGGGGGTTATGGGGGATATCCAGCATCGTGCAGGTAACACTTCCCAGTGAGCCACTGTTGCTGGCGTGGGAATGCAGTAAAAAGAGTCCTGCTAAGGGCCCTGCCCCCTTTGTTTGCTCTGGTTTTATGGTCTCCTGGCCCCCAGATCCTAAATGGAGCTCCAGACTACACAGACAAACACGTAGGGCTCAAGCTTCCATAAACCATAGCTGGAAGAGCTACTGTATCAGGTCCGTCTATCATCAACCAGTGCTACATTATGCCTGTGAATGGCCAGGTCAGAGCATTTTATTTCAAAACGAACATGATTCAAGCAACTAGTAAAAGATGAAATTACACAAAACCTGTCCATAATTACAAGTCATTTTTATCCCGCCAAAATAAAAACTCGACCATTTCTGTTTTTTAATTTTAGAGTATTTGATCTGTAGCCAGTTGCATAAATTGCTAAGACTAGTCTTACAACTAGTCTTCATACGTTTGTAAGTCAGTTACACTCTAAAAAATGCTTGGTAAAAAAAAATAAAACAACCCAAGTTGGGTTGAAAATGGACTAACCCAGCAATTGGGTCGTTTTAACCCAGCAATTGGGCTGTTTTACTCCAGCGATTGGGTTGTCTTAAGCAAACATTTAACCCAACCACAGGCTTAAAACAACCCAATCGCTGGGTTAAAACAACCCTTTTACTGGGTTAGTCCATTTTCAACCAAACTCGGGTTGTTTTTCACCCAGCATTTTTTAGAGTGCACATAAAAACATAGATTGGACTAATGTGATACTTAAAATAACTATACACATATCTAATATGAACTAAATCATTGCTAATAACAATACCAGTGCAACTTGGGAGTTGTATTATCCATTGGAAATTAAAAAGTTAAAATGTTACAGACAGATTTTCACATGCTGAGATTGTGTGCACACTCCTTCCAGTTCCAGTTATTAGTTTTATTTATTTTTTCTGAATGTTTACGCAAATTGACAGAACTCAGAATGTAACTGATTAGTAGAAATCAGAAGTTGCACTAAATAAATGTCCCTTTCTAAAAAACATACACTCACACATTCCTACTTTTGTGGTAAGGCATAAAGCGTCAATATCTGTCTTACTGATGTTTGATGAAGTCAGAGGCTGTTTTTAGCCTGTAGCTACAAGTGGCGTCACTATGACGACATCATCCCCAGAGGCTAAAAGGAAATGAAGACTCAGATTTACACCTACACCATCACTCTCCATGCATATTAACTGCTTATATGTTTCTGCATACACTGTTTCCACTTGCATTCAAGTAGAACATCACTGTAGTCACTGTATCTGATAAAGGAACAACCAGAGGAAGTAAACTTCTTTATATTTGTATACAATTTAACCAAAATGTTTCCTTTAACTAATCAATCTGTGCACCACCTCAAGCATCTGTATGCGCGAGTCTGCTTGTGACCGCAGTGAATGTTTTAATTATGTCTTTTTTCACACACTGGTGAGTGTTGACCTCAGTGAGACACCACAAAACATGAAAAATCTGCTAAAGGAAGCATCTTTCCATGTGATGTTACACACACTTAACTCTTTAAAGACGTTTTACCCTTAAACGCATGAATGTTTCGCCAATCATTATTACATATTCGGGTCTTTAGCGACCCGGATCTATATCTATACACTGATGGATCTCTTCCTGTCGCGATAATATAAAACTCTCCTGATATTAGAGTAACAATTACAACCCATTAGCGACATTAACATTAGCCTATACAATTTTTACAAAAAAAAATTAATGGGAAAACAGGAATTCTGTTATATTTGTATTATTTTGTTCTTGTTATATTTTATAATGATTTTGAGGAATACTATAAGAAGGTTGATGTCTAACTTTAAAAAATGAGCGATTAGTGAATGATGTCCCGGGTCACTAAAGACCCGAGGTATGCGTTTAAACATAACCAAACATATTTTCACTCTGTGAGAGGCCCTTAACACATGAGTATGTCAGCTATTAAAAACATCATATTGTGTAGGCCTAAAGGATATAAGACTAATGTAGCAGGCAACACTTGGGACACTTATTTCCCCTTATAGAAGTTCTTGATCCAAATAAAAAATGTATTGGAATCATGTGAACCGATGTGTTTTTAATTTTAGTTCCTGAGGCACCGATGTGGAAGTTCCAACAGGATCCTTGAGTCAGTTCAGCGCGCTTTCTGTACTCTCTTAAAAAAAAAGGTTCAATGGGCTTCTATATAACCCTTTATGCCCAAAAAAGTTCTATATAATGAGAAATGCTTTTGCATAATACTTTAATGTTTAACAGGTTATTTCAATTTTTTCTATTAATTGTTTTGCATTTGACAGTGCATAATGCCAACTTAGATGTATATACTGAGGGAAAAACAACCATCAGAATGCAAAACTTTTCAAAGGAGTAAAAAGAGCTAATGAGTTGTTATCACTGTGTGTTTGTTGCTGGGCAACCTGACCTTGGAGTGTGCTGTAAATCAGTGCGTTGTCACCCTCTCTGCCTGGTCTGTGTGCTCAAACCAGCTAACACTGAAGTGAGATGGAGAGCCATGCATCCATGCCAACATGCTTTATTTTTAATATTAGACTTACAAAAAACTGCTCTCTAAGCATTCAGCATTGTCGTTGATGCTTCATTATGCAGAACCTGATTTCACCAAGTGCAACATGTTCCTGGATTGACATTCCAATCAACCAATCAGATTTGAGGAACAAGTTAACAGTTTATGTCAAGTTTGGGCTTTAAAGCAGGGTTAGGTGCTTCTACATCAGTGTTATTAACCTATCATTTCCCTCTGATTTAAGGGATAGTCATGGGTAGGGCTAGGGTTTAGGCGTAGGGATAGGGTTAGGATTATATTTACATTGTTCCAGGATCAGCAAAATCTGTTGACCCAGGCAAAATCAGGACGTGCCTTGATTTCATAGATCATATTTTATGAGTTTAACTAGGGTTACACTTTATTTTAAAATGCCATTGTTACAGTGTAATTACATATTTAAGTAATATTAAGTACATGTACTTACTTTAGGGTTTAGGATTAGGGTTTGGTTGAGGGTTAGTTGTGTGTAATTATGCATGTAGGCCTAACATATGTAACAGGGACACTGTAAAATAAAGTGTTACCGTAACTTGTTCATGTCATAGTGATCACATATTATTATTTATCATGGTGTGAATGAGCTTCTCATTCTGTATAACGGCAGAAAAACAAACGGACACACTGTTGGGGGTCTGGATTTGTTTTTCTCACTATGCTTTTAAAATACATCACAGAAAAAAGGGGATAAATGATAAAGAAAGAATATATTATGTAAACACTAACTTTTATTTTGAATGCGATTAATCACGATTATTTTTTTCCCAGCACTACTTAATTTCTTTCAAAATAATTCTTACTGACCCCAAACTTTTGATTTAGTCATTTATATTACACAGTGTAACTATGTTAGTAGTATATACATACAAATTAACACTTACATAATATAATCCAATATACATATTTCTTATTTTACATATTGTGTATCTATCCATTGTCATACTACATAAGCAGTTTTCCCCATCAAGTCAAGCTTCAAAATGGAATGCTATTAGTTATTAAGTATTATGTTGATTAATCATCATTACTCAATCATATTTTAGCCTCTCTGTTAGATGTGTTAATCATTTCCGTTCTGTTATGATTGCTGCTCTCAAACGTTTTGGCACCATTTCCTAGAAACTTGGATTTTTCTTGAGCAATTTTCTTTACACGGCAGTAATCATCAACCCTTTCGGATTCAATTTCATTTTTTTAAGTATAAGAGCAATTGACACGAGTGCATGCAAGATGCAAGCATCAACAAAATGTATATATTTTTAAAATACAATCTGGTTGGTTGGTTTATTTATATTGGTTTACAAGTTTATCACAAGCCCGTTTGAAACGAGGTGGATTTGGTTTCTTCAGCACAGTGCTTTTATAAAAGAAGACAGGCTGAAGGAGGACAGTGCATGTGTATGAGGGACACTAGATTGAGAGAGTTTACTGTACTGCCGTCCACACAGACACACTCCCCCCGCTCTCAGCCAGATGTGGATTGAGTCTTGAGATGCGTCTGTCACTGCTGCGTTTCCACTTCAAGTTCAGGAAATCTAAACTTTCCTCTCCTAATCACCCTGCCCTTTGAAAGGGATAAAAAAGACTGGAGGGACAGTAATTGTTCCCCTCTCTCTCGGCCCCCCTCCCCGCAATAGACGACAGACCTTTTGGATGCTAATGAGAGAGGGAGAGAAGATGGTATTGCTTCAGAAGCTTCTGATGAACTCTATCCTGTAGGGACACAGTGAGGTGAGAGCTGAAGTAACAAACAGCCAGCGGAGAAACTAGTGAGAGAAAATCATAGAGAAACGGATCTCTAAGCTGGTCTAATCAGGAGTATGAAGTGAAAGGTTTTTTTCTTCAGTTTGTTCATTAAACACTGAAAATGCTTCCTTGAAAATCTTGATGACGATGATTTCAGATGTGCACGGGCGTGTGTGTCCTCTGTAATGCTCACATATGCTTTAGAAGGTTTCTTCTGTCTTCTAAATATGAAAATAGAATTGTATTGCAACTTTTTCACTTTGCTTGGTGCTGGTTTTGCATACAATAAAAACCAAGGGTAAAAATACACTGCTGCCTTAACATTTTAAGTAGAAGCAACTCGGATGTTTAAGTCATTTCAACTTAAATTACATTAAACTGACTTATATGACAACTGTCAAATATGTTGAATCTCATAATATAAATAAAGTTGAATATTGCTTAACTCATTTTGATGAGTTAAAGCAATGTAAAAACATATGTTGTCATAACTTATTGATCTTATATTTTCTTTCCAAAATTTCTTACGGACCCTAAACTTTGTATGTAGCAGTCTATATTATATTATTATTTATACATACACAATATAAGGCAGTATACATTACTTTTTCTGTCGCACTTTACAATAAGTTCTCATTTATTAACATTAGTTAATGTATTAATTAACATGAACTAACCATGTTAACATTAGTTAATAAAAATACAGCCAATCATCCACTATAAAAAATCCAACTTATGTCTTGTATGACAAATTCAGCTTATAAAGTTTATTCAACAATTTAACATGAAAAAAGTTTGTACAACTAATTGACCCTAAGTTGAGAAAACTCAAAAATGTTCTTCAGCTGGTTGCCTTAAACTTTTACGGTTTCTCAACTTTTTTTACAGTGTGTGTACTGTGTATAATTGTTATTATGTATGTATGTATATATATATATAATATATATATATATATATATATATATATATATATATATATATATATATATATATATACACACATTCATTTTTCCCCAGCACAAAAATGAATGCTTCTAATCAGCAATGTGTTAAATTTAATAATAGTGACATTTATAAAGTTACACAATATTTGTATTTTAAATAAATGCTGTTCTTTTGAACTTCCTATTAATCAAATAATCCAAAAATGTAATTATTTATCAAATGATTTGGAGCTTGACTGTCTACACAGATATAAGAAAACTGCTAAATATGTATTTTTGCTCAGACAAAATTGGGAATGTGTATTATGTTTCTCTCTCTCTTTGTGTATGTGTGTGTGTTGACATTTGTTTGGTTCCCATGAGGAAAAACGGCGTGTAAATCAAACAGAATGATGTTTTTTGAAAATGTGAAAATACAGAAAGTTTTCTGTGACGGGTAGGTTTAGGGTAAGGGGGTAGAATATACAATTTGTACAACATAAAAATGATATGTCTATGGAAAGTCCCCATAAAACATGGAAATGTGTGTGTGTGTGTGTGTGTCTGTATGTGCCTGTGCGTGTGCGTGTGTGTGTGTGTGTGTTTGTGTGTGTGTGTGTGTGTGTGTATCTTGTCTCTTTTATGTGTGTGTGTGTGTGTGTGTGTGTATCTTGTCTCTTTTATTTTCCAAAGACTGACTCATCCGATTCCCCTGTTTACTGATTTAGGCCGGAGAGGAGAAGTGTGGAAAATATGCATCTTCTCTTATAACTGTCCTTTTGTGGAGCACCAGTCCTCTGTAATATTTCTCACCGAGGTGAGAGTGTCCTTATGCCAGAGAGAGGCAGCATCTCTTAACCCCTACATCGCCGAGCAGAACCGCTCACACAAAACCTCCATCCACATGCACAGAATCTGTATAGAAAACACAAAGACAATTCAAAACAAAATTCCATGCACTTCAAATAATGGGTTACACTTTATTTTATTGTGTCCCGGTTACAGTGAAATTATATATTTAAGTACTGAGTCATATTAATTAAGTACATATACTTACTATAGGGTTAGGATAGGATTAGGGTTGCATGTAATTATACCTAATTTATGGGTAATACTATGGTAAATTCATGTAATGTGTGTAACAAGGACACATTAAAATAAAGTGTTACCAAATAATGCTTTGTCTTTTAGTGACAAAAAACAGTGTACTTTCATGATAACATGTAAATCGGGTTTATTCTATTTTATTCTATTCTGTTTTATATTTTGTGTGTGTACAGGTTTATATTGCATCCAAATGTGACCCTGGACCACAAAACCAGTCATAAGTCATATTTGTAGCCATAGCCAACAATACATTGTATGGGTCAAAATTATTGCCAAAATCATTAGGATATTAAGTAATGTGTTCCATGAAGATATTTTGTACATTTCCTACCATAAATACACCAAAAATTGTATTATTAGTAGTAATATACATTTCTAAGCACTTCATTTGGACAACTTTGTCAGGCGATCAAGGCGATCAGATTTCAGATTTTCAAATATTTGTATCTCGGCCAAATACTGTCCTGTCCTAACCATACATCAATGGAAAGCTTATTTATTCAGATGATGTATAAATCTAAATTGACTGGTTTTGTGTTCCAGGATCACAAATGTCCCCACAAGAATAGAAAAACCTGAGATCACCTACATTATGGGGACCAACCACGAGGTAAATTGATTAATAAACATACTAAATTAAGGTTTTTTTTTAACGTTTTCTGTGACGGGTTTAGGGGTAGGGTTAGTGTAAGGGGATAGAATATACAGTTTGTACAGTATAAAAACCATTACGCCTATATGGAAAGTCTGAACAAAGATAATGGACCAGATGTGTGTGTGCATGTGTGTTTGTGCGTGTGTGTGTGTGTGTGCGCGCACGAACAGAAGCTCAGTACAGGAGAGCGAGCTTGATGTGACTGATGACAGGCTGTTTGTTGCTCTGTAAATCAGCTGAATCTAAGCAGTGGAAAGGTGTGAGGGCCCTTCACATTTATGGCCCCTGAGAAGTGCAGACTACATCAACATCCTCTATCATCAACTCCAAGTGCATCAGAAAGACACTGATTCACAGAGCTCTTTCAAACTTAAAACAGTCCACATTACCATCTTAGATCATGTAAGAATAATATAATAAGCTGAGGCAATGAGACAATAGGGGGAAATAGGGGAAGCTTTGTGGTCTAATTTGACTGAAATATGGTGAATTACATTTTTCATTGTTTTTGCATGCTGCAGTCCTCTAAAAAAATTCCAACAAAAAGGCATTTGGTTAAATATACTCTTAAACATGACATTCATAAAATGAATATATATCCAATTTATATAAAAACGTCCCTCCCGATTACAATTGAATTGGGATTGTTTGCAATAGGTTTATAAAGTATAACATGTCACAATGAAAGCCCATGTCATTGCTCAACTTATCATGTCAAACACCCAAAAATAAACGCACTACATCTAAAACTGTCACGCAATGCTCATACTAATAAGAAGTAAATCATTTTATGTTTGTTCGTTATTTTAAACAAACGAAGAATAACAAGTTCCAGTATTAGGGTGTAGGCTATAGCGTTAAAATTCAGCGCATAAATATCCCAGATATTGCTGTGGGACGCTTATCTGGCTGGAGTCATGCTGGATTAAGGGAATTCACACATATCACCTTTGGGGCCATCCACACTTCAGTCGAGCATTGGCGCAGGACGCGTTAATGGCCCGTCCCAGTAAACACGAGCTTTCTCACATGTGTATCTGGGACAACAAAAGATTAGCATTATTCGCAAATATACAGCTGAGTTCAAAGGCACCGAGGGAGCAGACACTGTCTCTCTTCCTTCTTTTGTTTCAAAGGCGAGTTCGCGAAAAGAAAGACCAGATTTAACCTATCATTGCAGGAAATACTCTATGTTCTTATAAAATCAGCATTTTGGTCAATGTTTCAATTCTAATAATACAGATAGCCATTATATTTATATAGGCCTATATAAAAATAAACTAGGCTAGGCTATTTAATAATAGCCTAATAATATTCACAATAAAAATGCAGAACTGGGTGTGTAAAGTAGCTAACCTACATAGGCCTACACAAAAGCGAAAAACAAAACTCTATTCAAAACATAAATAAATGAATTATTATAAACTAACGTTAGTCCAATATAATAGCTTAAATTCGTTTTTTAGTGATGTATTTATTTATTTTTTATTAAATTTTTGTATTATTATTTTACACAAAGGCCTGTATCTTAAACGTTTTCCAGTAACTGTAGACTGTCGAGCACTTTAACACTTTGTAATGTGACACTATGTATGTCAAGAATACTTTCCGTTTTGTGGCGACAAATTATCGGGCGCTATTAGGCCGCGATGGGTCTGGTCTCGCGCTCCGGGTCACGCCCCGTAACAGCGGGAGCTCAGTATCGGGCCTTTAAAAAGGCACCGGGCGCGTTAAAAGGGCAGATTGAGACTTGCTGTCAAAGCATCGTAGCCCAACAGGATTTGCTGATTTCGGACTTAACTCAAGGTTTATTTATCGGAAATATGTCTTCCTCAAGTCCCGATCAGCGCCTGGATCACCTCCTTAGCGCCGTGGAGAGCGAGTTTCAGAAGGGCAGCGAGAAAGGCGACGCGTCCGAGCGGGATATTAAACTTTCCCTTGAAGACGCAGAGTTGTGGACCAAATTTAAAGAACTCACCAATGAAATGATTGTCACCAAGACTGGAAGGTATGTTGAGATTTGACAGCAGTTGTTGGAATTCACTGCACTAAAACGCTCTTTATATAAAACATATTTGGAATAAAAAAGGTACTCCTAAAAGTCGTGAAAATAGTCCGTGAAGTTATGATAGATAAAGTCAGTTATCGCTAATGAAAGAAAAGAAAAGTAGCGTTGCTATGGTTACGACTCGCTCGTTTACAAGGGCTCTAGGTTTGTATGTTAGCTATACTAATTAATATTGTCCAGTTCATTCAGTTTGAGTACTATTAAAATGTTTTTGACAAATCTTTGTCTCGTCTTCTAGGCGAATGTTTCCCGTGCTCAGAGCCAATGTCTCTGGTCTTGACCCTAACGCAATGTACTCGGTCCTGCTGGACTTCGTGGCGGCCGATAATAACCGGTGGAAATATGTGAACGGCGAATGGGTGCCAGGCGGAAAACCCGAACCCCAGAGTCCGAGCTGCGTCTACATCCATCCAGACTCACCCAACTTCGGCGCGCACTGGATGAAAGCTCCTGTCTCCTTCAGCAAAGTCAAACTCTCCAATAAACTCAACGGAGGAGGACAGGTAAAGGAAATCTTTAGATCTCAGTGGTGAAATAAATACATGTAGCCTACTGTACAAAAATGTACAGTTAAAGTATACAGGTTTTATAAATATTACAATTATATTCAATATTTACATTTCATAACCATCATTTTTCTTCTCTTTTAGATTATGTTGAACTCTTTGCACAAATACGAACCCAGGATTCACATAGTGAAAGTCGGTGGGATTCAGAAAATGATCAGCAGTCAGTCTTTTCCTGAGACCCAGTTTATTGCAGTCACGGCTTATCAGAACGAAGAGGTGAGTGTTTGCTAAATCACGCCTGAGATGTGTCCTCAGCCTTCATTATGTTGCATTAATTAAGCATTTACCCCTATATTCATTTGCTCTAATCCTTAATTATTTCCAGATCACAGCTCTTAAGATCAAGCACAACCCGTTTGCCAAAGCATTCCTGGATGCCAAAGAAAGGTACAAGGAAATTTCTCTTTAAAAGCCATTCAGTAACCTCGTTACGATAATTGATGTACACGATTAGCCTACAACTGATCATTTTTTGTTGTTGTCATGTCTACAGAAGTGACCACAAGGAAGTCCCAGACCACAGCACTGACAATCAGCAATCTGGATACTCACAACGTAAGTGATCCAACACTCAAATGAACTTTATGAGCAACTAAATCTTCCCCTCAATGTTTAACATTTGTGTCTTCCTCCAACAGTTGGTGGCTGGTTCCTGCCCAGTAACGGCCCTATGGGCCCCAGCAGCAGCCCTCCTCAGTTCAGTGGGGCCCCTGTTCACTCCTCTGGCTCGTACTGTGAGCGATACTCCAGCCTGAGGAACCACAGAGCTGCCCCGTATCCCAGCCATTACCCCCACCGCAGCACTACTACCAGTAAGAGCACATTCATTCAGTTCAATTCAGCTTAAAGTACTTGACTGGCATGATTGTGTTGACATACATTAGATACAGACATTATGAAGAATGAAGAAAAATAATATGTTCTGGTCACATTTTATATTAGGTGGTCTTATTTACCTATAAAAATAAAAAATAGGTACAATGTACTTATTGTGTTCATGTTTTTTCTGCTATTGAGGTGGCATATGGGTAAGGTTTGGTGGTATGGTTAGGTTTAAGGTGTAAGACAAGGGTCAAGTACAATATGTACGCAATATGTGCATTGTGAATATTAGTACACACAGTACACTTAACATAAAATCTCAGACCCAGAAAGTGTATTTCGAACAATTCCTTTCAATTTATTTATTTTACTTGTATTTTTCTTTTAGATAACTACATGGACAACTCTTCAGGAAGTCTTGCTTCTCATGATAGCTGGTCAGCCCTGCAGATACCCAACTCCAGCGGGATGGGCACCCTGGCTCACACCACCAATACTACCTCTAACACCAGGTCGGTACTTTCTACACATAAAGATCTTTCTTATTTTTGTATATAAATAACGATGGCTGACGCATGGATTCGCTAACTCACCATGTACTTTCTACGTTACAGCCAGTACCCAAGCTTGTGGTCCGTTGCGGGGACAACCCTCACCCCTTCGGGCTCAGCATCGGGGTCCATCGCGGGCGGCCTGACGTCTCAGTTCCTGCGCGGTTCTTCGGTGTCCTACTCTGGGCTGACCTCTTCTCTGCCTGTGTCCTCTCCCTCCTCGATGTACGACCCAGGCCTGAGCGAGGTTGGCGTGGGAGACGCCCAGTTTGAGAGCTCCATCGCCAGGCTTACGGCATCCTGGGCGCCTGTGGCACAGAGCTACTGAGTCCCGACCGGGACTCAGAGACTGATGGAGCAGTTTGGGACTTGATCTGAGGTGGAGATCCTACAAAGGCTGGCCTACTTCCAGAGGGAATCTAGAAGAGCTCCTCGCCGTTTCGACAATCAGAAAACGGGTCGATTTTTAAATTCGCATCTGTATGATATTGCGAGTATCACAATCAAGACCTGAAAAGAGACAATCACTTAATCATAGAGTATCTATATTTACAAAAAAACATCACTGGAATTGTAGACATCAGCCATAAAAATGGGGCCAATTATGGTGTTTATTCTTAATAATATTATCTAAAAGATTAATAAGACCAAATCGTGCTTTTGACTCACTAAAATGTATATGTGTGTAAATAAATAGAAATTAACGACCATTTTCATTGTATTACAGCATGTAACTGTAACAGTCTTACATGTGCTTTCTGCAGAACGAGAGAAACACAGACTTTGCTGTTTAGTTTAAAATGGTGGAAACATTTGGGGGAAAAGCGAGCCTGTAGTTACGTCTGCAATCCTTCCTATAGAGAAATAATTTGTACATATCTATCTATTTGTATTTGTTGGACTCTTTGTGAGTTTTATTTATGTCATTTTAATAATAAATTAAATTTCTTTTTTTTTTCTGTCAAACACTTGCCAGCGGTCTTTTCTTAAATGCTTGTCGTTTTATTAACATTTGGTTTGTTCGAGGGACTTTATGTACAAATCTTGACATTGTAACACATTGCTATAATTATCAGAATATCAACTGATCATTTTAAGAGGGTGCGAGTACTAAACAACACAAATGTAAATGACTCAAATTTAACAGCTTTAACATCTTTATTAATAGTAATAATAATATCCTAACTGATAATAATGGTTGGTTCCTTTGAAACAGTTCAGTATTGATGGGAGGTTTTTGAATAATCTGATAACATTCAAGGCTTTTCAGGTCTTTGTCTGCACAAATTTGTCTAATCACTTAAAGCCTTCCTGTTTTGTTATGGCATGTGTATCGGTGAACTTCTTGATCTGGAGGTAAATCAGTGAGGCAGTTTCAAGCAGTTGGACAGCAGGTGCAGGGAAAGGTTGTGAGTTTAGATGAGCGCGCCGATGACAGCGCAGAGGCAGGTTTGTGCTAAATGAAGCGTGGGCTCGGTGAATGCTGTAATAGAGAGATTCAGAGCATGTGATGGGCTTCGCAATCTCTCACAGCGCTTTGTTAGAATCTGCAGATCTGTGTGAGACATGGTCAACACATGACAAATAAAAAATTACAGCTGATCCTGACACAAATGAGAAAATTAAAATGGCAAAATCAATTAAAATGATCTCAATGGGGAGAGCATTCTCTCACATTCTCTCTTTTCGGATTAGCATTACTGTTGCACACTTTGTTAGAAATTAATTTGTCTTCTCATTTGTGTCATACTTTTATGTATATTGTTGGCGGTCTCTCAGAGGTCTGACCTAATAAAAACAAAGCTCATACAAAGAAAGAAAGAAACATTTAAATAAATAGTAGGCTAGTACACAGTTAAAAAAAAAAAAAAAAAAGTCCTTTTCTGCCAGCACATTATGCAGTAATCCGGTTAATCCTTCAAATACAACCTAATGCAATGTGTAATTCAAAATACAGGTAAAAATTCCTTCATATTTATACAGTACATTGTTTCCTATTTTTACTGTCTTTTTTTACAGTATTAGTGGCAAATTAGTACTATAAGTATTTTTTTTATTATTAAAGCTGTGTTAATAATAATAATATAAATAATATAACAAATAATAATAATTGTGGTAATGGTAGTGTATCAATATTATTATTGATAATTGCAATAATAATAATTATTAGTTGTGTGGTAATGTTTTATAAGCTTTGTTTATTATTATCATTATTATTACTATTCGTGGTAGTGTATTGGTATTAGTACTTTATTATACTTAATTATTTTTAAAGCTTTGTTTACATAATATTAATAATAATAATCCTAATAATAGGATTGATTATGGATTCAAATCTCTCATGTCATGAAACGCTCTCTGCATGAGCTGTGGCATGACTGATGTTGGTAATGTCACTGCTCATTGACAGCACTGGAGATTGGCGGTCTGGGGCCGTGATTGAGCACTCAACACTAGGGCGTAAATGAAGCCTGGAGGGTCACAGGGCCACAGGCAAACAATAATGAAGGAGCAATGTGACAGGCAGCTGGTAGAGCAGCCATGGTGTGTGTTCCCAGAGTAAAGAGAACAACCCATGAAAGTTAGTCTTTCTAAACAGATCTCTCTCTGTACTGTGTGGAGGTCCAAACTCTCACAGAACGCAGCCCTGAAAAGCACTTTGTAAACGGTATAAGCAACAGACTGTTGTATATGCAGTCGAACATAATGCACAGGTTTTAAAGATATTCTGGCAATTTAGTTTAAATGGTTATTTCTCTTACATTTCTTTTTTATAAAAAAAAAATAAAAAATAATGTGTATTTTGAGAGTCTTAGAACATATCCATATTTTTTTACTCAAATCTATGGCTTTAAAAAAAAAAAGAAGTATGTACCACTTCTGGGTCAAAACGGACCCGAATGCATTAGGAGGGTTTAAAAAATACTTCTATGAATTTAAATTTTTTTTTTTTTTTTTTAGTTTAAAAACTTACTTTAAAAACGTAAACAATGAGGGATTGGGTGGGCTTAGTGGACAAAGGGCTGAAAAAATATTTGCCAGAGGATGTGATAAATGAGCTGGCATTGTCCCAATGAGGAAGGCAGTAACCCCGGGTTTACTGTAGTACAGTACTATACATTTACACCAATCAGGCATAACATTATCTTGTTGGTCCCCCTTTTGCTGCCAAAACAGCCCTGACCCATCGAGGAATGGTAAGTTGTGAGGTGGGGCCTTCATGGATCAGACTTCTTTGTTCAGCACATCCCACAGATGCTGGTATGAGAATTGGATTGAGATCAGGGGAATTTGGAGGCCAGGTCAACACCTCAAACTCGTTGTTGAGCTCCTCAAACCATTCCTGAAAATGTTTTTGCTTTGTGGCAGGGCGCAATATCCTGCTGAAAGCACATGCACCCGGCAATCCACGTGACGTAAAGAAAAGGTGATTCATCAGACCAAGCCACCTTCTTCCAATGCTTCATGGTCCAGTTCTGATGCTCATGTGCCCACTGTTGGAACTTTCGGTGGTCGACAGGGGTCAGCATGGGCACCCTGACTGGTCTGCGGCTATGTGGCCCCATACACAACAAATTGCAATGCACCGTGTTTTCTGACACCTTTTGATCAGAACCAGCATTAACTTCTTGAGGAATGTGAACTACAGTAGCTCGTCTGTTTGATCAGACCTCACGGGCCAGTCTTCGCTCCCCAATGCGCCCTGTCGCCGGTTCACCACTGTTCCTTCCTCGTACCACTTTTGATAGATACTGACCACTGCAGACTGGGAACACTCCACAAGAGCAGCAGTTTTGGAGATGCTCCCAGTCGTCTAGCCGTCACAATTTGGCCCTTGTCAAACTCGCTCAAATCCTTACGCTTTGCCCATTTTTCCTCCTTCTAACACGTCAACTTTGAGGACAAAATGTTCACTTGCTGCCAAATATATACCACCCACTAACAGGTGCCGTGATGTAGAGATAATCACTGATAATCACTTCACCTGTCAGTGGTCATAATTGTATGCCTGATCGGTGGACAGTATGTGCATTATGAATGTAAATATGAAATACACACTTAAAAATGTCTGGATGTCATTGCATTATAAAACAAACTATCAAACCAACATCATCTGCCCTTAAATGCTGCTAGCGCCTCACAACTAACATTAATTTTTGCTATTTTTGCAATAGCACCTAACCGGTGTCCATGTGATTTGAAGTGATGAAGTAATTTCTCCTCAAGTTCACACAGGTGTCCTACAGAGCAACCACAGGTGTTTCTTTAAACGCCACTTCCACTGATCAGTGCCGAGTCTTCTCAGAGTATTTCAAGCTCTCTGACTTAGCTCTTTGTCTGTGTGGTTTGTCTGGACACTCATAACATCCTAAACACACACAAACACTCAAACACACATATGGCAGCCTGCCTGTGTTGATCCTTGTTAATAATAGCTTCATTGGGTCTCTGTCTTCCTGGCAAGTGTGTCTTTTAAATACGCTTTTCAAAGTGTGCTCGGCACACAGGTGAGGAAAGGAAGGCCTATAGGACCCCTCGCTGTGAGGACAAATGAGACAATTGTGTTCTGAAGTGTGCTATTTGTTGTTTTCCATTGGTGCCCGCTTTACCCATATGGACCTCACCAGTCTTGAGTTTGCTTGTTAACACTGCTAACATTGCATGTTACTGAGAAGCTGGGTATTGAGAATTATGTTTATGATACATTAGGCACAAGTCATTCTCTGAGATGGCCTCTGTATTGATGTGGGTTATTTATTTATTTTTGTATGTGGTGCCGCTTTGAAGAAATTCGTTACGTCAGGAGAAAGACGTATAGTAAATTGGAAAACAACACTGGTTGAATGTAAGAGTTCTTGATTTAACAGTTCTGTTGGTGTTTGCTGCCCCCAGTATTGCTTTCCACCATTTTAGCATATACTAATGGCAACTTTGTACTACTATGTACTTACATCAAAACATAAGTACAATGTACTTATTGTGTTCATATTCTATTGCAAAACACTTTTGCTGATATTGAGGTGGGATAAAGTTAGGCACAGGTGTGGTGGGATGGGTAAGTTTAAGGGTAGGGTTAGGTGTAAGGGAAGTGTCAACAGTGTAATTACAAATGTAACTAAATAAATTTATTACAGATTACATGCAAGTATTTTTAAAAATGTAAGTACAATGTAAAAACATGTATGTACACAATAAGTGCATTGTATAAAATGATTAATTTAAATGTTAGTACATAGTAGTTAAGGACACCTAATATAAGGTGGGTCCCTGCTGTTAGTATGTACTACAGAGTGATAAAAAATAGGTTACACTTTATTTTAAGGTGTCATTGTTACAGTGTAATTATATATTAAGTACTGAGTAATATTAACAAGTACTTATAAGGTTAGGGGTATGATTAGGATTTTGTTGAGGGTCACTTGTATGTAATGTGTTACCAAAAAATATCAGGGGACAGAAAACATGAAGTGTCGAGAAAAATGAATGACTTAAGACAAAAGAGGATTTATATTATATATAGTTGCAGTATTTTAAGTTAATATAATTAAAATTAAAACATAATCTGCTTGTGATTTAAATGTAGGCTAATAGGTTTTCCCAAGGGGCAGAATATAGAGAATGTCAGCGTATGTTTCAGTTTATCCAGGGACCTCGTTTTTCATCAACAATGCCAATTCATCTTCTATTTCCCGGTATTCGTTGCAGTCAGTACAGAGTGAGTGCATGACTGGGTAAACACCTGGGTTATAATGGTGAGTCTGAATGCGAGGACTTGTGGATGAGTTATGGGTCCCTGCTGCCAAAAACAAGTCATCAAGTCTGGAGCGGCCCGTCGTGGTGCTCTGTTTGCCCATCATCTCTCTCGCCTTTCACCCCCACACAAACCCACTTCGCCCTCTGATGTCTGTGTGCCTTCGTTAATGAAGAAATTCTCGTACCTGGGTGAGACATAGCTGTCAGCTGAGCAACCTCCAGCTCTCTGTCCCGACTCTTCACCCCGGCCAGCTCACAAACTACACCCACCAACAGAGACGGAGCATTCTGGAGGAAAACATTACAGCTGCATCACGCAGTAGGTGGCCTAGCTTTACCTCTTTTCTCAAAATAACTGATGAAAAATCACAAATCAGATCTTTTTATTTACTCTGTCAATCCTTCTGGACAGCAATGAGATTAAATGGAGGGCACTTATTTTTTCCTGAGAAAATCAACTGATCTCAATACAAAGTCAAACACGTCTCAGAGCCAAAAAAGTACACTTTAACACACATTTAAATATACTTATTACAGAAATGATATTATGTAACCCTGACAAAAATGAAAAACAATTCTCAATTAAAGAATGCACTATATTTGGGTTAAAGAATGCACTATATTTGGGTTCGATAATGTTTTTATTTAATTATTTTGTATTTTTAGGGGATTTTATCGTACTACATTATATTTACGGAATAGTTATGATCCATTGACCTGCTAACACTTTTTCCGCATATAGATCTGAAAATGAACTTAAGTTTGATCTCTTTTTAAAAAAGACACTTGGCAGATTATTGCTGAAGTGAGGAAAGATTAAAAATGATAAAAAAACGGTTATAGAAGTTTAAGTTTATTACTATGAAAAATGCACAAAAATACTATTTTTAAATTTTATATGAAATATATATTTCCTTAAACATGTTTTACTCTGAAACAGAGAAAATGTAAAGCCATAAATCTAAACAAGCTATTTTCCACATTTCGAGGTCGATATCAAAATCTTTCAGTATGATTTTAAGATTTTACAAACGTTTCCAACAGATGAAATTAGTCTCCCATTAATTTCCAATGCGGCCATTTTTGACTGCGAACAATACAAGTGTGATTTTTTCAGAACCAAATAAAACTTTTCGAATCATGTCCATCATTTTTTTAAACAGTTGTGTACCATTCGGATGAAGTAAAAAAATAAAATAAAATAAAAAACCCACTTTTTGGTTAAAAAAATATGATACTTCCTCATATACATATTTCAAACTGAATGTAATGTTTTCAGATGTTAATGGCAATTCAATGGAAAAGTATTTTAGTAAATGTATATTAAATGCAGTTATCTGAACATTAAGACATTTATATGTAATTTCATAATTACTTCTATTGCCATTAAAAAAAAAAAGTGTTCTGCCGAATGTACTCACAAGTATTTATGGAAACTAAAATATAATTTAATGTAATTTCTTCACCGACATTAGTATTTGAATATATTTGTAATTACACATTTGTAATAATAAAATTGCAATTTATTCTATTTAAAATATTAATAAATGCTGTAAAAACTATAAAGATACATTATGCAATAATTATTAAGATACTGTTAACGTTATTGAAAAGTGTTATCAGTTTATGGACAAAAGAAAATAAAGAAAACATTTTGTCTAGATTAGTAGGCCTAGCTCACTAAATGATTGGCCTGCTGTTGCAAAAAAATACAAAAATAAAAATAATGTTGTGTTTGAGCTAAACATCATCAAATGTTTGTCTACCATTCTGACGACTGAGCTGTGAAATTGCCTACAAGAGGCAAAGTTACTATTAAGTTTTAGGAAACATATGTGCCATTTCACATACAACAAACACTTGCTAGTTTGCACGAGCTAATGCAACTGACAGGCACGAGTAAGATGGTAACTGACACTCTCACCATCATGATGAAGGCCGCCACTAAAGCTATAGACAGTCGCACGATGTCCAAGAGAGTTGTTAACAAACTGCAGGCTCTGCTCCAAACCATTAGCAGTGATACAAAATATACAATCAAGCCTGGGTGAGGAATAACTTCTACAAATGTGATAGCAGGGATGTCAGAGGAGGGTCTGATCTGTTATTTTGCTCTAAAGGAATGGACATTTGAAATACATTATCAGCATCTACATTTGAAATGAAATAAACAAAAAATGCATACAAAATAAATGACAAAGAAACACTCTCAGAATATTGTTCAAATGCTAACCCCCATCTGGTTTTTCTAAAGAACAGTCTGTTTCTAAACAAGAAGGTCTTAAACATGTAATAAGGAAAGGATGTCATTTTTCAAGATTCTCAGATTGGTGATTTGCTCTTAGGGGGTCAAAGTGATCCAGAACAGAAAGACTGTGAGTGTGGATAATAATGCTCGTCTTCTTTGTGGTGTAAAACAAGATATTAATTGTGACCCTGGAACACAAAACCAGTCATAAGGGTACATTTTTTGAAATTGAGATTTATACATAATCTTAAAGCTGAATAAATAAGTTTTGTACCATTCGGATGAAGTAAAAAAAAAAAAGTAAAACTTTTTGGTCAGAAATGACCCAACAGAACCAGAAGGGTGCATGTTACATATATATACTACATATTGCAAAATGAATGTAATGTTTTCGGATGTAACTGCATGTTAACGGCAATTCAATGGAAAATTATTTTAGTACATTTATACTAAATGCAGTTAGCTGAACATTAAGACATTCTATATGTAATTTCATAATTACTTCTATTGGCTTTCAAAATTGGTTGAAGTGTTCTGCCGTATGTACTCACAAGCATTTATGGAAAACTAAAATATCTTCATGGAACATGATCTTTACTTAATATCCTCATGATTTTTGGCATTAAAGAAAAATAGTAATTTTGACCCATACATGTATTGTTGGCTATTGCCACAAATATAGCCCTTGTGCGACTTATGACTTGTTTTGTGGTCCAGGGTCACATTTGTAAAAGGATGTAAACAAGATCGTTATTCATATCAGTCAGAGGAAGTGTTTAAAGGAAATTATGGGGAAACAAAAGATTAATCTGGAAACTACGATTATTTTTAGCCTAATGTTCACGGTGTCTTTAAAAATATTTTATACTCTCAATAAAACTGTGGTAATTTTACAAAACACCATGATTACATACATTGAATTATTATTATTTTTATTTTACAGTGGTAACAATTGTTGTAAGCATGTTGCAGTGGAAACCATAATTAACATGGTACAATTTGTAAGGGGAAAAAATGTATGGAGGGTTGAAAACGTGAGGGTTAAATGACGCCACCGGATGGCCAGGAGAGGAAAAACTATTTGCAGCTCTCGCAAAAACAACCGTCTCAATAATCATTTTCCGACACTGCCCCCTTGTGTCGCTCGAGTTGAATTAAACAACTATGGCTGTATACTCTCTTGGGGTAGGTACTTATTTTTAATAAGTACTTACTTCACGTCCTACTACATTCGCCATGTTGTCATTATCACGTGACCATCCAGCGTCAGTTATGTTGCTTTACTGCCATTTACAAATCCTAATGGTATATTAAAGTGTTCATCCACACACTACTTCTTCTAGGGGACTTTTTACTCTTTTATGAGTACTGTGAATGTGGACATACTATAAGCAGGGAAGTATGTGATTTCAGATGCAGCCAATGAGATATTGTTTTATATATCAATCAGGTTCATCATGATATCGGTAAAAGCTATAAATAAAATGTTTTAACATTCAAATTTAATGTAATGAAATACTGAATTAGAAGAAAAATACTTTAGAAAAAATTATCTTTTTTTAGCAACCTTTACATTTCTTAGGGACAGAGAGCACTTGACTTATCACTCTAGTTTGTAATTCAAGAAATTGTGTTAAATTGGTCAAATCTGGTCAACTTGTATAAAAATGTCTTCTTAAATGTCAAAGGAACACTCCACCGTTTTTAGAAATAGGGCTTATTCAACTTCTTTCCTAGTAATTAGGTGTTTTTTTGTTATTGTTTTTTTTAATCACTTACTCGGGACATGCTAGCTGGCAACATAGGATTCCATTCATTATGCTAAGCTAAGCTAAGCGGCGACCAAACCAAACTAAAACAAGGCATGCACTGAGACAAAAATGCATTTGCCCACATATCTTAATGTAGGAAATATGTTGAATAAGCCCTATTTCTAAAAGGTGGAGTGTTCCTTTGAGGACAATCATGTCGCATAATGTAAATTTGTGGTGGAGTGTTCCTTTAAAGTAAGCTCATCACATTTGATTAACTATTCAGATTCACTAATCACAAAGTGTTTTTAACCAGTCCTCTAACAAGGAATCTGTATATGTGACTTTACAGGACATTTATAAAATCGTGACTGTCAATATAAAAAAAAATGTTAAGAGACTTTAAGAGTTAAAGTTACACAAACAGGTAAGGTTTGAAATGATTTATTTAAAAAAACAAAAACACAAAAAAGCAAGATATGGTGATTGATATCTTCATCACATTCACAACAGTGAAATTGTTAGTTGACCACGCGCAAACCCAAAACAAACTTGTCTAACTGAACAGGTGAGCAGAACGGGAGGGTAACCTTGGGTCACATGTACAGTGATGATCATTCAGAGGTTTGTTCATGCAGCACAAACGGCTCTCAGCTGAACTTGGCTTTAGAGAAGTCCATCTCAGGATGCTGAGCCATGAACCTGCACAGACACATGGAAGAACATTCATGAATTCAGAAGAGCAAGCTTCAACATTAAACAGACAGAATGGATTTATGTACAGGACCATTCAAATGGTTTGAGTTCGGTAAGATTAAAAAGGGTTTTTTTTTCTCGTTTTTTTTTTACATATTAAATAAGTATTACTAATGGTTTTCTATTTTAATACATTTTGAAATGTAATTTATTAATGTGAAGGTAAAGCTGAATTTTCATTTTACACTCCCCTAAAGGATTATTAGGAACACTATACTAATACTGTGTTTGAACCCCTTTCACCTTCAGAACTGCCTTAATTCCCGTGGCATTGATTCAACAAGGTGCTGAAAGCATTCTTTAGAAATGTTGGCCCATATTGATAGGATAGCATCTTGCAGTTGATGGAGATTTGTGGGATGCACATCCAGGGCACGAAACTCCCGTTCCACCACATCCCAAAAATGCTCTATTGGGATGAGATCTGGTGACTGTGGGGGCCATTTTAGTACAGTGAACTCATTTCATGTTCAAGAAACCAATATGAAAAGATTCAAGCTTTGTGACATGGTGCATTATCCTGCTGGAAGTAGCCATCAGAGGATGGATACATGGTGGTCATAAAGGGATGGACATGGTCAGAAACAATGCTCAGGTAGGCTGTGGCATTTAAACGATGCCTAATTGGTACTAAGGGGCCTAAAGTGTGCCAAGAAAACATCCCCCACACCATTACACCACCACCACCAGCCTGCACAGTGGTAACAAGGCATGATGGATCCATGTTCTCATTCTGTTTACGCCAAATTCTGAATCTACCATCTGAATGTCTCAACAGAAATCGAGACTCATCAGACCAGGCAACATCTTCAACTGTCCAATTTTGGTGAGCTTGTGCAAACTGTAGTCTATTTTTCCTATTTGTAGTGGAGATGAGTGGTGTCCTGTGGGGTCTTCTGCTGTTGTAGCCCATCAGCCTCAAGGTTGTGGATGTTGTGGCTTTACAAATGCTTTGCTGCATACCTCGGTTGTAACGAAGTTGTTATTTCAGTCAAAGTTGCTCTTCTATCAGCTTGTTTTTCCCTTTTCACACCATTCTTTGTAAACCCTACAAATGCTTGTGCGTGAAAATCCCAGTAACTGAGCAGATTGTGAAATACTCAGACCGGCCCGTCTGGCACCAACAACCATGCCACGCTCAAAATTGCTTAAATCACCTTTCTTTCCCATTCTGACATTCAGTTTGGAGTTCAGGAGATTGTCTTGACCAGGACCACACCCCTAAATGCATTGAAGCAACTGTCATGTGATTGGTTGATTAGGTAATTGCATTAATGAGAAATTGAACAGATGTTCCTAATAATCCTTTAGGTGAGTGTACATGCTAAACATGGACAAAGTTTACAAAACGAGTTGGACCTATTTCTTTGCCAAATACACTCCTTCAGGATTCGAACAAGTCTTGAAAAGTTGTTTTTCGAGTATGGCCCTGTATGATGTCATAAAGGGCGGAATTCCTTGTATGGGCACTTCTCCTTGGATGAGTGCGTGCGCCCATCAACGAGCTTTGTTGGGCAGCGCTGGCATTTTGTTTTTAGACCATTAAATCAACAATGTCACTTAAGAAGTGCAGGGCCCCAGACAAAAAAAAAAATTATAAATTAAGGAGCCATTAGCTCCTATAAGGGAAAAAGTTAGGCGACAAATTATTTTAAGTGCCACAAAAGAATAAACACGTTTTATATTTTTACGTGCAAATATATGGGCGGTGTTGAATTTCATTTTTATTTTCTTCCATTATTTCTCATGAAGACAACTGTGTAAGTAAAAATATAAAGATTAAGTGATATAGTGCATATATTTAGCAAAATGCCCCTTTTATAGTTAGTTATTTTTCTAGCTGACTAACAAGTTTATGAGCATTGAATGGCTTTCCTGAGGTAAATTTGACATTATGCGACATGATTGTTCTTAAAGAAACACTCCACCTTTTTAGAAATAGGGCTTATTCAACATATTTCCTACATTTAGATATGTGGGCAAATGCTTTTTTGTATCAGTGCATGCATTGTTTTAGTTTGGCAGGGTCGCCGCTAGCTTAGCTTAGCATAATGAATGGAATCCTATGTTGCCAGCTAGCATGTCCCGAGTAAAAGTGATAAAAAAACACCTAATTACTTCTTGTGGCCTGCGTATTCACAACGAGTACAAACAGCGATGCAGATTAAGACTAGGCGATTTCCTAGGCAGATATTGACTTGGGACTATATTATGTGGAAGCACAGGCGTAGCACTGCTATTTGGGCGCAGAGATATCACGCAACACATGAAATCCCACAACTTCCGTAAACATACATTTCATGTGTTTGTTAATTGTTTACTAAAATTAACAAACAAGTTAAAAGTGACATTAAAGGTGACAGTTAGAACAAATCTTCCTGCGATTATCGATGGCTGCCCTACAAATAACGAAGTTCAGGCAGTAACAGAAAACAGCAAAGGTTAAAATATATTGAGAATAAGAATCCATATCAGTATCTATTAAAAATGAGATTTGTTACTGATTAGTTAGCGTCCACACAGCTGACATGTTTATCTGTTGTGGTTAACCATGTTGTGTGCACGAAATAGACACTGCCTTCCTGCACTTCAGTACTTGGATGTTCACTGGATGTTCGCTGTTAACGTTGTTGCTTGATAGAGATGATGGCTTTGAAAAAGCCTGATATTTCCCATTTTAACATCCGTTTCTGACGCGTATTTTGCCACTTACAGTTTTTTTTCCCACTGCAACTTTGCTGTGCATCATCTCATTTTATTATGTCAACACACAACAAAAGAAGTGATGGGCTCTTCATCATAGAATATGCCGGTAAAAAGGCACGCAATTTTTAATCATAACATGAAAAAATTTATTGGTCGCCAGTGGCGATCTCAGCAAAAATATCACTCGGACCGTTTTAGTCGCAGTCTGGAGCCCTGAAGTGTGTTTTTGGTTGTGAGGGAAGATAACCTTGTTCAGCTTCCCAAATAACCCAGCGTTAAAGGAACTGTGGATGCAGTTTGTTTTTCCGGAGCAGCAATGGAGTTCTGCAAGTGTGTTTGTTGGTTCCCTGTCATGAGTCGAAACCGCAGGTGGTGAGTGAAACTGCATCAAATGTCTGTGTTTTGTTGTACGTATAGTGAATCGAAAGTTATCCAGGGATAATACGATTATGTATTGTGTGTGTGTGTGTCTCTATAACTCGCCCACTGCACTCATCCACGAGTTTGGCTGTTTTCAGAGATTCGGTACAGCGTATCTCTAAATCTGATAAAACTAAAGTCTCTTCAGAGATATGAAGGATGCAATGCTACTCTATAGGTACTCAAGATTAACATGAGATCGGCAGAAACTGTGTGTGTGTTATGTACCCATTAAAAAGACAATCAAGAGGGTTTCTCTATAATGACATTGAAATTCCAGTTTTATGTTTTTTTCTGGTCGCACCACACAACTTTGTATTCTTACTTCTTCAGGATATCCTGCTTCTTCTGCTCTTCAGAGGTGGGCAGCCCCATGGACTTCTGCCTCTGATCATACATCATCTTCTCCACCATACTGCGCGTCTCACCGTCCAAATCTGACAGCTGAGCAGATTCCATTTAAAAACACAGCATGAGATGAAAAGGCACGATTTATCATTTTGTCTTATATTCATTTAATATTTATTAGACTACATAATGATCCCAAAGTTTTTTCAAGCTTGAACATGCAGTTTAAGAATCAACCCTTGATCAAAAAGATTGCTTGCTCTTACCTTGGAATTCTCTGGGCAAATTTTCTTGGTGTTGATTTCAGGGTCTGTGGTCACAAACTTGTTCCACCACTCCATTTTGTTTATCTGGAATAAACGTGCATCATTAGTCATCCGGGAAAATCACAAGCTCAAACGAATGCCATCTATGCGTATTCTCTCATCCATACCTTCTCAAAATGTATCGTGACCACTTTCCCATCCTCTATGAGCCAAGAGCTCTCCTCCACTTTCACCTCATTGTACAGCTGTCCGTCAATTACAGGCGGATGACCCTTCAACCCCACCTTCAGGGAACGCCGCTGTATGTCGACCACCACATCCTTCCCTTTCAGACGGAAGTTCACATCGAAAGGCACGACCAGCTTTGAGAGGATTTGACAAGTGAGATATTGTTTTTGTTATTAAATTAGTTATTGAAAAAAAAAAAAAAAATCCCCACAGTTCCCATTACCTTAATTATCATGAAATGTTACAATGCAAAATTTGTTTCTTCATGCAAAACCGTTTATTTTTTTCCTTTTGATTTTGGGTTAAGTATGGCTGTGTTATTTAACCATGAACATTCTGAAATGTATATGTGAACAAAATAACAAAATAAAATTGGTTTGGAGGGTCAAAATCTTTGACTGAAATAGTGACATTATTAATGCAGTGGTTCCCAAACTTGGGGGGTGGGACGACGCCCACTAAGGGGACCCGGAGTTATAAAAGGGGGTGAGGCAAGGAAAGGAATAGTGTACAGATAGTAGACTGTTATGCAAAAGAAACCTCTTAATATATTTTATACATTTATATATTCAAAACATTATATATTCAAGCAAAAAGACGGGAGCATTTGAAAGCAGGCGTCTATCAGGATATATTAGGGATCCACTGAAAGACTCCTGCTTTCGAATGCTACTGTGTGTGTGTAAGCGCTCAGTAAAGAGAGTCAAAGATGTCTATTTACAACATGTTTTTAAAGCGCTGATCTATGGAGTCAATATAACGCCACATAGTTTTGCAAAAGAATAAAGTATTGCACAAGAAAATAAAGTTTTGCAAACAAAAATAAAGATTTGCAAAAGAAAAATAAAGAATTGAGAGAAAAAAAACTGTTTTGTAAAACAAAAATAAAGTATTGCAATAGAAAAATAAAGTATTGAGAAAAAAAAATTTTGCAAAAGAAAAATAAAGTGGTTTAATTTTGCAATGCAACTTTTATTCTGCGCAGCGTTTCAGTGTGCTTGCGATACCGTTTCCCCTTTGCGCTTCACTTTTCTGTGCGTTTCACTTTGTGGCAACTTTTTTTCTATGTGGCGTTATATTGACTCCATACTGATCACAGTAGCCAATCACAGACATATACGTTGAACGCATGAACATAACGGCCAATCAGAGGTGTTTAAGAATCTGTTCAACAGCGCTCAAAATGCTAGAGGGAAATGCTGGTATCATCGCATTTTTTACATTTCAGTACCGACTTGGTACCAAAGTTGGTACTTTTTAGAACACTACACCAGTGTGGAGCATTTTACTGTGTGATCAAAAATTTACCTTTTACATATTTAAAATTAAAATTTTAAATATGTAAAATTTGTTTGGCTGAAATAAGCAAGAGGCGGCCCTTTGCCCAAAGAATTGTACTGATCTCACTTTAAACCTGAGAACAAGACACCCTGAACAGAATACTGAGTACAATTACTCAATTACCAAAGTTCTTGTTAGGGACTAGAGATGCACTGATCAAGATATCTAAGAGTCCTTTTACGATTTAATTTGAGAAAAACTATTGTGATATATACACACAGAAACTTCATGGCAACCCATCAAAATAACAGAGATAACTGAAATTACAGAAATATATTACTAGTGTTTTACTATTTTACAGTATAATGCATGTCTACTACTAATAATAACAAAAACAATACAATAACGCTATTTTTAAAGGAATAGTCACACATTTTTTCTTCCCCATTTTAATTTGACAGTAAATCTCTGTTGTGAAGCACTTTGTTTTCCAAAAAATGAAAGGGTTTATTTAAATGTCATTTGATTAAAAATAAATGTATGTTTATGTTATCATTTGATTACCAGAAAAACTAAAATACACAACACAGAATAAAAATCAAAAAATCTAAAAATCATAATAAACATATTATTGTAAACAAATTAATAAAACTTAAATTAATTAGACATGTTTGGATTAAATCCTTAAAATGGAATCCAGAAAAATTGAAATGGAAAAAATAAAACTTATTTCATAAGGCCCTACATTCTCTAACATCCTGTGAGTCGCAAGTACCAAAATGAGTGGCTTACTGTGCTTAAATAGTCAAATACACACAAAATGATGTCAAAATGCCCATCTTAGCGAGTATTCAATTAAAGGTGCACTGTGTAAATTTTTAGCGGCATCTAGTGGTGAGGTTGTGAATTGCAACCGCCCACAGCTCACCCCTTATTATATTGCATTTCTGTCAATAGATCCTCATAAATATTACACACTGCACCTAACTTTTGTAACTAACTGTAAGAATTGATCTGTATTTAATTTTTACAATGAAGACTATCCGGCTGTTTGAAATTTGTTTAAATTGTTTCTTATTTTACTTCTTTTTTTAATGAAAATAAAATTTAGCATTTCAGAAAAGTAGATTTTTCTTTGTATATGCTGTCAATCATAGTTCTTTGAAAGAAAATCAGAATCGGCAAAAGTCGGTATTGGCAGATCCCACCAAAAAAAATCAGATAACGATGCATCTCTAATTTGGGCTAAATAAAAACTTTAATTGTAGTTTTGGAAAAAAATGTATTTCGGTGCATCACTTATTATAAACATGTCTGCATAATCCTATGTGCAGTCTATGTGACTTACTGACTCTGTTCAATTAGTAAATAAAGATGAAATACAACTCACATCCACTTCAGACAGGGTCTGAGTCCACCGGTAGTTTGAAAGGTCTGCTCCATTTCCAGTATTGGGCTTTATCTTGTCCTTGTCCTTTTCATCTTCCTCTCCTTCTGAGTCCGACTGACATACACACATAAGTAAGCTTTAGACATTTAAAGCTGATCAAAATTACATCAGTAAATCAGTTTTCACTAGTATATTAAGTAAACCTCACTTACCGCTTTTTTGTCTTTTGCTTTTTCTGATGTATCGACATCTGTTTTCTCAGCTACTCCAGAATTTTTCTTTTCCTCTTGTTTTGTCTGAGAAGAACGGTAAAAGTTACTCATGAATCACATTTGATGCTTATTGCTTACATGGTGATAACGGGAAAGTTCACACAAAAAATGAAAAATCTCTCATCATTTAAATTACCTTCATGCTATTCCAAACCCATAAATCTTCAAAAACATGTTTAGTTAAAAATATCTTCCTTTTGTTTTCAAAGATTAACAAAATTCTTTTTTTTTTATGGATTGGGAGTAAATGATGATATACATTTTTGGGTGAACTATCCCTTTAAAGTGTAAAAGTATTTAGTTTTTGCAGGTAAGGTAATACATAAACAGTATTAGATCATTTAGTACATAAACAGGGCATAACATAGTTTTATGAATTATAATGGTTTAAAAATGCTCTCACTTGATTTAATTGTGACTGGAGTCTCTCTGCCTCCTCATCAGTGAGTTCTTTGATTCTAGGCTCCTCTACGTCCTGCTTCCTCTTTTTCTCCTCTTCCTTCAGTTTGGCAGCTCGGTCAGCCTTCTCTTTCTTCTCTTTCTCTTCTCTGGACTGTTTGTCTTTCTGAACTTTCAGGGCGAGCTGATTGTGATGAGCAAACACCTCTTTAACCAGCTTTAGGACAAATGAAAAGAAAGCAGATCAATAATCAGTTGGGATAACAAATGCTCACAAATTTATATATAGAAATGTAGGTAAATTCAATAATATAATATATATATATATATATATATATAAAAAAATATATATATATATATATATAAATATATATATATAAATATATATATAAAATATATATATATATATATATATAATATATATATATATATAAAATATATATATATATATATATATATATATATATATATATATATATATATATATATATATATATATATATATATATATATATATATAAAAATAACTATTCTCTTTTAAGTCACCATTAAATCAAAATTATTTTTGCACATCATTATTTTAAAAAATAAATAAAATCATCAGTGTCCCAGTAATCAAAATAACTTCTCCATCTTGCAACAACATTTCCTCTTCTCTGATGAAGAGTTTTTCGGCACAAGGGCGGGACAGCCTGTCACTCACATGAGATCAACACAATGGCGCATGGAAACAAATGAGCATTTTAGCACTTCCGGTTCCATCGTCCCAAAGTCAATGGCATTTTTGATGGCTGAAATAAGGTCTGTGGTGAACACAAGCTCAAGATACTTTGACGTTTTATATTACAACATTCTACACATTATTTTTATTTTAAGCTGTAACGTCTTGAAAAAGGCGGTTGCTAACAAGTGGCTAAATGGGACTTTAGCTTTTACTTCTGGCAACTGCATTTAGGCTTCAAAATTCATAAAAGTTGTGTTCATCTGTGATAATTATCTTGTTGTCTTAAACATAAACTTCTGTTGGTCACAGAGCTTGTTTTTTTTTGCTATAATCCAAAAGCCTATGGGAAAAATCCTATTGGGTTTTTGTTGAGGGAACCAGTGTGATGCTAACTTCCGGTTGGCCTAAAAAGTCTTCTATTTCATTCCGACTTTATGAATCAAAAAGACTTCTGTTGATTCAATGATTCTCAAATACAAATGAAGAACACATGACACTGGGGACACTACATTTTTCAACTAAATATCCAAATAAATCTAATTATTAAACAAAATTAACCATATAAACAAAATGACTGATCTAATTACTATCTAAAGCCCACATTGTCACTGTATGGTAATTTAAATATATTATGTTGCATTATTAAACTGTGAAGCTGCTTTGAAACCATCTGCATTGTTAAAAGCGCTGTATAAATAAAGTTGACTTGACATGACTTGAAATCTTAGTTAGCAGAACTGACAGTCAATTAAATCACAATTAAAACCTTCTCTGGGGCTCCGGACTCTCCTCCCGTGAAGAAATCCGTTTTTCTCCTTAGAAAACTGAAGAATGTGTTCACCAGCTGTCAACAACAATAATGAAGAAATGAGAAGACATCATAACTGATACTTAACTAGGACGGTATAACATAACAACAAAACACTAATGTTCACTGGAATGGCATATCATAGAAAGCAGGTTTATGGGTTGGTTCATTTTTATTCAATCTTATAAGACATATACCAAATTAACATGTTCACAGTCCTTGTTGATATACAATGGCTGTTTCAAAACCTAGTGAGCTGCCTAAGTAGACAGCATTTTTGACATAACAGGAACAGTTAAAGACTGTCTAAAAAGATATCTGTCTAGGGTTTAAGACAAAGCCATATTATCAACATTCTAGTACCCCATATAATTAGTTCACGTATTAACAATAAATGACACATCATATTAATGTGCTGTTTTGCCAAGCCAACACTAATACACCGTCAAGTAGTACTAATTTACATACAGTTGTCATTTATATTAGAGCTAACAGTTAGTCATCGTGCATCAGTTAGCTCGGCTGCTAGCATGCAACTGCATGTGTGTTGACATGTTACCTCCTGCACTCCTCCTTCATGCTGCTGCGCCATGGCGAGCAACATCCCATCGAATTTCTCCTCCTCATCACCCATTTTCACTATTTACTAGAGACAACAGATTAAAAAAACTACAATTTGATGTGTGATGCCAAGAGTCACGCTAACACCGGTGTGTTGCCTGGACTTCCTAGATACAAGAACCGCCCACATAATCTTTAGGACCAATCAGATCACAAACATTTGAAGGACAAACGCGCTAACCAATCAGGTGACAGTTTTACGAAGCTGTAGTGGTGAGGCGGTTCTTCAGCGCGCAAAGATGAGGCCCGAGGAGCTTAATGGCAGAACTTTCTAGACGAGACCCCTGACTGACAGACTGATATTCGGACAGGCAGAAGAATAATACATATAATTTTGAGATTGTCTTTAAACCTCAAGAAATGGTCTTGGAAACGAAAAACATAAGCACACGACAACACATGAGTTACTAGACAACCATTACATGGACAATTTCATGTTTACAATGGAAATTATAAATTAAAATAGGGCTAAAATAAATTAAAATAGGCCTAAAATAAAATAAAATAATGGACTTGCCTTCTGATATATAGGCTCTGGATTGGATAGAATAGAATAGAACGATATTTGTCTGTAGATTATTAGTTTATTCTATATAAATAATATATAATAATTAGCTACCATATTTATATAAGTATTAATTAATAACATGCAAAGATGATGATGTGGTGGCTACATGAATAATATAGGCTACAGCATAATAGCCTAATAATAATATGAATAATATACAAATACTGATAATTATTTAATTTATCAGTGAAAATTATTAGATTAAAAGCAACAAAAAACATTATTTTAAAACATGGTATGACCCTTCCCCCCACCCCCCACATCCACTTTTTATTTTATTTTATCTGAGGTTGTTATCTATTCAGTTGGCTCATTTGCTTCTGAACACAAATGCTGATTAATATGATAATAATGTGAGGTGAATGACCAAGAGTGCAACCTGTGACTAAGATAACAAATCATGGGGTCTGTAATCTCTTAAAGGGTATAATACACACTGAAATAATAATAGTTTTCAGCTTTGCAAACGGTATAATCTAACATATTTATGTATATAAATACACTTGAAAGAATGTATCCACAGACCCCTTCATTTAAAATCAAGGCAGATGTTGAAGAATAAGGAACACTAATATAACATAAACCTCCAAGAAAAAGAAAAGCAAACAAGTTTATCTGTTATGATTATATTATCAGTTTTTATGTAGTAACATACTAAATGTTGGGCCCAAACTCAAGATAATATGACTATATTAGTCCTTGGTGACTTGATACAGGCTAAGTTAATGACAGTTAAACATGATAAATGTCATTAACCCCTTTCCACACGAATACCATGGTTCAGCTCCCACAGCGTGAACCTTACCATCTCCACGTGGAGCAGACCTTTTCCTTGAAAGTAAAAAAAAGGTTAAGTCTGTCTGATGTGTAAGGGTCAGAAAGGTCAAGGCTGAAGATTAGTCACATGCTATGAATAAGCCTTTGGGGATTCAAACTGGAGTCATTCAGGAGTGCAAAACCAGGACAACAGCTTCACATTATAATTAGGCACTAAATCAGAGGAAATGAAAAAACCCTTTAACAAACAGCATCCTCATGGAATTCTCTTCAGCATCCTCAGCCGTAAGTGTGACTTCCCATATTTTAGTTATCCAGAGACACACAGCTGTCACTGTGAGCGAATAGTGTGCTTGAAAAACCCACACACCACCTGTCATGCAGCCTTTGGCGTCTTGATAAAAACGGTTCACTTCTTGAAGAGCTTACCTTCCTTCCAAAAGCTGCCGCTCAACGACCGGCTCGTCCTTCTTCAGAACCGCTGGGTGCCTCTTTTCCTCCTGGGACTTGCGCAGGAGCACATCACTTTCGAGGTGTGGGACTTCCCTGCTGCCGGCATCCTCAGAAACATACTGTTGAACGGTCAGCAGAAATCAGATGACTGTCCGCCCACCCTGGCAGCAGTGTACAAACTTAAGATGTTCCTGAACAAAGTATGGAGCCTGGACCTGAGTCTAAATGAGTACGCGTATCTCAAGGGTGCAATACTGTTCAATCAAGGTGAGATTTTTAAAAAGAAATTCAAGAGCATGGTTTGCCATCTATCGCTTCGAAGAAAGAAGTGCTCTTAATTTGATTGAAAGTGCACATGTGTACTTAATCTTAAAAGTAGCCTATTAAAAAGCTGTACTTGTAGATCATATAAAATAAAAGGTTGCTTGTGTATATACTTAAAGAATATACTTTCATGACTGTTTTTAAGACACTTTTAAAAAATTGCAACTTTATGGCTACATTTTAAATCATAATGTTTTAATAAACTTTAGTCATGCTTTAAAAAGTGCACTTATTTTGATGTGTTTGAGCTTATTTAAAGCACATGTAAAGTACTATTTTAACTGTACAAAATTGCAATGTCATCATTACAAATATGAACAAATGTAGGACATTAATGCATTAGCGAAAATGAACTAACAATAAGGAATGCATTTATTACAACATTTATTAATTTCTGTTAATTTAAAAAAAGTAGTTATTATAACCCTCTTTGTCTGCATACAAGATGTTTTATTTCCTCTGCAGGTGAAGGTTCAGATGCACTCCGTCATTTAAAGCTGCACTGTAACATTTGTCCCTCAAGCGGTTGAAGGGATAGTTCACCCTAAAATGAAAATACTGTCATTGTTTACTCTCCCTCAACTTGTTCCATACCTGTGTGAGTTGCTTTCTGAACACAAAAGAAGATATTTTAAAGAATGTCAGTAATCAAAAAGTGAATGGTCCCATTGACTTCCAAAGTATTTTTAAAGTCAATGGGGACCAGCAACTGTTTGGTTACTGACATTCTTTAAAATATCTTCTTTTGTGTTCAGCAGAAGAAAGCAACTCACACAGGTATGGAACAAGTTGAGGGAGAGTAAACAATGACAGTATTTTCATTTTAGGGTGATCTATCCATTTAATAAAATAAACTGCATTCGTCTTGCAGGTGAAAACTGTGACCATCTGACTTAGGCACAGCGGATGGACAAATAAATATAATAAATATACATATATATATATATATATATATATATATATATATATATATATATATATATATATATATATATATATATATATATATTCAAGATTCAAGATTCAAGAGTTTTATTTGTCACATACACAGTTATATACAGAATATACAACTGGCAGTGAAATGTAAACAGGTCCGCTCTAAAGACAGTGCAAATAACAGTTACAAGAAAACACAAGAGGAGATTAAAAAAAGAAATAGAATAAAATAGAATAAAAGTACTAAACATATGTAGAATTATAAATAATCAAGTAAAAGATAAAAATAGGAAATAAAGATAAAAAAAAAAATAAGTGGAATATGATAAGTGGGATAAACTGTAGACTTAAATAACTGGTTAGCATAAAAATATATATATAAAGTATAATGTGCAAACAATAGGTATAATGTAATGTGCAACAGAAGTATAATGTGCAAACAGGTTTATAACAGGTTGTTACACAGTAACAATAAGAACATAAAGTGCAGTGCAATGACAGTAAGTGGATGTTAATGTTAAAACCGGATGTTTATGTGTGTGCGGGGTGAAGTGAAGTCACGTGACTGAGTTCAGGAGTCTGATGGCCTGGGGGAAGAAACTCCTCCTGAGCCTTTCAGTTTTTGCCATCAGGCTTGAAAGCGCTTACCAGATGGCAGCAGGGTGAAATGAGAGTTCGCAGGGTGGGTAATGTCTTTGATTATTTTAGTAGCTCTACCTCTGCAGCGTTTGGTGTAAATGTCCTGCAGAGACGGGAGAGCTGACCCTGAGATGCGCTCGGATAAGCGCACCACTCTTTGCAGGGCTTTGCAGTCATGACTGGTGCTGTTCCACCACGCTGTGATGCACTGAGTCAGGACACTTTCTATCGCCTCGATAGAAAGTTTTCAGGATATCTGGTAAAACCCTGAATTTCCTCAGCTGGCGCAGGTGGTACAGTCTTTGCCTGGCTTTTTTCACCTGTGCCTGGATGTGTGCAGTCCAGGTCAGGTCCTCGGAGATGTTCACACCCAGGTATTTGAAGCTGTTCACTCTCTCTACCGGTGTCCCGCTGATCATGAGAGGGAGTATGACCGTTGCTGTCTCTTCCTGAAGTCCACAATCAGTTCTTTGGTCTTGCTAACATTCAGAGAGAGACAGTTGTCCTGGCACCATGATGTCAGTTGCTCCACCTCGTCCCAAGTATGCCGTCTCATTGTTGTTGGAAATGAGACCCAGGACAACAGTATCATCAGCAAACTTGATGATAGAGGTGGAGCTGTGTGTGGACAAACAGTCATGGGTGTAGAGAGAGTAGAGCAGGGGACTCAGCACACAGCCCTGTGGAGCTCCCACACTCAGGGTGATGGAGGTGGAGGTGAACTGGCCTACTCTCACCGCCTGGGGTCTGCCAGTGAGGAAATCTTCAATCCAGAGGCAGAGAGAAGAATTCAGGCCGAGATCCAGGAGTTTGTGTGTTAGCTTAATGGGAACTATGGTGTTAAAGGCTGAGCTATAGTCAATAAATAGCAGCCTGACGTAGTTCCCACTTTGCTGTCGATGTGAGTGAGGCAGGAGTGAAGGACGTGAGAGATGGCATCTTCAGTCGATCTATTGGGACGATAGGCAAACTGAAGAGGGTCCAAAGTGTCAGGAATGGAGGAGCAAATGTTGTTTTTAATGAGTCTCTCAAAGACCTTCATGACTATAGATGTGAGAGCCACTGGACGATAGTCATTTAGGCAAGAGGGTTTACTGTTCTTAGGTACAGGGATGATGGTGGATTTTGAAGGAGGTGGGGACAACGGATGTGGCAAGGGACTCATTAAATATGGATGTAAAGAGCCCAGCGAGCTGATCAGCACAGGACCGTAGAACACGACCTGAAATACCATCTGGCCCAGGAGCTTTCCTGACATCCACACGTTTGAGTGCCCTCCGAACCTCGTACTCCGAGACAGAGATCACGTGACTGTTGCTGCTCTGAGGGACTCTCTCTGACGCGTCACTCGGCGGAGTCGCGCTGCCGCGATTACAATCAAAGCGAGCGTAGAAAGAGTTTAACTCGTTCACAAGCAGCGGATCAGCTCTCACCTCTGCAGGGATTTAGTTCCAAAAGCACAGTTGGTCCTAAGTCCCTGCCACATCCGCCGAGAGTCGTTGAGTTGGAAATGAGATTCCACTCGGTCTTTATAACGGAGCTTTGCGGCTTTGACGGCGCGCCGGAGGGCGTAACATGATGCTTTGTACTCCTCATATCCCTGTTAGGAGACCGGCATTATAGGCTGCAGTGCGTGTGTTTACTGCAGCGCGGATAGAACTGTCCACCCACGGTTTCTGATTAGGGAAGGACGTTAAAGTTATTGTTTGTGTGGCTTGCTCTGTCAGTGTGTTGATAAAGCAGAGCGCCACATCCGTGAACTCGCTGACGTCATCAGAACTCGCGCGAAACATGTCCCAGTCGACGTCATCAAGAGCTGCCTGTAGCGCGAACTCTGAATGGGATGACCAGCGTTTAACTTCCCTCTCACCGGGGTTCTTGAACGAGCCTTTGTTTATATTCCGGTGTGAGGAAAATGGCGGCATGGTCCGATTTGCCAAAAGCTGGCTGTGAACGAGCTTTGTAGGCGTTCTTAAACGGAGAGTAGCAATGATCCAGTGTGTTTGCTCCTCGTGTGGGCAGGAGACATGCTGGTGAAAGTTTGGCAATACTTTCTTTAAGTTTGCTTTGTTAAAATCACCCGCGACGATGAAAGCAGCGTCGGGTGTTTGTTTATTAAGCCGCTGGTCACATCATGGAGGCCAGATAATGCCAGCCCGTGTCCGCCTGTGGTGGAATATAAACAGAATATATATATATATATATATATATATATATATATATATATATATATATATATATATATATATATATATATATACATATATATATATATTCATACCCCCTTAAATTTTTCACTGTTTTTTTGCAGCATTTGCTAAAATCAGTTAAGTTCATTTTTTTCTCATTAATGTACACACAGCACCCCATATTTACAGAAAAACACATTTATTAAAAAAGAAAAACTGAAATATCACATGGTCCTAAGTATTCAGACCCTTTGCTGTGACACTATATATTTAACTCAGGTGCTGTCCGTTTCTTCTGATCATCCTTGAGATGGTTTTACATCTTCATTTGAGTCCAGCTGTGTTTGATTATACTGATTGGACTTGATTAGGAAACCCACACACCTTTCTATATAAATGCCTATAATCTATATGGCATGTTCAGCGTGGATTCTGCATGGTTATTTTTACATTTCAAACATTAAATGAAAAAGACCCATGCAGAATCCACGCTGAGCATGCCATATATATAGTCTATAGGCACTTATATAGACAGGTGTGTGGTTTTCCTAATCAGTTCTGTATATTTTTTGGAATTCTGTCATGTCACTGACTTCCCTCTGTTTTTAGCTATTCCTGGCCTGAAGAGTTGGACAGTGATAGGAGGACTGCAGGAGGAGGCCCAGAGAGCTCTGCACATACTTATTCTCTCCCATCATCACCCCAGAGATCACCGTACATTCACGGACATGCTGCTTACGGCTGGCACTCTACAGATGGAGGCCTGTAGCCTGGTGACTGAACTGTTTTTCAGACCCATCACTGGCCAGATTGGTCTCCAGGAACTCTTCAATAAGATTATTGTCAACCAATAGAACAAGAGACAATGTAGGATTATAAGTATAGCTGTCAATCTGGGAGAGTACAAAGATTTTGTCTTTTTTGCAAAGATGTTTTATATCACTTTTTTTAATAATAATAATAAAAGCACAAAGTACTTCATACAAAGAGAGTTGTTGTTTTGCCTCTTAAAATTATAAAACTAAAATTCTTGTAATTTTTGCTTTTTGTCATCCATTTTCATAACTATTATTTGTCTCCACCTATTGGTTGTTCCCTGCATGGCAGTTTACATATACACAGGCCAAAAAACTATGGCTGAGAGAAAAAAAAAGAAAAGGAAACACAATGCATTGAGTCAGGGCTGAAAACTTGAATTTAAGGATCAAGGTAAAGGTCTTCCGGGAAACATGTAAATACCTTCTGTTGGAATGTCCTCTTAGAACTCGTAATTACTTGTAAACTGGAAATTTTCAGAGAGCTCTGACTTGACCACATGACCGCTGCAGATTCAGGCTAATGAATGGTGGCCTCATGGTTAGAGTCGGACTCGTAACCCAAAGGTCGCGGGTTCAATTCTTAATATGGCATGAAACGATTGATGTGCCCTTGAGCAAGGCAACTAACTCCAAATTGCTTCCTGGGCGCCACAGTGAATGGCTACCCAATGCTATGGGTGTGTGAGTTCACAGTTTGCAGTGTGTGTGTGTTCACTACTCACTGCTCCTAATGTGTTTGTATTGGTTAAATGCAGAGGACAAATTCTGAGTATGGGTTACACTTGGCCTTCATGGTACTTCATTACCCCATAAATAAAGCTCTGTATGCTTTTGAAACAATCTTGTGGTACTTTAATGCCATACACCAATTGGTCGAAAACACTTTAAATCTGCAGGTGTCAGGTGGTACAGCAGGTCACATGACATGGTACAAGTCAAATCTTTCAGAAAATTACAAGTTTACACACTGCAACTACAAGTTCTACAAGAACGTGAAGCCTTTTTACAGTTTAGAATCGTTACGACACGGCATGAACGCACCTTCAAGCTATGTTTGAAAGCTGAAAAATGTTGCCTTCAGAGGATGCATTCAAAGGTAGGAAGGCAGTGTTAGGCAGTAGGAAGGAAGTAGTAAGTAGGTTAGGCAGTAGAAAGGCGAAACCAGTGTTAGCTTCCACATGCGTTCCATTCCATGGTCAGTTTGTGTGTAAATGTAAATTTTTAACCCATGTTTTCAACTTTTGATGTCATTTCTTGAGAGAAATGAATACCGTGGTAATTAAATTAACTTTAGACTCTCTATTTTGCTGTAGATCATTAAACCAATATGCTGCCTCAGATGTTCACTATACTGCCAAAAGTTTTGGGATGCCTGCCTTTACATGCACATGAACTTTAATGACATCCCATTATTAATCCGTAGGGTTTAATATGGAGTTGGCCCACCCTTTGCAGCTATAACGGCTTTAACACTTCTGGGAAGGCTTTCCACAAGGTTTAGGAGTGTGTTTATGGGAATTTTTGACCATTCTTCTAGAAGATCATTTGTTAGGTCATGAACTGATGTTGAATGAGAAGGCTGTGCTCACAGTCTCCGCTCTAATTCATCCCAAAGGTGTTCTATCGGGTTGAGGTCAGGACTCTGTGCAGGCCAGTCAAGTTCCTCCACACCAAACTCGCTCATCCATGTCTTTATGGACCTTGCTTTTTCCGCAAAGGTGGGAGCATGAAATTGTCTAAAATGTCTTGGTATGCTGAAGCATAAAGAATTCCTTTCACTGGAACTAAGGGGCCAAGCACAACCCCTGAAAAACAACCCCACACCATAATCCCCACTCCACCAAACTTTACACTCGGCACAATGCAGTCAGGCAAGTACCATTCTTCTGGCAACCGCCAAACCTCATCCATCGGATTGCAAGGCAGAGAAGCATGATTGGTCACTCCAGAGAACACCTCTCCACTGCTCTAGAGTCCAGTGATGCATTGCACTTGGTGATGTAAGGCTTGGATGCAGCTGCTCAACAATGAGAACCCATTCAATGAAGTTCTCTGTACACCGTTCTTGAGCTAATCTGAAGGCCACACGTAGTTTGGAGGTCTGTAGCTATTGACTCTGCAGAAAGCTGGTGACTTCTGCTCAATGTGCAACTCAGAGTTGCTGTTGTTCCCAATTGCTTCCACTTTGTTATAATACCACTAACATTTGACCGTGGAATATTTAGTAGTGGGGAAATTTCACTGTGGTGTTAAGGGATAACAGTTTAGGACCAAAGACCAGTTATGAAAAATGAAGACCCAGAGTCAGGAGTGCAATTAATTAAAGAAAAAAATTACTGAAGAATAGTTTGAAGTTTCATCAGCAGAAGACAGCTTCAAGTCTCACAATGAGTTTGTAGGCCGCGCTCCCTCTCTCTTCACGTCATTACTGCAAGGTGGATGATTCTGATTGGCTTAGAGTAAATTTCCACACATTGTCAGTAAATCAGATTCACGTGTCCATAGATCGCTTGTTGATGCTTTCACCCTGGAATTAGGCAAGTAGTGACCTTCCAGGTCTGGAGCAGGCACCAGCTTGTCCAGAACAACAAGTCCACCCATCTCTTAGGATGACCATAATGTTACAGAATATTGCGCACATAGCCTACACAGATACGCAGTCTCTCCAAGGTTGGATTTGGTCGAGTCAGAAAGTTTCCCAAAACATACTGATAACGTGCTTTCTCTCAGTGAGAGGTACAGACACAGTCAATATTCATCTTGATTCTTTAGTGTTTCGGTAAAAGGAAATATAAAATGAATCAGTGACATAGGCAGAATTTTATTTTTAGTCGGGCCTGGCCAAAAATGAGCGGGTCACTTTCAACATAACCCAAAACTAGCTACAACCTGTCCACATACGAGCAGCAGTTAAAACACACTTTTGACACTTTATTTCCACTTTATTTAAATATTTATTTAAAATAAACACCCTTTTGATCTGATATGTGATGGGAAAAGGAAGTAGAGTGCGAATTTCAGGTCGAATTTGCGTCAAAACTTCGGCCACACACACACACCTTACTCCTGTACTATCACTACTGGTAGGTTTTTGCAGCGTGTTCTCGGCTTTACAGAATGAACCCGCGCTTCATATTAAAAAGTCTTACCGTTACTTGCGGTTTGATGGATGTGTTCTCTTCCGTGTCAATTCGAGATTTTAAAAGTCCTTTTTTATAGAATTTTGCATTTATCTTTCACACAACTGCAAATTATAGGCTAAGTGAATAGGCAAACACACTTCATGAACTCATAGGCGCGAGTTACGCGACATGCATGAGACAGCCTGACACCTTATTGCTTTACACAGCTTTAAATCAAACTCCTCAATCATTAAAACCATAGACTGTAAAAGTCAAGTCAAGTCAAGTCAAGTCAACTTTATTTATATAGCGCTTTTAACAATGCAGATTGTTTCAAAGCAGCTTCACAGTGTTAAACAGAAAAATAATGCAACAGAATATATTTCGATTATCGTACAGTAACAATGTGGGCTTTAGATCAGTAATTTGGTCTATATGGTTAATTTAGTTTAATAATTAGATTTATTTTGAAATATATTTGAAAAATAGTTTTTCCCAACTGAGCAAGCCAAGCCAGAGGTGACCGTGGCAAGGAAACCAAAACCCCATCAGGAGACCTAATGGAGAAAAATAAACCTTGGGAGAAACCAGGCTCAGTCGGGGTGCCAGTTCTCCTCTGGCCGATTAACAAACAGCGTATTATTATTATTCTGGCAATTTTAAAGGTCAGAGGTCATAATAGATCTGAATATTCGAAAGATCTGAGGCAACACGCCGGAGACGGGTTTATTGAGGATGATGTATCGATTAAATAATTATTAAAAATAAATAATTTGAAATATCAGAGTCATTACGCCGGAGACAGGTTTTTATTGAGGATGCCGTATTGATTAAACAATTACTAAAGTGTAATAATCGAAGATCGGGCAACACGCTGGAGGCGGGTTGTTTTGAAGATGACATCGATTTAAAGAATTATTAACTAGGACTATTCAAACAATCGGAGTCATCACGCCGGAGACAGGTTTATTGAGGATGCCGTGTCGATGAGGCAGCTTAAGGGGGAGTCTAAATGACACGGTCTCTGCAGACACTTCAGGGTCATGTGTTGGTCACATCTGGGTGCAGGTCCACCGTCTGATCTGGATACAGCCTGGATCCGGCTGACTGCAGTAGACCTCGGGATAAAACAGAGACACTAACATTAGCGCAGATGCCATTCTTCTGATGATGTAACGAGTACATCAGGTGTTATGGGAAGTGTTCCCGGTTCCGGCTGACCTAGATAATGCAGCCTAATAATCATTTAATTGAAAAAAGTGTTTTATGTGTATGCCATAGAAAAGAGATGTGTTTTAAGTCTAGATTTAAACTGACAGAGTATGTCTGCTTCCCGAACAATGCTAGGAAGACTGTTCCAGAGTTTAGGTGCTAAATAGGAAAAGGATTGATATTCTCGGTACTATAAGCTGGTCAGAGTTTAGAGACCGCAGTAGACGTGATGGAGAATAATGTGTTAAGAGCTCACTCAAATACTGGGGAGCTAAACCATTTAGTGCTTTGTAAGTAATAAGCAAGATTTTAAAATGTATGCGATGTTTAATAGGAGCCAGTGCAGTGTTGACAGAACTGGCTAATGTGTTCATAAAAACAACAACACTGTGAAAAAGGCCCATTGGGACTTGTATTTTGAAGTATCTGTCAGTGAAACTTTCTATGGTAACCAGTCAATGTCAGGGCACGCTTGTCAAGGCAGCAATGCAAAGACACTATGCTCCGCCCATCTCCAGCAGGTGGCTTTAGGGCTAGTGAATAGCTCAGCATGGTGAGATGTATCAAACAGACTCTGTGTTTGCTTCACCTTTGATGTGTGCGTATATGGTACGAGAAGTAAGTTGATTTATGGACTTCAGCTTTTGTTATCTGTTTGATTTATGTTTGGTTGATTTGCCTTGTTTAATGAATGAATTATTAATTTGCTCATGTATTCACATGATGTTGCTTTGAGTGTTTCTGTTATCTCTCTAAGTTTATCTAGTTATTTGATTGTTTCTGTTACGTTATATTGATTATTTATTGTATGCTTTGTTCTAGACCACACATACAAACGTATATGGAAGCGAAATGTACTGATTCGTGCAATGTGCTGGAAATAAAGAACAAAGAACTTAAGAACCTATTGCTTCTTCATGTCTCTAACCGGACATCTGTGGTGAACTAGTCCCCAACTGGCAACCCCAGACTGAGTGAAATACAACACTTTTCTTTATGGTCCTTCGAGCCGGAGCCAGAGTTTTCCACAGTTATGGAGAAGCAACCAGTAGATGAAGTCCTTGGGCAGCACAGGAGACAAGTGTCTCTTCCAGCACACTTGCAGGATTATGACTTGACTGGTTATAATCTACCTAGACCCTTAACACCTCCCAGCTATTCCCAAAAATCACAGTGTGCTTCATCAGCCGAAGAGGATGCCAGGAGGGACACCCCACAGGCAGCAGCATATCATGGTGATTATCACAGTCCACAACAATGGTATACCACAGATCGGTGGGACCAGCATGTGGAAGCATTACGGGAGGAGAATGCTGATTTGAGGAAACTCCACAGTGACCTAATTACCACAGTTCAACAGCTGAAGGAGGAAAGAGATGATCTTAAACAGGCTAACAGTAAGTTCACATCACAGATGTCTCAAATACAAGCAGAAGTGAAACAATTGTTAAGTTGGCAAACTCAGCAGCCGCAACCCTCAGAGATTATTTCCACTGCCTGTACCTGGTCTGTCAAAGACCGTAGAATGCCCTAAACCAGTACCAGCCCCACGGAGGCCAAGAATAAATGAACCAGGGTCAAATCCAAACTACGGCCAAGCATCTCAAGATACATTGCAAGAGAGTAGCTCTGTGGAACATATGGAAAGCTCTGAGTATTCAAGCAGTCAAGAAAGTCTTTCCTCTTCTGTTGAGGGCATGAGAAACCTGCACCTGAGCTCATCCAGGGATCAAAGGGTTCGTAACAGTCCAACGATTGAAAGACCAATTAATAATAGACAAAATGGAGGACATGAAGCCCACATGGTTTCAAGAAGTCATGTCCGATCTCCCTCTCCCCAAGCTTCCTCAAGGCAACAGCACAAGCTATTATTTAGGAGTAGGAGAAAACACCACCACTCACACAGTGCATTGGTTGACCAAGAAAGAGTATATCGTGGACCTACGCCTACGATTCCCGACCTGATCCACCCGAACCCCAGAGAGTTTGCACGGCTTAAGATTGCGTTGGAGAACATTCTTCCGGCTAATACCACAGAGCGTTTCAAATTCCATATTCTGCTAGAACATCTCAAGCTGGAGGAAGCACAGCTAATCGCTGAATCCTACAGCAGTTCACGTCATCCTTATACCCATACGATGGATGCACTCAACAAGCAGTATGGCCAGCCACATCAATTGGCATTACAGCGCATAGTGGAATTGATGGAGGGACCGAGTATCAATACTGGAGACATCAAAAATTCCGGATGTATGCTCTGAGGGTGAGATCCTTGGTGGGAATGTTGCGACAACTAGGTAAGCCTGGCAAAGTGGAATTAAGATGCGGATCTCATGTGTCCAGACTACTGAGTAAATTGCCACATGATCTGAGGAGCAGTTTCAGACGATTCATCTACCCATTAGATGTGAAGATTCCTAACCTCCTTGACTTCTCAGACTGGTTAGAATATGAAATCCAAGTGCAAGAAGATTCCACAAGATATGCGAGCAGCTCGGGTAGAGGGTATTTGCCCAGGTCATCTTGGGACCCACCAAGGAAGGTAAAATCATTTCACAAAGGGACAGAAGTTCTACGCAGCACTGAGAAATACCCTGCGGCACCAGTCACAGTTAAGACCACAATGGCAAAACCTTACTGCCCTTACTGTGATAACAACAAACACTCTTTGAATAACTGTGCCAATTTCTCTCAACTCTCCAACATTCAGAGGCAAAATTGGATTAAGGGACACAACAGATGCTGGCGCTGTGGGCGGGGCCATAGATCCTCAGACTGTAATCTTAAAATGCGCTGTAAATCATGTAATGGCCGCCACTTACTTGTTCTTCATGAGATTAATGTTAGAAACAAGGAAAAGGGAGTAGAAGGACAAGATCCATCTGCAAATCCTATCATGGCCGAGGCCGCCAATGATGTATTATTCATTGACAAGCCCCCAGGAAATCGGAAGGTATTGTTGAAAATGTGTAAAGTCATTCTAAGAAATGGAGATCGATCCATGAAGGCTTATGCCATTCTTGATGATGGCTCAGAAAGGAGCATCTTGTTGCATGCTGCAGCTAACCAGCTGAAATTGAAAGGAAGCCAGAGGACCTGCCCCTGCGCAGTGAGACAAGAGTTTAAGGTCCTGCATGGGCGGCTGTTTCCTTCAACCTTTCACCAGCCTGTCAACCAGATAAGGTATATCCGATCAATGAAGCTTTCACTGCATCAGAACTGGGGCTTGAGTACATTGTCATCCTGTTAAGGCTCTACGGAAAAGATACCGTCACCTTAAAGGACTTCCCCTCCGAAATATTGAAGCTGCTCATCCAGTTTTGCTCATTGGATCAGACTGCCATCATTTAATTACCCCAGTTGAACCGGTTCGCTTGGGACCACCAGGTGGTCCTGCTGCAATTAGGACTCTTCTTGGATGGACTTTGCAAGGACCAGTTCAAGCTTTGCAATATCACCTCACAGAACAGCAATGTCTATTCACGAGTTTGTCACCTTCAGCTACTCTGCTGCGAACAAGTTGAAAGACTCTGGCAAATGGATGTCCTTCCATGGAGGGATGCGGCAGTACTCGATCAGTACAGGACCAGCAGTCGTTGAAACTACTGGAACACAAAACCGTCAGAGTTGAGGTTGATGGGATACAGCGATATGCTACCCCACTGCTCCGAGTTCAAAATATGCCCCTCTTCATGCACCTAAAGCGGCAGTAATGCCTCATCTAAGAAGTCTAGAGCGCCGCCTCAGTAAGTCTCCTGATCAAGCAGCCATCTACCAGAATGAAATTAACGACTAAAACAGGCTGGTTACATTGCTGAACTACAGTCAGGAGCAGAAGACACTCCAGTAAGTTGGTATATTCCACATCATATGGTTGAGCATAATGGGAAGCATAGGGTGGTTTTCAACTGTTCATTTCAGTTTCAAGGAACAACCTAAATGAACTGTTACTTCCAGGACCAACTCTGACTTCCTCATTGCTGGCGGTGCTACTAAGATTCAGAGAACATTCAGTCGCCCTCAGTAGTGATATTAAAGGAATGTTCCACCAGATAAGACTCCTTCCTGAAGATCGACCACTTCTCCGTTTCTTATGGCGAGATCAAGAAAGAGAAGTGCAACCCCGAGTCTATGAATGGCAAGTCCTTCCCTTTGGGACAACTAGTAGTCCATGTTGCGCTGTCTTTGCTTTGCAAAAGCATATCTTGGGGAACAGTCAGCCTGGTGAAAAGGTACATGATGCTGTACTGAAGGCATTTTATGTAGACAATTACCTTCAAAGTCTGCCCTCTGTAGATGAAGCAAGACACATGGTAGACCGGTTGCAGAGTATCTTGGCAGGAGGAGGATTCGAACTCAGGCAGTGGGCGAGTAATGCACCTTTCACCATCAGTCACTTACCAGCGGCATCCAGGTCTGACAGTGCTGAGCAATGGATTGCCAAGGGTAATGCTTTGAATCATGAATCAGTGCTTGGACTCCAGTGGAACTGTCAAACTGATACCTTGTCCTATAAGCTTCGTGCTATAAAGTGCCAGGAAATTACTATGCGCAACATCTATAAAGTGCTCGCCAGTCAATATGACCCACTTGGCTACATCATCCCATACCTCACACGTGCCAAGGTAATAGTGCAGCGACTATGGGACAAAAAGAGGGATTGGGATGATCCCATATTACCTGAGAATTTAGTGAATGCTTGGAACAGATGGGCAGAGGAGCTCAGTAACCTTCAAGAGATAGTCTTACCGAGATGCTATTGCAGTGCACCCGAAGGATGATGCCTCCAGTCATAGAGAGATTCATATCTTCTGTGACGCGTCAGAGTTAGCGTATGGGTCGGTCGCTTATCTTCGAACAGAAGATCAGCAGGGAGAAGTGGAGGTCACATTCATAGTGGCCAGGTCAAGAGTGGCTCCAAAAAAACGTCTGTCGATCCCCCGACTAGAACTATGTGCAGCTCTAACAGGTGCCCAGTTGGCCAAGATCCTGCAGAATGAACTGACTTTACCCATTCATCAAGTTTTTCTTTGGACTGATTCCACCACAGTCTTAAGTTGGATTAAATCAGAATCCTGTCGATTCAAGGTTTTCGTTGGGACAAGAGTGACCGAGATTCAGGAACTTACCAACCATTGTGAATGGTGCTATGTGGACTCTGATAATAACCCGGCAGATGATATCACCAGAGGAAAAAGCTGGCAGAACTAGGAACACGAAGTCGATGGAATACAGGGCCATCATTCATCCATCTTACATCTGATCAGTGGCCGGTTACACCAGCACCATCCCTTATTGATAATGATGAGTTAAGAAACTCTACATTTTGTGGACTGACTAATGCAGCACAACGCTTGTCCATACCGGATCCAAGCAAATTTCTGACCTTTAGAGCTACTGACAGCCACTGCAGAATCTCTCAAGGAAAATGGGGCCAATCTCTCAGCTGAAGACTTTCGACAGGCTGAAATAGCTATACTTCAGCAAGCTCAATGGGAAAGTTTTGCCTCCGATATGTCACAGCTTACAGCGGGAAAACAACTGCATAAGCATAGTCGACTCCTTAGCCTCGCTCCTGAACTTGACTCTTGAGTCAGCTCCTTAGAATAGGAGGTCGTCTTCGCGCTGTGAAGAGATTGAGCCTGGGTTGATGCATCCTATTGTCCTTGATTCCCGCCATCATATCACTACGCTTCTCATAAAGGACTATGATGCAAAGCTGCTTCATCCAGGACCTGAGAGAGTACTGGCGGAAATGCGTAGGAAATACTGGATCCTTCGGGGTAGGGAAGCAATTCGATGTTATCAACGCAAAGATTGTTCAGAATGTCAGAGATTTCGTAAGAATCCACAGATACCCAGAATGGCTGATCTGCCTCCAGCCAGGCTACGTTTATTCAAACCGGCCTTCTATTCTACTGGAATTGACTGTTTTGGGCCATACTTGGTAAAGATTGGGCGCAGAAGTGAGAAGCGCTGGGGTATTCTGTTCAAGTGCATGACTACACGCGCAGTGTATATTGACATCCTCTCAAGACTTGATACCGACTCCTTTCTAATGGCCCTCAGGCGTTTTATAGCCCGACGTGGGAGACCTTTGGAAATTTTATCTGATCAGGGTACCAATTTTAAAGGAGGGGAAAGGAGCTGCATCAGACATTCGCTGGACTAGTTCCAGAGCTTCAGGAACAGCTTGCCAGTCAACAGATTATCTTCGCTTCAACCCACCTTATGCCTCACATTTCGGTGGGTGTTGGGAAAGGGAGATCCGTTCCCTGAAACAAGCTCTACAGGTCACTCTGGGAACTCAGCCAATACCAGAGGAAACTCTTCTCACTACACTCGTTGAGATCGAAGGGATTTTAAATTCTAAACCCTTAGGGTATACCTCCTCTAATGCTGCTGACCCAGATCCTATTACTCCTAATTCGCTCCTCATGGGGCGATTCTTCCCTTCCTCAAGTGATATATCCTCAAAGTGAACTATTGAGTCGACGTCGATGGCGTCATAGCCAAGTCCTAGCGGATCACTTTTGGAAGCGATTTATCAAGTTTTATCTGCCTGGTCTTCAGATTCAGTAGCAAATGGCAACTAGAGTCGCCCGATATCAAGGTGGGAACTACAGTTATGATTGTGGACCCTCAATTCCCCAGGGCCATGTGGCCCATTGGTCAGATCTCTCAAGTATTCCTGGGGTGGATAATAGAATCAGAACTGTTGAAGTGAGAATTAAGGACAAGCTTTATGTGCGACCTGTGGCTAAGGTTATACAGCTACCTGAGATTCCAGACTAAAATTGGACCTTGACCTTTTATAATGGACAGATTTCCTCATTCTTTGGAAATCTGGGGGCGGCTGTGAAAAAGGCCCATTGGGACTTGTATTTTGAAGTATCTGTCAGTGAAACTTTCTATGGTAACCAGTCAATGTCAGGGCACGCTTGTCAAGGCAGCAATGCAAAGACACTATGCTCCGCCCATCTCCAGCAGGTGGCTTTGATTAGGGCTAGTGAATAGCTCAGCATGGTGAGATGTATCAAACAGACTCTGTGTTTGCTTCACCTTTGATGTGTGCGTATATGGTACGAAGTAAGTTGATTTATGGACTTCAGCTTATGTTATCTGTTTGATTTATGTTTGGTTGATTTGCCTTGTTTAATGAATGAATTATTAATTTGCTCATGTATTCACATGATGTTGCTTTGAGTGTTTCTGTTATCTCTCTAAGTTTATCTAGTTATTTGATTGTTTCTGTTACGTTATATTGATTATTTATTGTATGCTTTGTTCTAGACCACACATACAAACGTATATGGAAGCGAAATGTACTGATTCGTGCAATGTGCTGGAAATAAAGAACCAAGAACTTAAGAACCTATTGCTTCTTCATGTCTCTAACCGGACATCTGTGGTGAACTAGTCCCCAACTGGCAACCCCAGACTGAGTGAAATACAACACTTTTCTTTAAACACACTTTTAGTATTTGAGATGTTATAATAATTTTGTAATTATGTTAAAATAATTGAACTGTTATTTAACAAATATCATATCTGTATAATAAACTGGGCAGGCCTACTCATCATAGTGGGCGGGCCTGTGCCCATCAGGCCCGCCCGTTGGCTACGCCCCTGAAATGAATAAAAAATAAATAGAATGAAAGACATCTATATTTCATCTCTGAAAGTTGGGCTAAGTGAGCAAGCACTGTTCCTGCACTCCTGTCAGGTTAGGGGTGTGTAATGTCCCAAAATCAAAACGACAACATGTTCTGAAATCAAGTGTTTAGCGACACATCACACATCCCTAGGACAGACCCTCAATCACCACTCAGAGACCAAATAGGCCTACAAACTTTAGAAAACATAGAAGAAGAAACAAACAATCAGTGGTTCTATTGATTAAGTAATATCATAACTGGAAAGAATAATTTAAAAATCATGATAATAATATAGGAGGATAAATATTGATTAAGGCTTTGATTATGAATTTAATTAGGATATACAGGTATTGAAGCGGCAGTGGATTTCAGAATTCAACCGACCTTTCCCTTCCACCTAACCCTACCCTTAAACTTACCCACACCAACGTTATATTTGTGGTGTGGTATATTCAGAATGACTTTTAGAGCTATATCTTTATCGTTATCATCCTTAGTGTGAACAGGCCTTTAAAAGGTCTGATTTTTTTCTGCAAATGTGAACATTTTATATGACTCAGTGCAGCACCTCCTCTCTGTTTAGCATCAATACGAAGGTAGTGATGTTATTCCCCATTTAGGACAAGAGCTTGTCAAACCTGTTGCGTTTGTTTGCTGTTGCCAGAGCTCTGTTTTATATGAGGAGACATCAAATCATATCTTCAGGCTTATACTGCAGAGACACACCTTAATTTAACTAATTAAAATGTTCATTACTTTTTATATTATTCATGTAGGCTACATCATTTTCCAAGCAATGTGTATAAATACGCACAACAAATACAGTATATATGTCTCAGTATTGAACCTGCACTATCAGGCATGACCAGCTTCAGTAGTTTCGATTGTAATTTAACCATAGATGAATCATACAGACCTATCTGATGATTCATAAAGCATCAACAGGAACATCCTGGATCTAGGTACATTTGACAAACACTCAAATGACCCTGTTTTCCCCAGCCAGACTCCAAAAGCCCCTGAGGAGGCTTCATTAAACAAGGGTGGATTGTTGTTAAACTGATACAGCAGCAAATACACATTTAGTGCAAATACACTCTGTGTTATAAGGAAATAAGTCCAAGCCAATGAGAGCATTATGCCTAATCACACCTTATTTGATATTGAGCCAATGGCAGACAGAATCAAACGCAATCAATAAATGATTGACTTTGTGCTTGTTTCACATAAGACATAATTATACAACCACATAACCAAGACTTTGGTGTATACAGGCAAATCCGTAACCCAATGACTGCAGGTTATGTAAGGTCATGTGGCTGTGGTTTATGGGCCTATTGATCTAGGTTAAGAGTCAAGAAAGATTGATCTAGGTTAAAAGTCAAGAAAGCGAATGGATTGTGGTCAAAGCGCTATAAACACTGCTGTGGTCTCCATGGGTTAGAGTTATAGTCTACCAATAATTAGTGCACAAATCAAAGGAAAATTGTGACTACAAATGCCCAAAACATTAGTAAAACAGTTAGTATGATAATATTAATACTAATATTAAGTAAAGTGAATAACACTGATTATCATCATAGCACCTGTTAGTGGGTGGGATATATTCGGCAGCAAGTAAACATTTTGTCTTCAAAGTTGATGTGTTGGAAGCAGGAAAAATGGGTAAGAGTAAGGATTTGAGCGAGTTTGACAAGAGCCAAATCATGATGGTTAGACTACTGGGTCAGAGCATCTCTAAAACTGAAGCTCTTGTGGGGTGTTCCTGGTCTGCAGTGGTCAGTATCTAAAGTGGTCCAAGGAAGGAACAGTGGTGAACTGACGTCAGGGTCATGGGCAACCAAGGCTCACTGATGCATGTGAGGAGAAAAGGCTGGCCTGTGGAGAACTGGACCACATCAATGGAAGAAGGTGGCCTGGTCTGATGAATCATGTTTTCTTTTACATCACGTGGATGGCCGGCTGAGTGTGCGTCGCTGACCTGGGGAACACATGGCACCAGGACGCACTATGTAAGCCTACCTAAGCATTGTTGCAGACCATGTACACCCTGTCATGGAATCTGTATTCCTTGGTGGCTGTGGTCTCTTTCAGCAGGATAATGCGCCCTGCCATAAAGCAAAAATGCTTCAGGAATGGTTTGAGGAGCACAACAGAGAGTCTGAGGTATTGACTTGGCCTCCAAATTCCCCAGATCTCAATCGAATCGAGCATCTGTGGGATGTGCTGAACAAACAAGTCCGATCCACGGAGGCCTCACCTCGAAATACAGTATTGTTCAAAATAATAGCAGTACAATGTGACTAACCAGAATAATCAAGGTTTTTAGTATATTTTTTATTGCTACGTGGCAAACAAGTTACCAGTAGGTTCAGTAGATTCTCAGAAAACAAACAAGACCCAGCATTCATGATATGCACGCTCTTAAGGCTGTGCAATTGGGGTATTAGTTGAAAGGGGTGTGTTCAAAAAATAGCAGTGTCTACCTTTGACTGAACAAACTCAAAACTATTTTGTACAAAAAAATTCTGATATTTAGCAATCCTGTGAATCACTAAACTAATATTTAGTTGTATGACCACAGTTTTTTTAAAACTGCTTGACATCTGTGTGGCATGGAGTCAACCAACTTGTGGCACCTCTCAGCTGTTATTCCACTCCATGATTCTTTAACAACATTCCACAATTCATTCACATTTCTTGGTTTTGCTTCAGAAACAGCATTTTTGATATCACCCCACAAGTTCTCAATTGGATTAAGGTCTGGAGATTGGGCTGGCCACTCCATTACATTAATTTTGTTGGTTTGGAACCAAGACTTTGCCCGTTTACTAGTGTGTTTTGGGTCATTGTCTTGTTGAAACAACCATTTCAAGGGCATGTCCTCTTCAGCATTGGGCAACATGACCTCTTCAAGTATTTTAACATATGCAAACTGATCCATGATCCCTGGTATGCGATAAATAGGCCCAACACCATAGTAGGAGAAACATGCCCATATCATGCTTGCACCTCCATGCTTCACTGTCTTCACTGTGTACTGTGGCTTGAATTCAGAGTTTGGGGTCGTCTCACAAACTGCTTGTGGCCCTTGGACCCAAAAAGAACAATTTTACTCTCATCAGTCCACAAAATGTTCCTCCATTTCTCTTTAGGCCAGTTGATGTGTTCTTTGGCAAATTGTAACCTCTTCTGCACATGCCTTTTTTTTTTTAACAGAGGGACTTTGCGGGATTCTTGAAAATAGATTAGCTTCACAACAGTCTTCTAACTGTCACAGTACTTACAGGTAACTCCAGACTGTCTTTGATCATCCTGGAGGTGATCATTGGCTGAGCCTTTGCCATTCTGGTTATTCTTCTATCCATTTTGATGGTTGTATTCCATTTTCTTCCACGTCTCTCTGGTTTTGCTCTCCATTTTAAGGCATTGGAGATCATTTTAAGTGAACAGCCTATCATTTTTGCACCTCTTTATAGGTTTTCCCTCTCCAATCAACTTTTTAATCAAAGTACGCTGTTCTTCTGAACAATGTCTTGAACGACCCATTTTCCTCAGCTTTCAAATGCATGTTCAACAAGTGTTGGCTTCATCCTTAAATAGGGGCCACCTGATTCACACCTGTTTCTTCACAAAATTGATGACCTCAGTGATTGAATGCCACACTGCTATTTTTGAACACACCCCTTTCAACTAATTGCCCAATTGCACAGCCTTAAGAGCGTGCATATCATGAATGCTGGGTCTTGTTTGTTTTCTGAGAATCTACTGAACCTACTGGTAACTTGTTTGCCACGTAGCAATAAAAAAATATACTAAAAACCTTGATTATTCTGGTTAGTCAGATTGTACTGCTATTATTTTGAACAATACTGTATACAGGACTTGAAGAATCTGCTGCTAATATCTTGGTGCCAGACACCACAGCACATCTTCAGGGGTCTAGTGGAGTCTATGCCTTGATGGGTCAGGGCTCGGCTGTTTTGGCAGCAAAAGGGGGACCAACACAATATGTTACCCCTGATTGTTGTATACAACAGCATACCTTTGTGTCTTATGATACATTCTAAGATAAACACTTTGGTATATCAAACAAGGTGGATGACATATTAAAACAACACTTCTCTCACATTGACTAATAGTTCAAATATGAATTGGCTTCTTGCAGTAAACAATTATTAAACAATGCATGTTGCCATGCAAAACCCCTTTAAAACATTTTACCATATATAACTAAATGCCTGAAGGATTCAGAAATACTAAGCGTACTTCCTAAATGTCAAAACACGACACTTTAACAGCCATTTAACCTTAAGGCAGAAACTAAAAGTCTAATGAATCAAAAAGTGTTTCAGTGAATAAGTAGTGCATGTCAAATGTGATACAAAGGATCAGTTACAAGTATTTGTTGAAGCACTATTCCTCTGCTCTTAAGCAAATATCACTTTCTGCTTTACAATTTCCGGGTAGTCTCCGGGGGTTTTATGGTTTCGATATACGAAGCATGAAGTATAGCAGCTTAACTCAAGCATTTCCAAACTGAATGTGACATTGTGTCCTATGAACCATAGTTTAAATGAGTTTCTGCACTGTAACAGCATGTTGACATGTTTCCGGCATCACCTAAGGCGTAGTCTTGTATAAGGGATATTTTTATTTCTATTTGCATATGCATTACAGTAGAGTGTGAATGCTAGTACAACTGATTTCTGTGTTGAACACAGTGCATTTACTCAGTTCTGATGATGTCAGCTGTCTTAACTGAAGGCAAATGCAGAACATTTTAGCTTAGTTAGCGTACCAATTTTACCAGGTCTTTGATTTCATGGTACATCAGATGCTTGTTTTGCTCATTCATGTTTACCAAGCAACAAAGCTTTATTTTATTATCATTATAAAAGCAACCCTAAGGATCTTGCATAAGAGAATGATTTTTACAAACAAATTTCAGTGAAATTCACATTAAAATATACATTGAATTTAAACAAGTAATCAATTAAAAGCTATCCTAGATTTTGCATATGGCAAGTCAAGTGCATATATTGTTTCTTTGTACATTTAAATAAGCATTTAGAACTCTTCAACATTCATTCCGGCTCAAAGCATTTTGTTTGGTACAACAAACTTCACACAGTCATACTTTCACTGAATAGCCAACATTTGACTAATGCATTCTTCAACTTAACAATAAAGCAACAGTTCACTACTTATAAAGATAAAAAATGTTGCTGCACACCCTTCCTTTCTTCAGTGCAACACAAAAGGTGATTTTTTAAGGAATTTTCTGGCTTATCTTTGGGGACTTGTATGACCATTCGCTAAATTAAGGGCCAGATTTACTTAACAAGGCAAATTAGAGTGAGAGTTCAAATTCCATAAAAACGCAGATGGGAGTGGAAAGTTCTGAGCGTGATCTAGTGATAACACGCAAATTAAAGAACACTAAGCAACCGGATCATTTCCATAATAACCACGCAATCTACGAGTTAGCGTCTGGTTTAAGACATGCTTTTTTTGGATGGTAAATAATGGCGCACATACCAGTAAATTGACAAGCAGAAACCTTAGTAAATCACCTTGCGTGATTCATTTAAAAAAAAATTTTGAGTCTGAAAGGGAAACTCCTCCAAATGCATATGCAATAAGTTCAGCCACAAAAATAACTCTGTCCACTCCTTTGTAGCGCTAATCTTTCACTTTTTTAATGCCGAAAAAGAGACGAGCACTGATACTAAAGCGTTTTCAGAAACGCATGTTATCAATCATTACAGACTTTGACCGTGAGATGGCTCAGACGAACGCACGCCATCGGACAGAAAGAGCAAGACTGAAATTTACTGAACGCAGAATGAACCTCGCAAAAGACTTTTAAAAATAGCGGTTGAAATAAAATGTTGTGTGAGCTCAACCAATCAGCATGTTCAAGGCTAAGTCCCACCCATGAAAGTTTCTGAACTTTGAAAAAGTACTACCTCGCAAGCGGGGACTTTCAGAGGGGGACATATTTAACCGGAACTTCATTTAGACCCTGGTTCCTGCGGTCAAAACACACCGAGGTCCACCCCAAAGTTCCTAGTTCCTGGGGAAAGTTCCTGCGGTGGAAACGTGGCTTTTGTGTCTTTAGTAAATCCTAGTTTTTTTTAATGGCAAAAGAGGGTTTTAAGCTTAATTTTTTCTTGTATGTGTATCATCAACACCACTGCTTTTCGTCAACTTGGAGCTTGATTGATGCATTTCATGAACGAATGAAATGCATGAATGTGAATAAATTATGACAGAATTTGAATGAACTATTTAAAAGGCAGAACTAAGTGGAAAGTTAAATCATGCTAGAGTATATTGTCCATCTGTTGGCTAAAAAGAGGTCAGATTGTTTTCCATTCTTCATTTTCAAGAAATCAAGCAAATTCATTTCATCAATTGTTGACTTACGTCTTCTGGACAGCAACATTGGGATACTTCACACATCCATCACAAGAGACCAAAGAACAAAAACGTAAAATAGAAGCATAAATACAACTACCTCTTCAGATATGTAAAAAAAACTGCCCATGAAATCACAATTTTCAGGGGCATACTTCAAAATCATCCACTGACTCCAAGCCAGTGGATATATTTTCTCACAGAGATGAAGTATTCATTGTTTACAGATGTTTGGAAATGAAAAACATGTATGGTCTGACGGAAAACTCTCACACCATGGTGCTGGGTAGTAAAGGAGTGTCCGACATGATCGGCACACCAGTTTCCTGGAAAGTTAATGCTGTATGGAAAGAGAGAGAGAGAAAAAAAGATGATTCAAATTAAAGCAAATAAACATGCAATTTGATCTAATCTTTTATCATGAGAAATATAATTTATTGATCTTTTAAAATAAGTGTTCAATCTAACGTAAAAGACTACTGTAACTGTCAAACCCCAAACATTCACTCCATTGGAAAAAACAAGCTGAATAAATAGCTTGTTCTGAAATCCTCCTGTAGAACTAAATTCCTGAACAATGATTTGTTCAAAAATGTCCAGTTGTGGCAAGGAAATGTGAATGAATATTCTGTCATTAGTTACTCACCCTTATGTCGTTCCAAACCCAAACTTTTGTTCATCTTTGGAACACAAATAAAGATATTTTTTGATGAAACATTTTCCGAAGAAGAACGGAAAACTTACCGGGTTGGAACGACATGAGGGTGGGTAATTAATGGCAGAATTTTCATTTTTTTGGGTGAACTAACCCTTTAAGTACATTTTACCAAACATTGTGCTGTTCCATAGCTGTGTCTCTCAGTTTGCTCTGTGTATTGTTTTATTAATGCGATTAATCATGATTCATTTTTGACAGCACTATATATACACATATAAACTGTCCTTGCACATAATATAATATTAATAAAATAAATGGTCACTGAAGTGTACTTGAAAAAAAGTTTTACTTTAAAAGTAAAGTACATTAAATCATTGTTTTAAGAATCACTTGTCATGCTTTAGAGAGGTACACTTATTCTGATACGTTGACTAGCATACTAAAGCACATGTTAAATAATTCATTATAATTTTAACTGTAGTGTGTTATTCAATATTACATTTAAAGTGATTTACCAATAATAAATTACAATATATTTAAATACACGACATACAAGTTTCAATAGAAATTACATTAAAGTATAAATGCTTGCCATTTGACATTAAACTAATAATTTCACATAATGATGTCATTAAGCCCAACTCTGGGTCAAAAAGCACTCCAAAATAGCACTAATTCCACATCCTGTTCAACTACTTGCATTTATTATTAATTCAAACTATAATACCTTTTTTAAATTGTAAACAATATGCAATTAAAGGGATAGTTCACCCAAAAATGAAAATTAGCCCATGATTTTCTCACCCTCAAGTCATCCTAGGTGTGTATGACATTCTTCATTCAGACGAATAAAAGCTGAGTTATATTTAAAAAGGGATATTTCACCCAAAAATTAAAAATTGCCCATGATTTTCTCACCCTCAAGTCATCCTAGGTGTGTAGGACATTCTTCATTCAGATGAATAAAAGCTGAGTTATATTTAAAAAGTCCTGGCTCTTCCAAGCTTTATAATGGCATTGACTGTTGCTCTGTTTTTGAATTCCATAAAAAAATGCATCTGTCCGTCAAATAAAGTGCTCCTCACGGCTCCGGGGGGTTAATAAAGGCATTCTGAAGCAAATCGTTGCGTTTGTGTAAGAAAAATATCCATATTTAAAACTTTTTAAATTAAAGTTCCGTCCGATCGCCTTCCGTGGAAAAGTGTTGAAAGTGCCTTCTATGAGTTCAAGATGCGTCTGACGAGCTTATCTGGTAGCGTTAGCCTTTGAACTGCAGAAGCACTTTCAACACTTTTCCATAAACTGAATTCGGAAGAGGATCGGCCGAAACTTTACTTGAGGGTGAGGGTTTTCATTTTTGGGTGAACTAACCCTTTAAGTGTCCAAAAACATTGTTAACACTTCAGGTCAGTATATTCTTTCTGTAAGTGTATTATTTTTGTAATAGAGTCCTTGGTAAAGTGTCCTGAAGGGCTGACCTTACAGAAAACCTACAGCCTGTGAATAACATCTCATCGCATTTGCATCTCATTTCACATGTGAAGAGGATATTTACATAGTCTTAAAAGCACAGCAGTAAAAAACAAACGAACATCCAGTTTATTTTTGAAGGTGCCTGTGATTATGATTATATCTGGCACAAAAAAAGAGAGAAGAAAACATTAGTGGTACACAGGGAAAGATGATGTAATTTAAATGATAAACTATGACACGGCCCTGCCTACAGAAAGTATAAATGCTGAAGTAATATATATGTGCTCTCAGAACGACATGCTGAAAGTTATTATATTCTTAACTTCATAATCCCACAAACGTTTATATAATAGCATAAAGGCAAAACAATCCAGCTGTTGCTTGCCAACAATGTAGAGCATGAAAACAACATCAAGCAAAGTGAAAGGGAGGGGTAAACCACCACTGATGAGGAAAAGAGAGACATTCAAATTCAGAAGAGTGTAACCGATCAGATGGCTTCCAGACAAGAGAGCATTGTTTGTGACAATGTGGTTGGTTACATCACAAACCCCTCAAACTCTATCCGCCACACACCCCTCTCTTTCTCCCAGAGCTGATGCGGGCACTCAACAGTCTTTAATTCAGGCAGGGAGAGTCCCACAGCACTGGTACGCTAACAAACACACAGAACCAGCTTGAGTTGCTAGCTAAATTAGCATGAGGTTAAGCCAAGGTCTTTGTTAGTTTTATGCAAATCTCATCAAAAGTTCAGTTCACACTGCTCCCCAAAATCAAAAGAAAGACCATTGATTTTTCACATTTCATTTAAATTATCACTACTGTAAATAAAATATAATTCACACAACTGTAATATGAAAAAAAAAAAAAAAAACACAACAATATATTATTAAGTTAACATTGTCATGTACACTACCATTCAAAAGTTTGGGGTTGGTAAGATTATTGTTTTGTTTTTCATGCTCAACAAAGGTGAATTTATTTGATAATAAAAACAGTAATATTGTGCAATATCATTGCAATTAGTTTTCTATGTGAATATATTTTAAAATGTACTGAATTTTTTAGCATTATTACTCCCGTCTTTTGTGTTACATTATCCTTCAAATCATTCTAGGCTATTCCTATTATTATCAGTGATGAAAAACAGTTGTGCAGCTTAATAATTTTGTGAAAACAGTGATACACCCCCACCCCCCATTTTTTTGTAATCTAAAGATTAACATTGCATTCATAAATCATGGGAATTTATGCCATCTTTAAAATTGATTTTGGGTGAAATGTATCCAATATTTAGGCATTTCCGTAATCAGGTTGTGTTGAGTGAAGTTAACAGTACATAAAATCAAATTCACTACTTACACTGGTTACTGTTGTTGCGTAACTTCCTGGCTTCTATGTCATCGGACCTCTCCGTTGAAATCTGCAACTCTAAAGAGAATAAAATTTACTTATTCAGATCTCATTATATGCAACATATGGCATGCAGTGATTTCCATCATTCGTTATTCACTTATTCACTGTTGATGGTATGAAAAAAAGAGACTTTAGTCTTCCTCTACAGAAAGAACATCATACAGGTTTTTGGATCGGAAAGACTAGGTGAGGGGTGTAATTGATGCAAAAAGTTTAAAGTCGGCATGAAAGAGAAGTGTTTTCTTCCTTATTGTGATGTACAGTCAAACCAGAAATAATTCAGACACCAGATATATTTTTTTACTAGTGGATGCAGGACACTATAGTTCATTTATGTAAGTGTCGTGAGGATAGCAAAATAAAGTAAACTGTGACATTATACCCAAATATTCTTCATACAGTGGACTACCAGTAAATTGATGATAATTTTTTGCAAAAATTATTCAGACACTTTGACCTGACCATGTTTGGCTCAAGTGTTTTTGCTTCCATTTCTAATGCGACCTTTTACGCCAGACTGTGCAAAATGAAGCATTGCTTGGTAATTAGTTGACCTAAATTGGTATTATCTAATTGTGTGCTTAAATTTAACAGCTGACAGCTGATTGGTTCATTGAAATCCCTTGCATACCTTTTTATCAAAGTAATCTGAAATTATCAAGATTAATTTGTTCTGACACAGTTCTTTTTGACACATTTTCCATTTTCTAAACTACAGCGAATAAACTGAAAATGTGCACATCCGAGTGAAACAGCTTCTCGAACAAATAAAATAAATATAGTGTGGGACTTGATTTTGATGTGCACCGATAAATCATTTATAATAAAAACTGCAATATATTCCATATAACAAGAATTGCCAATATTGGTTTCATGGTGACTTTAACAAGAGGCCACAGAGAATGAGACGACATATACTTCACAAAGTTCAGGACTAGACATTGAGAAAAAGAAAGAGATGTTGTTGTCACTCACTTCCTTCACTCATGGAATTGAAGCTGCTCTTTTGGCTGTTCCTCTTGCTGTTCCAGGTGTCATTGCCGCTGTCCCGCTGCATCTCCTGTGGACGAATTTGCGGCCTCTTCTTACTCTTGCGTGTACTGATGCGAACAATCTCTCGCACCAGCCTGCACTCTGCCTCCATCTCCTCCATGTTGTGTTCCTGTACGATATCCGAGATAAGCTGACTGATCTCCCGGGAACGCCGCAGGAACATTGAGTCCGTGGTGCACTTGGCCAGCTCGTTGATCTCAAACTCAGAGAAGACCTCCATAAGCTTCCGGGTGATGAGTTTGTCCACATCTTCTGCCTCGTTGCCATTGCTAAAATCATCTTCCGGTAAGCTACCGTAGTAGATTGGACTGTCCATCTCGATTTTAGAATTGGAAAACGACATACAATCCTCATCTTCTTCAATGACAGATGTGTTCACCTTGACACCACGAATATAGAGGTCGGGATAAAAGCCGTTCTCAACCTGTGGAGGACTTGACTGGTTCTCCACCTGCACATTGGCAGCTGGGCTTTCGCTCGAAATGAGACAAGGCAAGCGCCGACATATGCGGTACAGTCCACAAGTCAACACGCTACAAAAAAGCTTCCTGCAGCTACCCACAGACGTGCAAGGTCCGCACACACACGTCCCCGAAACGGGCTCTTCTTTGGCAGAGAGAAAGATTACAGTCTCTGGTCCAGTCGTATTGCCATTTGCATCCTTGTTGATTTTGTGCCTCACTCCATAGTGTTGGATCTCAATCTCCACGGGGTCGACAGATCGTTCCCTGTATGGCCCTTCATCAATAGGACCACTGGTGCAGGACTGGGTGCTCTCCATAGGGACAACACTCTGCCCAGACCGTCCTCTGGTGGCTGCTTTTTGCAGTTACCTGATGCTGGACTGAGGCCTCAGGGTCTGTTAAAGGAGTAGAGACATAATGGGAGAAAAATGGAAGGGGGGTGAAGGTTTTACCTTACACTTTCAGTCAGTCTATGAAACAAAACTGCAGCATGCTGTCCCAAATTTCCCTTAGAAATGTAAACCAACCAGTTTAAGAGTTGTTTAGTCTTTGCTTTCTTGACTGTCGTTGTCATTGCTAATAAGATAGTGAAAGTAAAACTTTCACCTCAACACATACAGAATCTACATTTTATTTGTCACGTGAAGTCTTATTAAAGTTAAATAAAATATAAACAATTTTAAATACTAATAATATTTTAAATACATGTAATTTTACTGTAGACTACAGATTTTTATTCCACTTCTGGAACAATTAAACTCTAAAAGCAGCTTCAGCTAATTAAATATTGAAAACATTCAATCATTTTAACTCAATTGTTAGTTTTAGACAATAGAATTATGATGCAGAGTAAATCACTTTGATATCTATTTATAGTTTGGCCGCCATTGATTATTTACAAATTCGGAAAAGATACAAAGTTCACAATGTTCCCAAACAAACAAGTCGCAGATTTCTTAAAAAAAAAAAAAAAAATCCAGTCAAATGAACGAAACGTGGGTTTAGGGACTAACTAGAGAATGCCACTGTGGAAAACACTTTAACAACGTCAGAACATCTTAATGAGTAATATTTACAACAACACAAACGTTGTTACTTTACTCACACCATATGGGAGAAATGTCGAAGCCTGACGAGATTCTTCCGGAAGTTCGGAGAGCTCAAAAAGGTTGTTCGATTTAGATTTCACTGTTACTTCACAAATATACCGCCGGTGCTCATTCAGTCGTGCTCAAACTGGATTCAAAGAGCAAAAAGTGAGGGAGAAGAATTTCACCGGAATGCTCGTCGTACCTGCCGCTTCCATAAACACACAAGCAGATCTAGCAGACTACCTGATTCTACAGGTACATCAGGACATGGACACTGGTGACGTCATTTGAAAAGTCTAACCAATTGTTTCATTGACTGTAAATCAGATCAGAAGACGTGTGCAACCAAGTGTACACGTACATTGGAATAAAACAGTATTAAACGTCTTTGTATTTTTAATTGGATAGTTCATACATTTGAGGTGGCAAGTGAACGCATAGCGCTGAAACTTTTAGCCAACAGATGGCGTCAATGCTCCTCGTTACAGCGGAGTGGATTACATTTTCACCTTCCTGAATAAGAGTTGGAATATAGGTACTCATACCAGTTCAGCAGCAAATTTCACCACAAACACGTATGCGGTATCGGGAACTCCAACAGCAGCTGTAATGCAGTCATTAAACAGCTAGAACAGGTGAATCTTCCATTCATTATAATGGGGTGAATTCAGGTTGATTGGGACACTTTCCAAGTTCGCAACGGCAAAGTATCCCAATCACCTCTACAAGTATCCAGTCTTCTCTGAGACATATTTAACTTCTGACATACACAATCATGTAATATTCAACTCCAAACACGCCTATAGGTAGTCAAAAGTCACATTTACATAGCAGCTATAACCTTTGACAGGATTTGAGGAATAAACAGTCAACTGATTTTGTGGGTTTAAACTTTATTTACATGAAATATACAGCCTTTAAAAAGGTGTTGCATCAAGAGTAGACTGGTAAATTGCCAAGACAGTTCCTTGTGTCCACAGTTTCTATGATCATTGAACAGCAACACACTGGATCAGTCAGAGCATCCTTTAGTCCTTGCAGAGACCAGAGCATGATGACTGACAGCCTCCAACACAAACCTAATCAAGGCTGCAAGAATTTGAACAATTAATATTGAAATTTGAGAAACATGCAAGTATGCAATTTAAATATATTAGATTTTCAGAGACTTATTTCAGACATCAATTCTGTAGGCCATGTTCAAGAAAAGTAAAAAAAAAAAAATTCTGCTGCACGCATTTTGCACAGATTTTCTGTAGGCACACTAAACACCCCGATGACCTAAAGCTGCCAGGTGCTAAATCAGGTATAATTTTAGGGGGCCATTTGGAATACTCTATATTGTATCAGTATTGCTGTAGTATTGAAATTAGTATTGAGAAGTGAAATTACAAGAACTACTGGACTATATTGAGACATCCAAATGTTCAGTTGTAAAAGAGTAGCATACAGCCATTTGAAATTGCTGCATTATACTAAGGTACATACAACTTAAGTAGTGGTCATTATATAGTATATTGCAAGTATGACAAACTACAATCCAATTCTGAACATGGCCACAAAGATCCTGAATTACAGTAAGGAAATGAGGCTACCCACTATGTAAAGTAAAGATTGCTGGGATATTGTAAATGCTGAAATAACCATCCCACTTTCGGATGTAATACTTGCAGAGTGCAAATAATTTCCTGGTAAACTAACAGCCAAAAGTGAAGCAATTGTACTCACTTTATAGCAGATGTTGAGAATTGCTTCTAGACGGAGAGGTTCAATTCCTGGAATTTGACTAGGTCCTGTTGACCAGGACCTGCAGGGCTATTTTGGGTCACCTCACATTTAGGAGCCGAGGAACCCATTCTATTAACTTGAGGCTGGTTTGCTGTGGCAGAAGGACCAATAATGTTATTTTCTGACTGAAAATCTTATTTCAAACATGCAATGAGATTATGATTGCAGTGTACTTTGGAGCAAACCTTGTCTGTAGTTGCTGGAAAGCGTAGGGAAAAGCCGTCGGATGGCACCTTGGCCAAACCCACTTGGAATGGTAGTAATACGCCTATTGTAATCTGCATTTCCTTGAGATACAGTGAATTGGCTCTGTACTCCTTCGGAACTGAAATATTGAGGAGCTGAAGAACTAGCCGGCATTTGTGCATTTTGACCTGGCTTCTGGCCCAGATAACTTGGAGGCAAGGAACTTTGGAAAGCATCATTGCTAATGTAACCAGGAGCCCATTGGTTCTGAAAGTTACCAAAGCTGCTTGTGAGTGGTTTATTAAGCCTAACACGGACTGTATTGATCTTATTAGAAGGTTCTGAGGGCCTAGAATTTGGTTTGTTTGGGGAGAAGGTCCGATACCCAGTCCAGGAAGAGCTGGAATAAGTGCTTGTGGCTGGCCGGACAGTAATGGAATTTTTGGTCACTTCAAAAGGCTGAGCATCAGTCTGACCAGAGGCAAATGTTACCCTACGCTCAGGAAAACTAGGGTGAACTTTAGGTTTATTGGATTCAGTTCTAACACTTGTAGGATCCTGCATTATCAGGATAGCTCCAGAACTGGCAACTAAGGACTTTGTCACATCACGTTGAGCCTCACTTCGTGAGGGATGCATGGGCTTATAGTTTTGACTAGGCGGACCAGGGATATAGTAGGTCTGCTGAAATTTGGGGTGAGTAACTTCATTGCCAGGTAATGTGTTTCTATGAGCACTTCCTGGGGCATTGAGAAGAGTCTCAGAGCTGGTGATTAAAGATTTATCAACATTGTCCCTAAAGTCATTTTGGGAGGGTTTTCTTAGCTCAGGACTGGATTGAGTACCACTCTTGGAGTAGTGAAGAGGTTCATTCCATGACTTGCCCTGACTACTGGCAGTCAATCTAATATCTCTAGAGATCTGACTGGCCTGATAGGAGTCAACATGATTGGGGACTCTAAGTGGTTTTACAGAATCTGGATGGCCACTATAGCCTCCATGACGTTGAGCACTTCCTCCACTTTGAACTACAAAGACTGGCCCCGAGCTAACAACCGAAGACTTGCCCTCAGTGTACTTAAGCCCAGTATTTGAAGGTCTTCTTGGATTTGCATTTGAAAACACAGGTATTCCCTTCTGCAAAGGGCCATAACTGCTACTGGCTGTCTGGACTTCGTTATTACTTTGGCTTCCCTTAGATGAACTATGCTGAAGGACAAACTCCTTTTTAGGAGGCTTCACTACAAAGATACTGCTAGATCCAGATGTTTTAATACAACTAGAGTCATCTCTAGAGGGTTTTAAGGGGTTGGGCTGAGGTACTTTTAGGGTTCTCATCGAGGTGGACCCACCCGGAGATGACATAGAACCCAGTTGGCTACTAGGCTGGACATTTTTGATGGCATTAATAGCTGTACGGGATTCATATTGAGCAGAGGGTTGACCAAAACCTGACAAGTCATATTTTGGAACAGAGGCAGAAGGCTTAAAGTTAATCATATTTTCCTGATTGTCACTTTTAGTTTGAGTCTGACAATCTTTTGGATCTGATTTTATATTTGAGCCTGCAACAAGTCTCCCTTTATGATAATTATAACTTCCATGGGTGCCTTGACGGTGGGGCAGGTGAACAGAACTGTAGGCAGGGTCACTCCAACTTCCCATTTGTTTCACCTCAGGGACAATCACTGGGAAAGCACATAAATAGCATGAGACAGCAATATTTCAAATAAATATCAGAAGTGTGTTAGACCTACCTTCATAAGTCCCCAAACAGGTTACATAAGCAGGAAACAAGGCAAAAAAAATTCTGAAAACAAGCAAGAAGTAGCTAAAGCATTTGGTAGAGCAATGTACATATTCAGTCAACTTCAGACCAAATAATAACAACAACAATTTAATTTAGACAGTTTAGAGCTTACCTTAAGTAGTATCTAGAGTCCATTGTTAAAAAAGGCACCGCAAGACTGCACAACCAACAACTTCTTTTACAATCTCCTCAATTGATATCACACAAAGCACAATAGGAATCTCTTATACACCTCACTCCTCACCATCAGCCAATCATAATCAAGACACCTGCAAATTGCAGCTGTTAACAATAATCACATCACTTTATAAATAACATCAGTGATCAGGGCCCATATTTAGGAGGTGTCACTGGTCCATTTCAGCTATAGGTGGCGGTAATGCACATATTTGTTTGCGATCCGCCGTAAAATCTTAATAAGAAGAAGAAGAAGAAGGGCCCATATTTAACATCTTAATTTGTTTAGATTCATTGGCATCATTTTTAAGTTTACAAAACTTTCAATTATGTAGGAAAGACATACTGACAGAGATTCTGATTATTTTATTTAGATTTAGACAACTGGGAATTGTAGTGCAGTTTTTATGGGTACCAGCAAATGTTGGGATACAAGGAAACAAAACGGCAGATAAAATGGCCATGGAAGCACTCAAAGTGGATAATATTAACAAAGCAGTCACTTTAAGCAGAAGGGAAGTTATTGATTCAACATGCTTGTGGGAGTAAATGGCAGAAATGCTGGGACTCATGTAAGAAAGGAAGACATTTCTATAGAATATAAAATAATATAAAACAAAGTCAAATGAGTCATAATATAAATATAAATTAATTTATTATATTTACAAGATTAAGAATGGGTCACAGCAATCTTAATGCAACACTACATATCATGGGCAAACACAACTCTGGTTTTTGTAATGTATGTCAAGAAATAGAAACTGTAGAACATGTTTTGATTAGATGCCAAAAATTTGCAAAAGAAAGAATTGAGCTTATAAGCGATATGCAAGCTTTGGGTATTACAGATTTCACCATATACAATATTTTAAAGACAGGAATAGAGTCTGGTAGAACAATTACAGCATTAACAACGTTCTTGAGGAATAGTGGCCTGAAATACAGAATATAGAAAATCTTCCGTGTATCAGCTTCATTCAAACTCCAGCACAGTAGGTGGCGATATGCACCTCTTCAGTTGGGTTGCAACCCGCCAATAAATTCACAGAAGAAGAAGGGCCCATATTTATGAAGCTTCTCAAAGTGCCATTTTAGTCTTAAGTGCAGAGAATTTATGAAATTTACTCCTACTTTCAAACTTAAGTATAAAAGCAAGTTATCACATTTCTTAAAGCTAAGACTCACTCATATTGGTGATATGGAGGTCTCTCAAGTGGTTAGGAGTTGCCAGCAGGGGATTGTGATGGCACTGAGGAGAAAGAGACGTGCAAATCTTTCAGGAGAGGGAGAATGTTTTTGAAATGTTTGACGACGAGCAGTTAATCAAACTATCATTTTGACAGAGCAGGCATCTTTGTCAGCGCTGGTTAAAGGGATAGTTCACCCAAAAATTAAAAATAGCCCATGATTTTCTCACCTTCAAGTCATCCTAGGAATGTAGGACATTCTTATTTCAGACGAATAAAAGCTGAGTTATATTTAAAAAGTCTTGGCTCTTCCAAGCTTTATAATGGCATTGACTGTTGCTCTGTTTTTGAAGTCGATAAAAATGCATCTGTCCGTCAAATAACGTGCTCCACACGGCTCCAGGGGGGTTAATAAAGGCCTTCTGAAGCAAATTGTTGCGTTTGTGTAAGAAACATTTTTGTGTAAGACATCTGACGAGCTTATCTGGTAGCTTAAGCCTTTGAACTGCAGAGGCACTTTCAACACTTTTCCATAAACTGAATACGGAAGGCGATCGGCCGAAACTTTACTTAATAAAGTTTTAATTATGGATATTTTTCTAACACAGACGCATCAATTCACTTCCAAAGGCACTTATTAACCTCCCGGGCCGTGTGGAGCAAGTTATTTGATGGACAGATGCTCTATTAAGGACTTCAAAAACAGAGCAACAGTAACAGCCATTATAAAGCTTGGAAGAGCCAAGACTTTTTTAATATAACTTAACTTTTATTCGTCTGAAAGAAGAATGTCATATACACCTAGGATGACTTGAGGGTGAGTAAATCATGGGCTCATTTTTTATTTTTGGGTGAATTAACCCTTTAATGTTGGGCTGAACTTGCCTTTTATAACAAGTTTTCGCTGTTCAACTAACTCAAGAAGCAGTAGTGCTTCTTCCTCCTGCCAGTTCGGTCTTCTTTTGGAATCCACGGTGGCTGATTATGTCATAAAATATCTAGGCTATATATAGGCAGTTAACAGCACACCGGTTTAAAATTGTAATTAAGACATGGTGGAAAACGTGTTTGTATATGGTAAATGGTAAATGGACTGCATTTATATAGTGCTTTCAACAGACCAACAGACCTTTCAACAGGCCACCAGAGCGCTTTACATATTGCCTCACATTCACCCATTCATTCACTCATTCATACACCGACGGCGGTGTCAGCCATTCAAGGCGCCATCAGCTCATCGGGAGCAGCTGGGGTTAAGTGTCTTGCTCATGGACACCTCGACACTTGGTCAGGTGGAGCCGGGGATAGAACCACCAACCTTCCTTGTAGACAACCCACATGAAACACTGCCGCCCCATATACAGGTGCTGGTCACATAATTAAGAATAAAGAATGTAAGAAAGAAATTTCACAAATTCCATTCAAAAAGTGAAACTATATTTCACTCATTACAAACAGACTGATATATTTCAAAGGTTTATTTATTTTAATTTTGATGATTATAACTGACAACTAATGCTGGGTACACACCAAAAGATAATCGGGCTTATTTTGGGCGATTTCCCCCTTCCGACAATCTTAGCTCGGTCCCGATTATCTTGATGGTTCTGAAGATTATCTTATCAGATGTTCCTGTGGTGTGAAGTGTGTTAAGAGTGTCCGAACCTGCTCGGAAGAACCTCGGAGACGTCGATCGCGAATCGTAAATATTCAACATGTTGAATATTTACGATCAGAAATCCTGATGTGTGGGGAACCCGAGGACAAACGCGCACACTCACGTGAAACGCAATAATATCCAATCAGAAAGCACACTGAGGGAATACAGAAGCGCGGTCGGCGCAGCATAAAGTGTGACATGTACAGACCATGTTCCGCCGTCTCCATATGCCGTCATATATATGTAGAAGGCCTGTGTGTGTGTGTGTGTGTGTATGTGTGTGTGTGTGTGTGTGTGTGTGTGTGTGTGTGTGTGTGTGTATAAAGTTTGGATAATATTTTGTGTTTTTGCAAGAATTCTCTTATGCTTATCAAGCCTGCATTTATTTAATCAAAAAATACAGAACAAAACAATAGCCTTATATTGTTAAATATTACATTGTTAAATATCATTTAACTTTTTATTAGGCTAATCAAAGAATCTTTAAAAATCTAAAATAATAATAATAAAGAATCTTAAGTCTAATAAAGTAATGAAATGTAAAATAACATTGCATAGTTTTCACTTATGATAGATTAATGTTTTTTAAAAGTAAAGTTATTCATGCAAGAGCTGCGAGTAATTTTCTCTTTTCCTTTAGTTGTTTGATTGACATTAATGGCAGGTTTATTAGATCCTGCCCCTTAAGACCGAATGCAGCTCTAATTATTCTCCCATTGATTTCTCCAAACTATACGCACCTTTAAGATATAAACTGTGTTTAAGAGAATACTCTCCAAGCCAGTCATTTTGACATATAGGCTGTTTGGTAGATTTGATGGTTTAATCGCGCACACGACGCATATGTGCACGCGCGCGCACACACACATACACACACCTTGGAAACAGCGTCTATTCCGCGGATTATAGTTCTTTTAATTTGATCAAACACGTCCTGCAATTTAGCCAAAGTAGAGACTGCATTTGACAACAATCACACATTGTGCTGAGTCTGACGTTAAATTTATGTTCAGGGAGAAATGACAGCGCGCGCTGAGGAGGGAAGGAATTCGCTCTAGACGGAACGCGGATATAGTTTATAATAGTTTTACCTCATATCTTCTTTGTATAATCATTGGAAGCGAAAATAAAATAAGATTATTATCACAGCCCTAAAGTGTAAGCAGACTAAATGTGTGTTTATTCCAAGATGACGTTGGCTGTTGTGCTTTTACAATGTCGTGATATTCTAATCATGTGAAGATTTTGCAGCGGTGCGGGTCAATGTAATGGCCCAATGGAAAATAATGAAAACCAGGACATTTTCATTACTTTATAAAAACCAGTCTCGTGAGATTTTGCGTGATTTCCTGTGTTTACACTCGGGACTCTGGTTGAAAATCTGTTCGTGTGTGGTGTGCTGTCTTTGTCACATCATGGCACACCACACACTATAGGAGCAAAACAGTTAAATCTAGGATTATTTGTCCTCATGTGTGTGGTCTATCACATTTTGAAAATCTTATAAGATGTAAAAAATCTTTTGGTGTGTACCCAGCATAAGGAAAATCCCAAAATCAGTATCTCAAAAAATTTGAATATTACTTAAGACCAATACAAAGAAAGGATTTTTAGAAATCTTGGCCAGCTGAAAAGTATGAACATGAAAAGTATGAGCATGTACAGCACTTAATACTTATTTGGGGCTCCTTTTGCCTGAATTACTGCAGCAATGCGGAGTGGCATGGAGTCGTTCAGTCTGTGGCACTGCTCAGGTGTTATGAGAGCCTAGGTTGCTCTGATAGTGGCCTTCAGCTCTTCTGCATTGTTGGGTCTGGCATATGGCATCTTCCTCTTCACAATACCCTATAGATTGTCTATGGGGTTAAGGTCAGGCGAGTTTGCTGGCCATTTAAGAACAGGGATACCATGGTCCTTAAACCAGGTACTGGTTGCTTTGACACTGTGTGCAGGTGCCAAGTCCTGTTGGAAAATGAAATCTGCACTTCCATAAAGTTGGTAAGCAGCAGGAAGCATGAAGTGCACTAAAACTTCCTGGTATACGGCTGCGTTGACCTTGGACCTAAGAAAACATAGTGGACCAACACCAGCAGATGACATGGCACCCCAAACCACCACTGACTGTGGAAACTTTATGCTGGACCTCAAACAATGTTGATTGTGTGCCTCTCCTCTCTTCCTCCAGACTCTGGGACCCTGATTTCCAAAGGAAATGCAAAATTTAATTTCATCAGTGAACATAACTTTGCACCACTCAGCAGCAGTCCAGTCATTTTTGTCTTTATCCCAGGCGAGATCGCTTCTGACGCTGTCTGTTGTTCAAGAGTGGCTTTACACAAGGAATGTGACAGCTGAAATTTATGTCTTGCATACGTCTGTGCGTAGTGGTTCTTGAATTACTAACTCCAGCTGCAGTCCACTCTTTGTGAATCTCCCCCACATTTTTTAATGGGTTTAGTTTCACAATCCTCTCCAGGGTGTGGTTATCCCTATTGCTTGTACACTTTTTTCTACCACATCTTTTCCTTCCCTTCACCTCTCTATTAATGTGCTCGGACACAGAGCTCTGTGAACAGCCAGTCTCTTTTGCAATGACCTTTTGTGTCTTGCCTTCCTTGTGCAAGGTGTCAATGGTCATCTTTGGGACAACTGTCAAGTCAGCAGTCTTCCCCATGATTGTGTAGCCTACAGAACTAGACTGAGAGACAATTTAAAGGCTTTTGCAGGTGTTTTGAGTTAACTAATATACTAAATTTATAGAGATACTACATTTGGGATTTTCCTTAGTTGTCAGTTATAATCATCAAAATTAAAATAAATAAACATTTGAAATATATCAGTCTGTGTGTAATGAATGAATATAATATACAAGTTTCATTTTTTGAATGGAATTAGCAAAATAAATAAACTTTTTTATGATATTCTAATTATATGACCAGTACCTCTATATATGTATATATAGGTATATACACTCACCTAAAGGAATATTAGGAACACCTGTTCAATTTCTCATTAATGCAGTTATCTAATCAATCAATGACATGGCAGTTGCTTCAATGCATCTAGGGGTGTGGTCCTGGTTTATGCAATCTCCTGAACTCCAAACTGAATGTCAGAATGGGAAAGAAAGGGGATTTAAGCAATTTTGAGCGTGGCATGGTTGTTGGTACCAGACGGGCCGGTCTGAGTATTTCGCAATCTGCTCAGTTACTGGGATTTTCACGCACAATCATTTCTAGGGTTTACAAAGAATGGTGTGAAAAGGGAAAAAACATCCAGTATGTGGCAGTCCTGTGGGCGAAAATGCCTTGTTGATGCTAGAGGTCAGAGGAGAATGGGCCGACTGATTAAAGCTGATAGAAGAGCAACTTTGACTGAAATAACCACTCGTTACAACCGAGGTATGCAGCAAAGCATTTGTGAAGCCACAACACGCACAACCTTGAGGCGGATGGGCTACAACAGCAGAAGACTCCATCGGGCACCACTCATCTCCACTACAAATAGGAAAAAGAGGCTACAATTTGCACAAGCTCACCAAAATTGGACAGTTGAAGACTGGAAAAATGTTGCCTGGTCTGATGAGTCTCGATTTCTGTTGAGACATTCAGATTGTAGAGTCAGAATTTGGCGTAAACAGAATGAGAACATGGATCCATCATGCCTTGTTAGCACTGTGCAGGCTGGTGGTGGTGTAATGGTGTGGGGGATGTTTTCTTGGCACACTTTAGGCCCCTTAGTGCCAATTGGGCATTGTTTAAATGCCACGGCCTACCTGAGCATTGTTTCTGACCATGTCCATCCCTTTATGACCACCATGTACCCATCCTCTGATGGCTACTTCCAGCAGGATAATGCACCATGTCACAAAGCTTGAATCTTTTCAAATTGGTTTCTTGAACATGAAATGAGTTCACTGTACTAAAATGGCCCCCACAGTCACCAGATCTCAACCCAATAGAGCATCTTTGGGATGTGGTGGAATGGGAGCTTCGTGCCCTGGATGTGCATCCCACAAATCTCCATCAACTGCAAGATGCTATCCTATCAATATGGGCCACCATTTCTAAAGAATGCTTTCAGCACCTTGTTGAATCAATGCCACGTAGAATTAAGGCAGTTCTGAATGCGAAAGGGGGTCAAACACAGTATTAGTATGCTGTTCCTAATAGGTGTTCCTTTAGGTGAGTGTATATCATAATGTATTCTCTTGAAAAATGTCAAATGTGTGTTGAATGTAAACTCCTTCAAGGAATTTCACCTTTGCTGTGTTTGTGGCACAGCAAAGTGTCGGGAAACACCTGTAAGACTGACACTAGTCCTACACTTCACTTAAATTACGACTGAGATGCTTGATAACTAACCTTTAAGCGCAGCTTACCAGTGAGTAATTCTCAGAGGATTGATAAATATGGGCCCAGATTGCAAAATATTCATTGTGTATAATGTGCAGTAATGGTCAGGCTCCACATCCAGTATATTTTGAAGCGAGTGCTTTCGAAGAAGAGGCTTTTAATGCATCAAGCTGAAGTACTGACATGTGTTCACAGCATGAGGTTTCATACCTTAAGGAGGTATGAAAGCCATTAATGCAGCCTAATACATAGCCTTCCCTCATTCTCACACGCATACACAAACCACTCTGTCAATTTCCCATTCCCACCAGTGCACATTTGATAGATAGGGATCATTACTGTCATTCCTGCAGTCAGCAGAAATGAGAAGCATTCGTCTCCTGATACCAGGTACTTTAAGAGGTGAGGGGATCTGTCACACTGTCCTACTTTTCCTTGGCATGTCATTTCATCCTTTACATTGTCCTTCATTTATTCCTCCAACCAGGGGTTAAGAGGGAATGTTGGAACTGAGTAATTTCCTATATATTACCAGAATACCACATGAGCTCTTCACCTGCCATTATTGATAGTGATGCAACTGTGTGACCTTTACATGGAGCTGTGATTAAGAGTCAAGTTTATGTAAAAATGTATGAAGGTAACTTGTGGCTGTTAATATATGGCACTTCCAGATTTATGCGTTCTGTAGAAAGGAATCGATAAAATGAATGCAATGTTAAGCTCTGTTTAGAGACAAATGAAAAAGTACATATGAAGTTTAGTAAAGAAGCAAGTTTTGTCTTGCTGGCATCCTCAGAAATCATCATAGTAGCACAAATAAAGTGACTCGGTATGGAAACAATGAATAGAAAAAAAAAATTTTCAACTGCAATGAGCCTCATTAATCAGAAAACATGTATCCAGGAATACACACCCCATCAGTCCTGCTCTGAATACTTTGTTTTAGTCGGCGTTTATGAGGGAATCTTCGAGAATAAGCTCCAGTAATGGCCAGCCACACTTGGCAAATTCCATCGTCAGCAGATTCTCCTTAGCAAGCAGTGACATATAGGAGAGAATGCCCCATTGTGAGGTGTAGTGTGAATCTATTCATCATCAGACATTCAAGGATTCTTATTATAAAACTTGGACTAGATATTGTATTTTTCCATCAATCTTACATTCTGCACCACCCACCACTATACAGATCTGGGGCTGTATGTATAAAGCCACTCAGTAAAATTTTAGTCTTAAGTGTGTCAAAATTCTAAGAATTATGTTATTCTACTCTTATTCCTAGACTTAAGAATAAGTGTTATTCATAAAGGTTCTTAAGTGTTAAGACTACTGCACCCCCTATACACTCATTCACTATTCCTTACATTACTCCACTAATATAGTCCACTTGAAGGAGTGATTGAAAATGAGTGAATAAACTCAGACACTGAGTGTGCCGGAAGGGCTGCTTTTTTAATATTGTTGGTGCTGTTTAATAATTATTTGAAATGTATTAAACTGGCAGTTACAGTAGTAATGAAAATATTCATCTTATGCATAGTATCATATTACACACACATATTTGCTGCCAAAACAGCCCTGACCCGTCGAGGCATAGACTCCACTGGACCCCTGAAGATGTACTGTGGTATCTGGCATCAAGCTGTTAGCAGTAGATCCTTTAAGTTCTGTAAGTTGCGAGGTGGGGCCTCCATGGATTCGACTTGTTTGTTCAGCACATTCCACAGATGCTCGATTGGATTGACATCAGGGGAATTTGGAGGCCAAGTCAACACAGTACTAGGCATTTGAATGATTGAGACTAAAACATTGTAGTCAAGTCCTATCGTCTGTGCTGATAGCCTCTTGGGCAGCTCGGGTGAGCCGAGTTCGAGTTCCGGCTTGTGGACCTTTCTCCTCTTTCTCTCTCCTACTTCGCTTTCTGTCTACTCACTGTCCTATCATAATAATAAAATAAAAAAATTAAAATTATTTAATAAATAAATAAATAAGAAATAAATGTGCGATTACCTGTGGCAGTTGTTTCATGAGTTCACACTTACATATGATCGGATAGAGTAAAAGATTTAAATAAGCCTTTTGCAGTGCTGTCCGAGGGGATTGAGGGCTCCGAGCTCGGAATTTAGCCCAAACCCAGAGTACTTCCTCATATCCCCTGGTTGTGCTGATAGTGAGGAGTGAGGGTGGCAGAGGGATGCAGAAAACTAGGTAACTAGGTGATTCGGCCCATATTGACAGAAGAGATAAAGAGCCCGATTTGCACCCCCAAGCAATCTGGGGTGCATGGCCCGATTCGAGGCATTTCACAACCCCCCCCCGCCCAAAAAAAATCTCAATTTTGTGGTGTTGTTGCAATTATTTTACTGCTCCTCAACAAGCTTCATCGTGCTTCTATGGCTGAAACTTGGCAGCCACAAACATGCAACAAAAGTGGAGTATTGAGAAAGATCACCAATAATCTTTTTTCTCACGCATGGAGAACCAGCCGACGATGTTGATCATTGTCACGTTTGATCTTGCGAGTCACACATTTAGTTTCTTCAAGGTATAGGTATAGTTTGTTTTTTATTTTTATTTTTTATCAGTAACTTAAACTGATATTTTATTATATTGAAGTTTAACATTTTGATAGCGTGTTTTGTAATAAAAAACATTTGCTTTATGTACAGCAATATTCATTGTCTTCATCCACTAAACATCATTGTATAATATAAAAATGCTGAATAAATAAACATTTACTTTTAAATAAAGAATATTAAAAACCAAGAACCTTTGTACTCTTACTTGTGTAAAATTTAAAAGAAGTACTTGTACTTGTATTACTTGCGACCCTACAGAATAAAAGCAGTTTGGAGAATGGATGGATATATTTTATTAGGGTATCTTTTACTCAAGTACATGATTTGTGTACTTTGTCCACCATTGATATTTGCACCCAATATGGTTCTGTATGTCTAAAGAATTTTTTTTAATCTTTTAGTCTAATGGTTGGTTTTAAAAGTAATGTCTCACCTCTTCTTAGCAAGCCACATGATTCATGTCAAGTATCAGCATCAAAGCATCAAAAAGTCCACTGTAGGAAAGTTTGCAGAGCCCAAGTGCAGTTTATTTAGCATAACACAATGTGAGCAAAACAAAGACTTACGTTAACTTGCCATGAACATTACCATAAACAACTCACCAACTGAGGTTACAAAAAACAATACTAGACAAAGATGCATGGCAAACATGAAGGCTTAAATACACAGAGTACAAATGACTAGATAAGACACAACTGTGAACAATCAAGACTATAAACCAATCAGAACATTACAACATAGAACACAACATGGGAGGATCACATGACTAGGACAAGCGAATCACATGGAATCACAACAGGAACCATGAAACATAAAATAAGAATGTGAAAAATTTAACAAGAAACAAAACCAAAACTAAACTTTACAAAAAGTCCAGGAGGGTGGTGGAGCAGAGGAGGTCTTGGGGGTGAGATGATAGGCCAGGCCTGTGCAGGCTGTGAAGAACTCCAGACATGACATAGGGCCATGGAGACACTCTAGTGTGGAGGGTGCTGTGGGATTGTGGGGTTCCTCATTAGCTTCTCCCACAGTATATGAGGAGCCACTGAACAGCTAGGCATAGTCACAAAAGGTCAAAGAAGTCTGCCACATAATTCTCTATATGATCACCTTGATGGAGGCGAAGCAAAGAAACTGTTGGGTCCATTGTACGGTCTATTATTCTGTAACAGACACATAGGCAAGTTTGCAGAACCCAAGTGCAGTTTATTTAGCATAACACAAAGTGAGCAAAACAAAGACTTGCATTGACTGGACATTGACATGGAAACAACTCACCAACAAAGGTTATACAAAACAATACTAGTCAAAGATTCATGGCAAACATGAGGGCCAACGACTAGACAAGACATGTGAACAATCAAGACAATAAACCAACATAGAACACATGACAAGGGTCACATGGCTAGAACAAGGGAATCACATGACAACAGGAACCATGAGAGTGAAGATGGCAAAATAAGTAACAAACTAAAACTATACATTATAATCACAAACTGCAGGACAATGTACATACTAAGTTTAACACTTAGTGGTTACACAATTGTTCAAATCAGTAGTGATGTTTTCCATCATATTAAAAAAGGGTCCAGTAAATAGAACAAATATCTAAAGCTTATTAAAATTCTCATTACTAGGCAGAACGCAATAGCGATTTTGCTGTTATTTCTACCAACTTGCTCTTGATGCTCATTCTCTTATATTATATTACGTCTATGATGGTGTGCTGGTATGATGTGACTATGATCTTAGTCAATCTGTCATGTTTCTCATTGACTAAGATCAGTCCATGAGTCAGCAGTGAGCCAGATGGTGTCTTCCCTTTGGAAGTATCTGCCCTCTGACCTCTAGAACGTTCTCCACATCCCAGCCAATCACACACAGCAATCCCTGGCTTGGCACTTTAAACCCCCTCCTGCTCAGGCATCTGGTCATCTTGAATAATGTACATAATGACAATAACTTGAGTCATAATAGGCTTAATGCTCAGTGGGAACAAAAGGTCAGATTACCTAGAGAAAGATACGCCCACCTCTCATCGTTCTCTTCCGTCAAAATCATTAGCAATTGCTTTCTGTTTGACTAGGGCTCCCTGAACAACGGAACCAATGTTGTCCCAGAAAATCTTTAATAACATTGATTGTTAGTAAAACGTCTCCTGCGTTCTGTTAAATGGCCGGGAGAGACCTATTTAAACAAACTGATTCTCTGTGTGGGTTAGTTTTGCGGTTTTGCTAGTAGATGTCACGCCACTATTAAATATGAATAATTTTTTTATATCAATAGACATTCAAAAGAAGCCATGTATTCTGACTAAACAACATTGTATGCAAACAACATATAAATTGCTAAAATTGTATTGTTTCACCAGTGACCTGTTTTTATTTTGAGGGGGGTGCTTATAAAGTCATCAGTCACATGACTTTTATAGCTCAAGAGACATGTCTCAAGTCAGTTCATAGTGCATATATGTGTATATTGTAACACCCCCGAGCAGCTTTTTCAGTCATGTTAGCACAGCTTCTATCAACTTGATTGTGAAAAGTCTACATCTACTGTATATGTAGACCTAACTTATTATCAAAACTATGTTTCAATAACATATTTCAAATCAGAAATAAAATCGGACAACACTGGCATCATAATTAGTCGCTATCAAAAGGGTGACAGGCTCTTTTAACTGTAAAGGGATGGTCGCGCTAGACATTTCTATTGTTCTAAGTTCTATTGACTTCCATTCATATGCATACAAATGCAGGCGAACAGACTTGCAAGCTCAGCTCATCTGAAGAAGTTTAGCATTTGACTGATTTTTAAAGTACAATTTTGGTGAACTCTGAACTGCTAATTCGTATCATGTGAAGACGTGCCTGTAAAGACGTTTCTTACCAAAAGGTTGATACATCCCATGTATGACCTCTTAGCTGAATTAAAACTTTAAAGCAAGGAAATTTGAGTAGCCTTTAGTTTTACAGATTTGGGTTTATTGCACTGATCTATATAAATGACTGGATTGCTCATTGTTTTCTAAAGCTGGTGGTGAAGCCACCGGTAGTGTTTGAGCAGCCATCTTACTATTCCCTACTGACAGAAGGCATCATTGATTTACAGCCAAAACATTGACCTAAAATCATTTGATTTTCAGCGTCTCAGTCTCACAGGATTCCTTTTACGATATAGGTTCATTGTGATGTTTATGGTTTGTATGTCTGTAAAGTTTATGGTTTTACGGAAAGGATAAGTCATATATTGAAAACGTTATGTGGGTGTGTCTACTGCTTCCGACAACTGAACTAGTAACTGAAAATATTTTTCTTTATGTACCTAATTATGCAGGAAATATTACACATGAACATATTTCTGTTTAGTTGCAGAAATTGATTTGAATAGTCTATTCAATACATATTTATACACGCCTCTGTTACTATATTGCACTATATTGTATTAATATTCAAAGTTTACCATGCATCATCTTAGAAATAAAGCAGTCAGCATGTCTAAATAAGTTATAATGCCTTTATTTTATTTACGGACATCTATTTCAGACTCTTAAAGACAGTGCAAATTCAATGGTGTTTTACTAGATTTACAGTTTTCATATGGGTAAAGTGTTATGTAGGCTTAGTTATTAATTATTAATGTAACCATTGATTAAATCATTAACTGCTTTGAAATGCATGCTGTTAGCGAAATTTAATTGCGAGTGCAATGCGTTTGAAGAGAGAGCTCCGTCCACACTCTCTTTTGATTGGCTGTGAATTTTGATTGATTTTGTCACGTCTCATAGTCCTGTTGGGACAAATTACTTGTCGTTGAAATCTTATTGCATTGCGTCTGGTTAGGATATGGTGTTATGTTACTTGTTCGTACAGACAGTGTTCGAGCCACTGTCCTTGAGGACATTTCGACACACACTACTGTAGTAATGTCTAAACATAAATCCTAAACATGCGAACGTAGCCCTGTATATTAGAACTAGTTATTTATACCAAAGTTCCTTTAAGACAATTTCACTCTGCAGCTTGCAGCTCCTATCTCTTTGAATGGTGAAACATCGAATTCTCCAATTTGTGAAACCACAAATACATTTTTGACAACACTGTCTCATAAATTTAATTTCTAAATGCTCAAATCATGAAAAAAATTAAAATGAAATTCAGGCTGGACCAAGCGAATGCACATGCACATTACTGTAAGTGTACAGTAGGCCTACCTCTTTCTGTGAACAAAGTCTTTCATTCTTTCCCCATGGATGCACACTTACAGCTCAATAAAGATCAATACTACCAGTTTTTGTTACAGGATTGAAAATAAATGTGGTTTTGACTCGCATACCGAAGATACAAATGTCGAAAGATACCATGCTGTGACACTGTGGGCACTGCTTAATTTCCTGACATGGTGATGAAAGTGTTTATCAACTGTTACTCACATATATGCTGTATTCATATCCAAGCAATGTCATAAACCCACCAATGGCATTTTTCTCCCAGAGACGATGACTAGAACTAAACAACGAGAAGTTTTCCAAGTCTTGCTGGTAGGACACACCAACAGACAGGGAGGCAACACAAGAAACAAACCCACATAACAGCACCCACAGCTGGGCAGAGTGTAGGAAAACCCAAAGGGATGATATAATTTCTGACTGTACTGCATTAAGGGAATGTAGTATGGATGCATTTTGGAGATCACAGCGCTTTTGATGTTTGATGGCTCTTATGTTGTTTGGGATGTCAGAGATATTATCCTATTGTTGAACGCGAGGTCACTGGGTTCAACATGCATTTGCTTTTCATTTAAAACCCAGTCCTTCATTATGCCTCTTTGTTTGTGCGAGGGGCCATGAAGAAGCCAGGCTTGTGTCGTAGAGGGTTTTGCAAACTTGTCATGGTTACTTATTTATGCTTGCAAGCAATACTCATGATTTATTGACTTATTGTCCTCCTGTTACATTAACACATTAAATCACAATAGAAAATAAATTATAGAACTAAATAAAGAATTAAATAAAGATCCCATGAAGCACAGTCTTTTAATCCATGTCTATTAATTTTTGGATCATGCTATACTGCACTCCTACATGTTGACCAAATTCACTTTATACACATTTAAAATGTACAGATTTCTTCATCCAGGAAAACTTATTGATGACTCATCCTGACCTGCACTACATTTTTGTCTAATTAAATGCTCTCTAGAACGAAAATGACCCTCCTGCTTACACCAGCTGGAACCGGTTAGCAAGTAGCAAACCTGGGCTGCATCCGAAATCACATACTTCCCTACTATATAGTAGGTGAAAAACAGTCTGAGACTAAAGAAGTATTTCCGAATTCACAGTACTCAAAAAGAGGCAAAAAGTACCCGGATGATCTACTTCTTCCTGTGAGATTCTGAAGTGTGCATGTGATAGACACTTTACTATCCCATGAGGCCACAGGAAAGAATTTGTGAATGGCAGTGATGCGACACAACTGACACTGGTAATGTAGGACATGTGACAATGAAAACATGGTGAATGTAGTACGTTGAGATTACATTCATAATACACACATTCTGTATAGAACATACTTTTTTAGCAGTTGTGAAGTAATTACTTATTCAAAATATACACCTATCAGGCGTAACATTATGACCTAATATTGTGTAGGTCCCCCTTTTGCTGCCAAAAGCATGGACTCCACTAGACTCCTTAAGGCGTGCTGTGGTATCTGGTACCAATATGTTAGCATCAGATCCTTTAAGTTGCGAGTCCATGGATCGGACTTGTTTGTTCAGCACATCACAGATGCTCGACTTGATTGAGATCTGGGGAATTTGGAGGCCAAGTCAACACCTCAAACTCGTTGTGCTCATCAAACCATTCCTGAACCATTGCTTTGTGGCAGGGCGCATTAACCTGCTGAAAGAGGGCATAGCCATCAGGGAATACTGTTTCCATTAAAGGGTGTACATGGTATGCAACAATACTTAGGTTGGTGGTATGTGTCAAAGTAACATTCACATGGATGACAGGACCCAAGGTTTCCCAGCAGAACATTGCCCAAAGCATCACACTGCCCGGCTTGCCTTCTTTCCCAAATAGTGCATCCTGGTGCCATATGTTCCCCAGGTAAGCGACGCACATGCACCTGGCCATCCATGTGATGTAAAAGAAAACATGATTCATCAGACCATGCCACCTTCTTCCATTGCTACGTGGTCAAGGTCTGATGCTCTGATACTGACCACTGAACACCCCACAAGAACTGCAGTCTAGCCATCACAATTTGGCCCTTGTCAAACTTGCTCAAATCCTTAGGCTTGCCCATTTTTCCTGCTTCTAACACATAAACTTTGTGGAAAAAATGTTCACTTGCTGCCTAATATATCCCACCCTTTAACAGGTGTCGTGATGAGGAGATAATCAGTGTTATTCACTTCATAATGGTTATAATGTTATGCCTGATTGGTGTATACCTACTCAAGAAATTATGAAATTTCAGACGCATGTTCATGTGCCAAAATTACGGCCTATTGGCTTTTTAAAAAGTACTATTAGCATGTCTCACCTATATACTTCTTGTTTCAATAGGAATACAATGCAAAAAAGAAAATGCTATGAACTGCTTTAAATTTTTGCCGATTTTGCTCAATTTTAACAAAAAAATAATTGTTGCCTACTACACTATTTTTACTGCAGAACAATCACATATTACTGTATTACAGTAATGACAGTCTTCACTGAGAATAAAGTATTTCAAAAAGAACATAGGCTTCATTTATGCCAAATATTGATATTTGTTCTTTTGATGTTGGGGTGAAACATTTTTTCATGAGATTCACACGATGGGCCATGAAATTGTCTCTGCGTCATAGAGAGTTCTGAAAGCCTGTAATGGCTCCTACTTCATGCTAGTGAGCAATAATCATGATTTATTGACTTTTATTAAACTCTCTGTCTTTCAGCACAGCACATTACTCAATATAGAATGCTGCAATAATACCTTCAACTTTATTTGCTCGGATAATATGATTATACATGAAACGGCCATGTGAGAAAAAGCACAATTGGTATGTAGCATATAGCAGCACATCCATCATTGTGTATGTGCTTGGGAGGGAGTGTGTGTTTGTGTGGAAACAGGTGCATACTGGTGTGTGTATGAGTGCGAGTTGATTGTTACCCCTAATTGAAAGTGATAAATGGAGCAGACACTGTATTGGCTGTACCTCCAGCTTTAACAACCCCCCGTTTATTAAAGCTCTCAAAATACAATCGTTTGCCAAACTCAGCCAACAGTCGGACAATGGAGCGCTGCCGCTGGGAGTAGGACCTTTATAGCTGCTTGTTGTCATTGGGTTTGTTGGACAACTGGACTAAACAAATAGATAAACCTGAATAAACAGCAAAAGTTGATAATTAGTGCTGTGGGAAAGAATTGGATGCTTTATTTGTGTCTTTGTATGAATGTGTGAGAGGCAAAAAGCAAAACGATCTGTTCAACTAACTTAGCATGTACATAGACATCCATCCAAAAGAGAAAAGTGCATCATGCAATCTTGCTGAAACCACAATGAAATCACTTGATTTACAACATCTTAGCATGCAAAGTATAACTGAAGACATAGAATGAACTAGATTTTGACATTTTATGAAGAGCAGTGTTTTCCTGTGCAAAACTCAAAGCATTGTTGTTGTGGGTGGTCGCCAGAGCATTGCTATGTGGTTGTTAAACAGATTTTAGGTGAATGCCTTTGTGAAAAGAAGTGCACTTAAATGTATTGAATGTGCTCTTGTAGTGTACTTCAAAGTGTGGTTTTAAATTACTGAGCTTGAAGATGATATAATATTTATGAAACAAAAGGCCACTTATACTTATAGAGTTACACTTACACTTATAGAGTTCACTTTCATGACTGTTTCTACTGAAATTACATATAAACCTGGTTTCACAGACAGGGCTTAGATTAAGCCAATAGGCCTTAGTTTAATTAGGACATTTAATTTTATAAACATGCCTTAGAAAAAACATTACTGGTGTGCATTTTAAAGGGGTCCTATGTCTTGATTTTGTTTTTGGAGTGGACTACAGTCCCTGACAAAAGTCTTGTCGCTTGTGTACAAATTGAACTGAAGTGCCGCTAAAATATATTTCTTATCAAGATTTTTATACAAGAAATGGCTCATTTTAATCCCAACAGCTTTTGTAATAATGTTTCAGTGCAAAATGAAACTGTCAAAAAATATTCTAATATTCACAGCTTGGTAAAGCCCATTGAGTCAATTTTTGCAAAGACATAAGTGTTGTCGCATTGTCATATGAGCTTCTCCTGTGACTAATAATGGATCAATTAGATCTCAGATGTGTATAAAAAGAACCCCAGTACACTAGACCTTCACATCAACTGCAACTAGACCTCTGCAAACATGCCTAAGATTCACCCTGAGACTAAAGTTTTGATTATCAAGAGGCTGAAGACCAGATCCACTGCTGATGTGGCAGACACCTTCAAAGTGTCTCAGTGTCAAGTACAGAGGATACAAAAAGATTTGAAGAGTCTGGAGACGTTTATGACAAACCCAGGTCAGGCAGACCCCGCAAGACAACTGCTCAAGAGGACCGTTTGTTGGCTCGAAAATCCAAGGCCAGCCCATTTTCCACTGCATCAGAGCTCCACGAGACCTGGTCACCTGAAGTCCCTGTGTCAACCAGAACAGTTTGTCGGATTCTGTCTCGAAATGGCCTCCATGGTCGAATCAGTGCCCAGAAGCCAGCACTAAACAAAAGACAATTGAAAAACCATGTGGCATTTGCCAAAGCCCACAGCCTGCTAAAAGGATGGACGCTGGAAAAGTGGCAGAAGGTGCATTTTTCAGATGAATCTTCTGTTGAATTACACCACAGTTGCCGCAAATATTGCAGGAGTCCTACTGGAGCCCGCATGGATCCGAGATTCACCCAGAAAACAGTGAACTTTGGTGGGGGAAAAATCATGGTCTTGGGTTACATCCAGTATGGGGGTGTGCAAGAGATCTGCAGGGTGGAAGGCAACTTCAATAGTCTAAAATACCAAAAAATCTTATACCTCTTATATTCCCAATCATAAAAGAGGCCAAATTCTGCAGCAAGATGGTGCTCCATCGCATTCTTCCATCTCCACATCAAAGTTCCTCAAGGCAAAGAAGATCAAGATGCTCCAGGATTGGCCAGCCCAGTCACCAGACATGAACATCATTGAGCATATGTGGGGTAGGATGAAAGAGGAAGCATGTAAGACGAAACCAAAGAATATTGATGAACTCTGGGAGGCATGCAAGACTGCTTTCTTTGCTATTCCTGATGACTTCATCAATAAATTGTATGAGTCCTTGCCAAACCGCATGGATGCAGTCCTTCAAGCTCATGGAAGTCATACAAGATATTACATTTGGATCTCACAGCACCTCTACTTAATTTGCTGTCATATTTTTGTATTTGCAGTAAATTTGTTCAATTTCTGTATAGGTGACAAAACTTTTGTCTTGCCAAAATTTGACCTTTCTGTCTTGATTAAATGATAAATCTTTTTTCAGTGAAACTAATTTATTTCAGTGCATTAAATGTCATTTGTCATTGAGCTTTGTAACCTTGCTTTTTATGCTCAATCAGCAACATTACACTCTAACTAAAGTTGAAAAAGTGAAAAAGCACAATAGGACCCCTTTAAGACAAAACAATGCAATTAAAGCTGCAGTGTGTAGTATTTATGAGGATCTATTGACAGAAATGCAATATAATATACATAAACTATGTTTTCAGTGGAGTATAAAGACCTTACATAATGAAGCGTTATGTGTTTATTACCTCAGAATGAGCCATTTCTATCTACATACTCTGCGGGTCTCCTTACAGTGAAATTGCCATACAGGTTTCTACAGTAGCCCTAAACGGACAAACTTCTCTACAGAGCACTAGTCACTCTCTGCTCTCTCTCAGACGACAGCATTTTTGTCCTGTGTCGGCCCCCGTAGCTTCTCTACGTGCTTCGAAAGGGAGGGGTGAGCTGTTGCGACTGCAATTCACAACCTCACCATTAGATGCCGCTAAAATTTACACAGTGCACCTTTAAAGGATTAGTTCACCCAAAAATGAAAATTAAACCATGATTTACTCACGTGTACGGCTTTCCGCCGGAAGTTAGTTATTTTAGTCTATAAAGCTTTAAAGGGGTGATTGTGTTTTTGGGGCACAGTTTAACATGTCTTAATGCTTTGTTTTTTTGAAAGCGCTGTATTTTTCATATATTTTATCTTAATTCTACACCTCTGTTTCCACTCTCATACGAACGGCTCGTTTGACTTCCTGCTTCTATTAAGCCACTCCCTCCGAATTGCTGGCCCACTGTATCGTGATTCGCTGAAGTGTCCGGAAACGCCACGCCCCTTACCATCCGTTTTTACGCGCTTAGGTGGAAAGTAAATAATTGCATCAAATTGAGCCAAATCAGACCCAGACGAAGAGGGTCAGGCAGAACCTCTCCAATCGCAGCTTTTAAAGGACGTTTATGAATGGTATTTCATTTAGTATTTGTGTCAAAGTGTTTAGATATGCTGTCACTGCTTTTTGTTAGCTTTCAATATACAGTTGTATCCTGATTAGTCGCATATCGTTTAATTTATAGCATGAACAACTGTTTGTCTATGAACATAGACGTTTGTTGCAGTGGAACGTAGATAACTGGCTAGCAAAAACGAGTTGCTCTTTGTATATGTCCTTGATGCATTAAAAATAGCAATAGAACTATAATATTACGTTTAAAAGACATGTACAAACAATAAAACATACTTACAGTTTGAAGCCAATGAACAGCAGCTTCTGCTTTTAAAGTGGGAACTGCTTCATCTTTCAGTAAAAGCCTTTGTGCAAATCCAGCATTGAACTCATGTATTCTGGAAGCTGTCTCCACGCTGCATCCAGTGTAGAAAATATCACAGATTATAATGGGTTTTATATCTTTTGACGCGTCGCGTCACGCAGCTCGCGTTCGGTGTAAACAACTTTTCCACTTCCATTATACTGTGCAACATGGCCTCGCCCACTTTGTTGGGGGCAGTGTTTATGTTAATAGCAAGGGTTTATGATGTCACCAACCCGGGAAGGAGCTTGTTGTAGTCCAGACCGCCTGTTTTTGTAGGCAATAAACTGCCATAACTTTAACTCCGTTTGCATTGAACTTTCAGTGCTGTAACTTTGCAGGTACAAAAAAAGGTAAAATCGCATTGAACCACCCCTTTAATTATGGGTATTTTCTTCGCTTCATAAGGTCTTTATTAACCCCCCAGAGCCATGTGGAGCAGTTATATGATAGATGGATGCACTTTTATGGACTTCATAAACGAAGAAACAATTCACTGCCATTATAATGCTCGGATTAGCCAGAATGCTGGTGTTCGTCTGAAAGAAGAATGCCATATACACCTAGGATAGCTTGAGGGTGAGTAAATCATGGGCTATATACATTTAGAAAAAAAGTGTACTTCTATACACTTCTATATATTCTACTTCTAGTGTACAACTCAATCTTATTCTCTCTAGATATGACTTTCTTCAGAAGTTTTTGGGATTTCTTCCTGTTTTACCATCCATCAGGCAAAAAAATGTCCCGCAGGATGAGTTATGAACTGATGTTTTAATAGGGTTAGGGTTATATTCAATACCTCACTGTAAGCTTGTCATAGTAGGCAACCCTGCGTCTAGGGTGATAAAACAGGTCCTATATACAAAATCTTTATGAAAACAAAAGATATGGAAAGTGTAACAAAGAGATGTTTACTAAAGAATTGAAAATGAAAGGACAAGCTGGAGGCGGGAATTGAGGTTTAGAAAGAAAGCTGAGGAGAAAAATGCCTCTCTAGACAGTCAGCTGCCACTAAATCGCTGTTGTCATGTTGATGACTGTTGTGGGTTTGCTTTTAATGTATTCAATCCCTCATAGATGTGAGATTCATTTCACGAACCCATATATCAATCCACTAAATGTCTCTTAATGGTGCCAGGATGTTTCTAAACCAAAGAGCATTATAGTCTGCAAATACATGACTAATTGCAAAAGAGCAGCATTTCTCTGTAACATCCTCGAGGGCACTTTCCTGTTTAATAGCAAAACCACAGTGTAGGGCCATCAAGAAAGAACAAAAAAGTGTGTCTCATGAACAGCAGCGGTCATATGAACTTGGATGTCTTTGTTCTTGTTCTTGAAAGGCTAGTTTGCTGAAGATGAAATTTAGAGCCGTAGGATATTTTGCCTTGCCTGCAGGCTTACCATGAGGCCGAGAGAAGATTACATTAATCTTCACTACTGTTCTTTGGCACAGCGGTGTCCAACCAGATGATGCCAGGTAAATAGCAATTTTTGTGGGTCTGAGCCTTAGGACGGCCATAAATTCATAACTAATTGGCTAAATTTCTTCTTTGTTTTTAACAAGCCCACCATGGTCTTCTGCACAGGGAGCTGTTGGAGGAAAGAGGTACTTTGTAAACTCTTCAGTTCTGCTCTCATGTTACATTAACTATCAGCAATACTGACATCATGTCATAACCAGCACCATTAAGCAATAGCAATAAAAACGCTTCGATATATAGGGCCCTTCGCACACAGAGGTTAAATCGCTGTACAGTTTTTACTGGCAGGTTTCTACACTCTCACTCGTTGATGTGTAGTGATGTTTACTCATTTTTTTTTTTCACGTCACCAACGGTTGCTCTTGCTCAAGAATTGCCACCTCGAATTGCCAACGCGAATTAAAAATGAGACATTTGGTCACTTTGTTATAATCCGGATTGCTGCCAATATGAACGACCCTTAATAGTTTTGACCAACTATTCTTATTTACTACTATTACTTATGTTAAAAGGCTGACGTAATCAAACCGTTCATTAAAATATATATTTTTTTAATGTTTTAAATTAGACACAGAGCCTTGCTCTGAACCATAGATGATTTTCAATGAGGCATTACATGCAACTTTATACTGTAGCCAATTATCATACATATGCTGAACTCATGTGTTTCCAATAACGTGTTGCATTTGGAGATTTGCAGCCGTAAAAACGCGACTAAGCCCGCTATTATTATCAGTTATGAAACACCTCTGATGCCCTGCAAGCTCTTGGTAAAGGCATCAACATTACAGCATCAACATTATCAACGCAGTTCATTCTGCAATATGCAATTTCATTTGGACTGATTTGAAGGATAATACAATAAGAAACTCAAAATGGAGGGGGAAAACTTGTGGACTAATTTGTTGGATATACCATGCAAATATTTGGAGGAGAGTTTTTAGGGAATAATTCCTATTATAAATCCTGTTATCAAGGAACTAAAGGAATGCCCATAAAACATCTTTCTGACCAACAAGACGCAAAATGGAGACTAATTTAAATTTAAAATGTAAAAACCTTTATTTATTTTTTGCATGCAAAATAAACTCTTCCCTGAAGAAAGACTATTTATTTGTCCATGCGATGCATGACACATCCACAGAAGAGTTGATTTGCACTTTATACCTGATAAATTCATGAGTAAACATTTTGCTTTTGGCATTCCACTTAAACGGTTTTCTTTACCTTTTTATAGAAAGGTTCATTTGAATATAATGAATAATACATGAGTACAAAGCTATAAAAGCACAATGGAAGACGGCCCAATTTCTGTGAAGTTTCATATCACAATTTGTCAAGCAAAGATATGATGCTTTTACCATAGATAATGGTTCTCAATCGGAAAAACATTGTGGCCAAATGGGCGAATTTCACAAAGGAATATATATATATATATATATATATGTGTGTGTGTGTGTGTGTGTGTGTGTGCATTTTCATTTATTTTCAATAATATTTTTGCACTGTGATATTATGACAGTTAATAAAATCTACAATAATTCTATTCAGAACAAATACTATATATATATATATATATATATATATATATATATATATATATATATATATATATATATATATATATATATATATATATATATATACACACACATATAGTACCGGTCAAAAGTTTGGAAATGTTACTATTTTTAATGTTTTTTAAAAAAGAAATCAAGGCTGCATTTATTTGGTCAAAAATACAGCAAAAAAATAGAAATAAAAAATAAAAAATGTATATTACTGCCGTTTAAAATAATGGTACTTTTTTCAGAATTCTATGATAAATAAAAAGTAAAAAAAAGAACAGCATTTATTTAAAAATAGAGATCTTTTGTAACAACATTCACTACTGTTCATAAACCTATGTGTTGAAATGATAGAAATCTTATCTAACAATATAAATCTTTACTATCACTTTAAATGTTTTATTCATCAATGAATCCTGTAAAAAAAAAAAAGTATATCAGGTTCCCAAAACAATATTAAGCAGCAACAACTGTTTCCAACATTATAATAACTGATTATCAGCATATTAGAATGATTTCTGAAGGATCGTGTGACACTGAAGACTGGACTAATGATGCTGAAAATTCAGCTTTGCATCACAGAAATAAATAATATTTTAAAGTATATTAAAACAGAAAACCATTATTTTAAATTGTAATAATATTTCAGTTTTTTTCCGTATATTTGATCAAATAAATGCAGCCTTGATGAGCATAAGAGACTTCTTTTAAAAACATTAAAAAATAACCGGTATTAAGCATTACATGTACTAAATTGTCATAAAAATGTCACAATGCAAAAAACAGTATTTGTGTTGTTTAAGCAAAATATATATATTTTTCTTTTGATAAGGTGAAATATGAATTAATTTACACAAGAAAGTTCCGGCCTTTGTGAGATTCACTCAAAGACTAAATAGTCTTTTGATAAACATATGCTGCATAAAACCATGTTATCCAGACACAAGTGGCACAACACATCAAGGATATTTCTTTTCAGTCTTACACATTTGGAAACAGTACTCAAAAAAAATAGAGCAGGAGACCCTTCAGCACAACGGCCCCAGCTTCATCTGTATCTTATCACCGTAACAGTCCCTTAAACAGAAAAAGCTGGGGAACATATGAGGAACTGAGCCAGACTGAGTCTTCAAAGAGCGTACAGGCTTCACGGAGGAGGGGTCTCGCTCAGCGGCCCTCGTAAGGGCTGGTTCTCATCATTCTGACAATAAAAATGAGTGGAATAAAAACAAAGCAAAACGTCTCTTTTGAACGAAAAAAAAAAAAGCAGCCAGAGATTTCTTCAAACTGGCTCTCTTTCTTCAAAAGATCCTCCTTCTAGAGCTTAGAGGAGGTTTTCCTCCTGCTGGAATGCTTTTGGAGAGAAAATCCGGCACATTCTTCGCAGACTCCCTGTGGATAGAGGGACAGAAAGGACCATAGAAGGCTGCTAATTCTGTTGCTCAGGGTTCGACACTAGAACTGCATACACTTCCATAAAAACAGGGCTGAACAAGCATGCAATAAAACAGTCCTCAAAACTCCACAAACAGCACAGTATGCATTTATATATCTATATATATATATATAGGATTTGTCCCTTTTTGAAGCTGGCCAGCCCTTAAATCCAATAAACAAGGCACTTGAGCACTAAGGAGGTGGGCAATATTCCAGTTCAGGACAATGGAGATTGTGGGGGGTTTGTTGGTGGTGGTCAGAGTTACTTTATGGCTTCTGCCCCCTTATTGGGCTAATCCTCAAACATCCCATGATGATTGAGAAGCAAATGCATCTTGGGGCAAATTCTGTGCTGACTTGAGGGGGAGGTGTGCTTGTTATAAAGGTTTTGACAAGACAGGCAGTACATGCTTTTCACCAAAAATGTGCCTACTTAAGTCTACATGTTCGCGACAGGCATTTTCCAAGTATAAATGCAATAGAAAACATGTTCTTTAAAGGAGCTTGGTTTGGGAAGAGTTCATGTCCAATCACACATCAGCTGTTGTAGAAAATTGCGACAATCTGGGATCGGAGTCGATCTCATATCGGTAGTGGTACCCTTCCCAGACTTCCCGACATGCGTCGCGCATGTCATTGATGCGCTTCTTAATACCTTTGCGGTTCAGGTAGAGCACAAAGAGAAACATGAGACCAACAAATCCCAGCACGAGACCCAGGAAGACATAGGAGGTCTGCAGTGCTAGATTGTCGGCCTCACCCGCCTTGTGGCAACCCAACTCCAGTTCGCCCACAGTCAGTAGCGATGTGTTCCGCAATGCGATGGGGAACGCACAAGTCAGGTGCTCAACGTCATCTACACGCACTCGTGAGCCGTTCAACCAGGCGGCAAAAGGCTCGATGTCACATGTGCAGGTGTAAGGATTCTCCGCCAAGTGGAGCCTTACTGAATGCAACTGCTCCAGCTCCTTTAGAGCCTCTTCACGTAAAGTCCTGAGGGCATTATGGGTGAGATCGAGCTCCTGGAGGTGATCCAGTCCTGTGAATGTGCCATTATGTATGGACATAATGGAGTTGTTGGCAAGCTGAAGGCGCCGCAGGCCGACAAGATGGCAAAAGATGCCGGGGGGCAAGTAGACAAGGCCGTTACTGGACAGGTCCAACCCCAGCAGGTCACTCAATGTACTCCAGCGAAGAGAGGTGGCTAAATCATTGACGGAAGTGTGGTTGTAAAGAGCCCGACTGAGGTTGAGCTCCCTCAGCATACGGCTCTGGACAGTGAACGCCTCAGGATGGATGATGGCCAGCTGGTTGTTGCTGAGGTCCAGCGATCTTAGGCTCCGCAGGCTAGAAAATGTGTGTGACTTCACCTCAGAGATCCTGGACAGAAAAATGAACAATTTTACTCTACACTCTTGCAAATAAAGGTTCCAAAAGAGTGTTTGTGCAGTGATGCCTTTGAAGAACCATTCTGGGTCCCCAAAGAACCTTTCAGTGAACGATTCTGAACATTTTAATAATCTAAAGAATCTTTTTCCACTGTAAAGAACCTTTTGTGCAATGCAAATGTTCCATTAAAGGTTCCTCATGAACCACCAAGGCCAATAAAGAGTGCAGTTGCAGGGTCAGAACTAGCACTGATATTGAAGAGGGTTATTTATTTGCTTGTTTAATGTCAGAATCTATTTTCATTGCAAGAACAGTAACAATAGTTTTTTTTTTAAATAAAAAAGCAAATAGATAGACATATTTAAAAGAAGATGACATTAAATAATAAATAATTTACTTATACAGAAAGATTTTAGATGCACTTGAGTATTAACACTACTAAAACCTTCTTTTGGGGAGATTTTCTGTATAAAAATACATTCAATATTATGGTGATAGATTTTTCACATCTGGTCCTGAATATTAGGTCACATCTTGGACTAATAAGATCCTACTTCATTCCGTCATAAACCTTTTTTAATAGGTCATATATTATGCAGAATGCACAATGTATAGAATGTGGCTCTTTTAGAAATATAACACAAGCTAAAAATATCTGAGGGTCAATAAAGCCTGTACAGTACACACATTAAACATCCTAAAGCTTCTATTTGAGTTGTCTCCTTTGAAAAGTACTATTGTAACCTACCAAAATACCGAAACAGGTAACTTAGATTTAGTATTTACTCTCCTTTAAAAAGACATTTAAAATGACAGGTAGCGTCTTACAGTTTTAAGGAGATCCCATATTAATTTCAAGGTGAATTATACGCAGCTATATTGACTTTACCTGTTGTTAGACAGTGACAAATTTGTCACGTTGTCCAGTCCCTGGAAAGATTCGGGTCCGATCTGACTGATGTGGTTTCCGATGATGAAGAGGTTTCTGGTGTAGCTCGGGATGCCGGTCGGTATGTCCCGCAAATCTTTAGAAACGCATTTGACCGTCAGCGCGGCTTCTGAGCACTCGCAGCCGGCTGGACACACCGATGCGCCCGCGGAGAGCGCAGCGCACAGCAGCCCAAAAACCAGCGCGCACCGTCCAAGGGCAAACATGGTGAAATATCAGCAGTACCTCATCAATCTCACTAAATAAATGCCCTCATTTAGCTTGTGTGCGCTTCCAGAGATCCTCTTCTGCAAAGTGTCTCTCCAAGACTCCAGTCCCGCGTGCTCGTAACTTCACTCAGTAGTGTGTGTGTGTGTGTGTGTAGTCTCCGTGCGTGCTCGACTTCTTTGCATTAGAGAAACTCGTGTATGAATGAGAGGCAGACATTATTTCCATGAGAAAAAAAGGTTCTCTGTGTGGGGCGTTTGATCCGCTCCTCTCAAACAATGGGACTGAATCACTACTGCTCTCAACAATCAGCAGGGAGGAGCTTTGGACTCACACCTCTCCCCCTCCACTTCACCATATAGACCGATACTAGGATCACTCGCATCTCACGCTCATCATAGTGATTGATAGGCTTAATTAATAGTGATTAAAGCTCATCAAAAGATTACGACAATCCAAGATCTCTCGGTTTTGTTGATTTTTTTTAAACTTCAGTACAGCTCAAGGTCTCCAATTCAGCCAGTTTTAATATAGGCCTACACTTAAAAACGTGATGTTCAGAAGTTTCTTGTAGGTTCTGCAAAGGGTTTGAATGTTCTTGTCAAAGTTATAGATGCTACACTGGAGCAGTGGTTCTCAATTAGGGGGTGGGGCCCACTAGGGGGCCTCAGTAAACTTTCAAAGGGGGCATTTGCCCATAATATACAGGGCAAAAGTGATGCCCAGAGGGGATTGATGAGGATTTGTTTTTAATGATCCTAAAAGTTCAATTAAACCATCAAAATATTAGGAAAATATTTGATATATTTCATAAAAATGAGGGATGAACAAAACACTAAACTTGGTTAAGGTATTTATCTGACAAAAAATATTGTGCAAAAAGGGTACAGCTACAGGTTTTATTTTAATATGCAAAAAATGCATAGAGAAACAAAAAGCTCACAGGAAAAAGCATACATTAAAGGGATAGTGCACCCAAAAATGAAAATGTTGTCATAATTTACTCACCCTCATGTTGTTCCAAACCTGTACGAGTTTCCTTCTTCTGCATGTTGAACACAAAATATATTTTGAAGAATGCTGGCAACCAGAAAGTTGAAGGCACCCATTGACTTTCATAGTATTTTTTCCTGCAATGGCAGTCAATGGGTCAACTGTCTGCCAACATTCTCATTCTCAAGTCATACGTCGGGCAATTTGTGGTTAAAAAGTATAGCCTATACATTTGTATTTATTTTTTGAAATTGACCGGTGATTTCGCTAGATAAGGCCCTGTTCCTCGGCTGGGATCGTGCAGAGCCTCTGAATCCCTTCGAAGCTGCATTGATTTGGACCTTCAACTTCAAGTCCGTTATATGGAGAAAAATCCTGGAATGTTTTCCTCAAACTTTATTTCTTTTCGACTGAAGAAAAACATCTTGACATCTTGGATGAGATTGGGGAGAGCAAATGATCAGGAAATGTTCATTTTGAAGGTAATTAACCATTTAAAGATGTTGTATACCCAAGGCAGCAAATTCTGCAATCTTTGGCAAGACCAAGAAAAAAACTGTTATATGTCTGTTTTGATTTCTTTAACCTTAAAAAAACAAACAAACAAAAAAATATTATGATTTAGATATATGATATAGTTATTAAAATAGAGGAAGAGGTCAAATCATAGCTTGTGTGGGGGCCTTTAAATCCTGACTGGATGAAAAGCACTGTAGAGCTTCTTCAGGTCAGTGTTATTGGCTTCAGAGTTCTGTCCAGGTTTTTTGAAGATTAATCTATTAGTTCAATGTTTTTGTATGGAGAAGTTGGGAACACTGATGTGATATCCCACTCCACAGGACCCCTCATCCTTTGAACTCGGCAGGGGTCTGTTGAAGTGCAGGGGGACAATAAGCTATGAATTCAACACATTGTTCTTTTGCCTGCTGAGTCAGTCATTTGTTCTCTGGTGCAATTAAATGTTTCCAGGGCAACAGTTCAAAGGAGCGCACGAAAAATAACATTTGAAACATTCCAAAAATGCATGCATGTCTTAAATCATATATATCCTGAGTCAAAACTGTGCTGCCCACTGTTATTGAGTTATACAAACCATATCAAATAGAACTCATATGGTCTCTAAACTTGTATTGAATAAGGCAGTGCTTGTAAAATAGCCAAAATATGCACACCTGTTGTTTAGAAACCATGAAGAGTATAATGAACTGCAATACTTGATAGAATAACCGTTTAATCTGTTTATTAATCCAGTCTTTCATCATGCTGCCTCAGTTTTATAGAGACAAATGCAGCTTTGCACTTAGAAAGATTAAAAAACATAGTAATAGTAAACATATTTTATTGATATGAATAATGCATGGACATTAAATATCATAAATTATATTGTTGGCAGAATCTGGTGAAAATACAAAACTAGGAACTTTAAAAGATTTAGAAGATGATTTCGTTTCCATTGGTTTTTGATGACAGGATATTGGCTTTTGCCATTGGTGTTCTTGTTCTGGTCACAGACTCAGCTATGAGGAAACACATTGTGCAAACTCATTAACTCGATTTGAAAACCACCATTACTGGGCGCTTTGGAGTAAAAGTAAATGACAATGAAAGACCAACAGACCAATTTAAACTGATGCACAATTTATAAAAGGAAATCGGATAAAGCACAGTCATCTTTCTTCACATTCTTATATTGAATGCACTAGTGTAGAAGGTTATTGCCTTATGAATATAAAAATAACTCATCTGGAGTAAGAAAGGCCTTGTGAAGTGTTTTTATTTGACCCTGTTTCTAGTTGTTCCGTGTGCTCTTACTAAATGGTTGATGTCATTCAGGGTTTAAAAAAAAGCATTCCGCTTCTCTTATTTATCTGTAACACTCAACATACCACACATACTACTGCCAGAAGGTAAAATACATGCGACCAGTTCTCTGGAAGGCAAAATATATCATTGCAAAGAACCTGATATTAAAATGCATTTGATTATTAGTAATAAATAAGAAACCCAGAACTATCAACTGTTAAATACCAATCGCCAATATCATACTTTCTTAGCAGCAATCACAGCAGAACATGCTAAATAAGCAAGCATTCACACGCACACTAATGCAGCTGCAGAAGGTTAGAGGGGTTTCATAAATATCATCAAATATTCATAAACGTCTATTTGTTAATAATTGTGCGAAGAGCTTAAGCAGTGCATGAAAAACAACATTTTCAGATCCTCTTTACACATAGATAAGTTGTAAATTAGCTAATAGCCAAAAACAGAATTATGCCATCTGCTAATAAAACTGTTCTAATGTCAAAAATGTATCATATATTTAAGTGTCGCTTTCCATATGGGACGTCTCGTTGCTTTTTAAAGGCAGAGCACAAATGATTTTATAGGGAAAACTATTATCTAACAAAAATTGAACATAACATGAAAAAAAAAAAAAATTGAAACCATATTTTTTAGCGGTGTCACACATTTTAAGATCAACCCTGTTACCACATGATTCCCACTTACAAGTAGAGGAACATTAATTGTAACTGTGACATCCCAATCATTTGGAAAACTTAAGTAAACTTTTACAAAGGTGTTCTGTTGACAATGGCTACATTCGTAAAGCTCAACCATTCAACCCTGTTAGTAAACAAGTTACTTTCAATAATTTGAGAATTTAAAGTTAATCAATATATACAAGTTAACAATTGGTCCCAAACAAATAAATAAAAATAAAATAAATTGTCTTGTAAAGTAAATGTAAGACCTGGATTAGAATAGAAAAAAATATAGCCTATATAAAAATAATTAAACATTTGTATATGTATATATATATATATATGTATATATATATGTGCAAAAGTCTTAGGCACGTTGGTAATTTCACACAAAAAGTAATTCATATCTTTTACTGTAGTGTGTCAGTAGGAAATATCAGTTTAAATTTCCAAACATTCATTTTGAAATTCCTTGTAATAATCCAGTGAGAATTTCTTTTTCTTTGTTTTTATGCACAAGAAGTCTGATAGCAGCCGGTATGATCTGAACTCACCATCATCGAGTCTGTCTGTGATTACATTAAAAAACTGAGACTAAATCCAGAAAACTATGGCAACGTCTCCCAGACACTTGAGGAAACCTTCCTGGAAAACTACAGTACTGTAAAAAGTTCAGGCACTTGTCAGAATGTTTTAAAGTGAGAATGCTGTCAAAAATTATAACATAAATAGCTTTTATTATGAATTAACTTCTGTTAACTAAATCAAATCGATATTTGGGGTGACCACCCTTTGCGTTTACAACAGCTGTTGTCATCTGCATCTATTCCTACAGGTCCTTCTCAAAAAATTAGCATATTGTGATAAAAGTTCATTATTATCCATAATGTAATGATAAAAATTAAACTTTCATATTTTAGATTCATTGCACACCAACTGAACTATTTCAGGTCTTTTATTGTTTTAATACTGATGATTTTGGCATACATCTAAAAAAATTAGCATATCATGAAAAGGTTCTCTAAACGAGCTATTATCCTAATCATCTGAATCAACTAATTAACTCTAAACACCTGCAAAAGATTCCTGAGGCTTTTAAAAACTCCCAGCCTGGTTCATTACTCAAAACCGCAATCATGGGTAAGACTGCCGACCTGACTGCTGTCCAGAAGGCCATCATTGACACCCTCAAGCGAGAGGGTAAGACACAGAAAGAAATTTCTGAATGAATAGGCTGTTCCCAGAGTGCTGTATCAAGGCACCTCAGTGGGAAGTCTGTGGGAAGGAAAAAGTGTGGCAAAAAACTCTGCACGACGAGAATAGGTGACCGGACTCTGAGGAAGATTGTTGAGAAGGACTGATTCCAGACCTTGGGGGACCTGCTGAAGCAGTGGAATGAGTCTGGAGTAGAAACATCCAAAGCCACTGTGCACAGGCGTGTGCAGGAAATGGGCTACAGGTGCCGCATTCCCCAGGTCAAGCCACTTTTGAACCAGAAACAGCGGTAGATGCGCCTGACCTGGGCTACAGAGAAGCAGCACTGGACTGTTGCTCAGTGGTCCAAAGTACTTTTTTCGGATGAAAGCAAATTTTGCATGTCATTCGGAAATCAAGGTGCCAGAGTCTGGAGGAAGACTGGGGAGAATGCCAAAATGCCTGAAGTCCAGTGTCAAGTACCCACAGTTAGTGATGGTCTGGGGTGCCATGTCAGCTGCTGGTGTTGGTCCACTGTGTTTTATAGAGGGCAGGGTCAATGCAGCTAGCTATCAGGAGATTTTGGAGCACTTCATGCTTCCATCTGCTGAAAAGCTTTATGGAGATGAAGATTTCGTTTTTCAGCACGACCTGGCACCTTCTCACAGTGCCAAAACCACGGGTAAATAATTTACTGACCATGGTATTACTGTGCTCAATTTGCCTGCCAACTCTCCTGACCTGAACCCCATAGAGAATCTGTGGGATATTGTGAAGAGAAAGTTGAGAGACGCAAGACCCAACACTCTGGATGAGCTTAAGGCCGCTATCGAAGCATCCTGGGCCTCCATAACACCTCAGCAGTGCCACAGGCTGTTTGCCTCCATGCCACGCCGCATTGAAGCAGTCATTTCTGCAAAAGGATTCCCGACCAAGTATTGAGTGCATAACTGAACATAATTATTTGAAGGTTGACTTTTTTTGTATTAAAAACATTTTTCTTTTATTGGTCGGATGAAATATGCAAATTTTTTGAGATTTTTCATGAGCTGTATGCCAAAATCATCAGTATTAAAACAATAAAAGACCTGAAATATTTCAGTTGGTGTGCAATGAATCTAAAATATATGAAAGTTTAATTTTTATCATTACATTATGGAAAATAATGAACTTTTATCACAATATGCTATTTTTTTTAGAAGGACCTGTACACCTATTCATGTAGTTTTGCAGGAAGGTTTCCTCAAGTGTCTTAGAGATGTTGTCACAGTTCTTCTGGATCTCAGTTTTTTAAGTTTCTTCATGTAATCACAGACAGACTCGATGCAGATGAGATCAGATCTCCATGTGGAGCATAAAGACTATTGTCAGATTCTTTACACGTACAAAAATCTCACTGGATTATTAAAATTAATGGCAATTAATTTATAAATGTAAATGGATATTTCCTACTGACACACTGCAGTAAAAGATAAATAACAGGCTAAAACCCACTTTTTGTGTAGAAATACTAGCAAGCCTAAGACTTTTGCACAATACTATAAATATATATATATAACTTATATATATAACTTAAGTTATATATATAACGTTAGGGTCAAATATATGATATATATAGATATATATATAATAAAAAAAATATATTATAAATAGTTTCAGGCCCTTTTGTACCCATTTGTGGAAAGAGGCATGTGATTTTGTACATTTTACATAATTGTAACCATAGAAAGATTTCAGTGAATGAATGTATGTTTTATAAAAGTATAAACCCGTGGAATGCCATCATCTTTAGGGATTACGAACAGGATATGGGAACTACTGGGCTGCCGTGACTATTAAAACAGTCAAATGTGCTTCTGATCCACTAGTTCACGTCTTTGAAGACAGGAAAGCCGTCGGTAAGGACGTCATACTTCACACAGGCGTTCTAATCTGATCAGCTCTAGCCGGAGCCAGCAGGGGCCACACACTCCTCACACACAGCATCCCATCTGAAGAGTCTCCAAAGAGCTCAAGACACTTGGCTACCTGCTGCTCTTGGCAATACTTCCAAAGACCGAGAGAGTGTGAAAGGGGGAGTGAAAAAGAAAAAAATGTGAGAAGAGAGAAATAGGTATATAAGAGGGGAGGTCAGTGATTTTGCTTTTTGAGTCTAAACAAAGAGGGGATTTCATTTACGCACAGGAGCCATGGAAACGGATTTGGTGTCCAGACCATAGTCTAAGATTACAGCAGGATTCGATATGTGTTTGAAACTAAATGCACAGTTCATGGCGACAGTGGAGAAAAGCAAACAGACCTCTAAAAGGGTTTCTCTGTTCTGGATCACAGTCGTTTGTTTTCTTCTATATTATACACCAATCAGATCCATACAGATGCACAAGGGGAACATTTTCACCCAAAATCAGAAAGAAACAAAAACAAATTTTGTATAAAGAAAATAAAGCCTATTTCTGCTATTAGGAGGATGAATATTTTTTTTTCATGACAATTAAAAAAAAAATCCTCTACTGCATTAAATACAGTATTTACGGTTATTATAATTAAAAAAAAATGCGCCTCAACAAGTAAAGTCATAACATGATATTGTGCAAATCATTAGCTGAAGATAATTAAAGCAGACAACTAGAAGTTGAAGGAAATAATACATTATGATACTTTGTTAATAACAATTCATATATTACTTTATCTATTAATCATATAATCTTTATTAGTTACTGATGCAGTAATCATTAATTAATGGTTTAGATCTTCATGAGTCACACATTAATCATTTTCTGTTCATGAATTAATGCATATTAGTGCACCCGTATCATAAAGTGTTACCAAATAATGTAATATTTCTGAGGGCCCAATTTGTTTTTCTTCCTGATTATACACCAATTCAGAACTCGCAAAAAACAGGCCATTCACATCCAAAATCAGAAGGAAAAATAAATACAATTAAAGAAAATATTTTCATTCATTTATTACACTTTTTACTGTTACTAAAATAGTAATAAAAAATAATATATTAATTAAAAGCAGTATTATAAATAACTGTATAAATACAATATAATAATAGTTATTCTCATGGTTTGGATTAGGAAATGTGCTTAATTGCCATGAAATAACAGCACATTCACAAGATAATATAAAAAATAGGCTTAATTTACTTTGAACAAAAATAATTTTGATAATTTTGATTTTCAGGCTAAATAAATGACGTGTGACATGTGTTTGACATATTCAAATGTTCCTGCAGTTTGTTTTGATGAGCATTATCCAAATCTTGGACATTATATGGATCATAAATCACGTTATATATATATATATATATATATATATATATATATATATATATATATATATATATATATATATATATATATATATATATATATATATATATATATATATATATATATATATATATATATATATATATATATATATATATATATATATATATATATATGTGTGTGTATGTATGTGTGTGTGTGTGTGTGTGTGTGTGTGTGATGATTGTTAAACTAGCCATATACTGTGCCATTATACCCTTAAAAATTTCGGTTGAAAACAAAATTTGGAAGCATTAAACATGTAATTTCATAGTTCATGAATGAAAGAGTAAAGCTTTCAAACAGAACATCCAAAATTGCTGCAATCTGAATCAAGTGATTCTCAGGACAACAACGATTTATTAATGGCAACATGACATCAGAATTATGACCTCATTTATTTTCCTTTACTCCTAGTCTTACTGTGCAGGATTAGACTAGGATCATGTTAAAAAAAAAAAACGAAATATCTTTCTTTGTAATAATTCCTCAAATTAACCGACTTAACCAATTTAAATTTAACCATTTAAATTTCACCCCTTGCACTCTCAAGTCAATTCCCAATGGATAAAATCAAATCCAAGCCTACACTTTTTTCCTCATTGAATATCCTGTTTCACTTTAGAACATGTCACATTTCACTAAAGCAAATAGGTTGAGAATGCCATATCATAATGATTTATGCAATATAATAGTAAATTAATAAAATGACAGTAATGATCATAATAGCTGGCCAGGCAGTTTGAAGCAAAGAATGCTTTGAAATCTGTAATGCAAACAAGACTTTGCTTACGCATTAATTATCAATTCACCATATGTAATTCGATTTTTTTTTAAACCAAAAAAAACTATTACACTTTAAAACATGCCGAGCTACAATATTAAAAGCAAATGCTATATTTGTTGATGGTTAGCCTTGCCAATAAAACGCCTGAAAGGATACTCTTAAATGAAATAAGCTTTCATATTCATGGTTTAAAAGGAAATCCATCTTCAAGTATATCTCAATATATAATGCACTGTTTCTGCAATAATCCATGTTCTCAGAAAGAACACAGCATCATTAGAAATTCATATTCAAGTTATATTTAAAATATAAGACAATGTATATAAGACGATAAGTTATAGTGTTACTTTTCCTAAACAGCAGTTATAGTTTGGAGATCAAAATCTAACCAAACAATGAATGAGCACCATAACCCTCAAGAGAGACACCAAAGTCATGCCTTTGGAAGACAGGTTTTTGAGAATAGCGGTTCTTACATCACCACAAGACGTTGAAGCCATGGTGTATTTGCTGTCTCTACCCTAAGACAAAGAGGTCAAGCATTTGATTTTTGATGTTGAGCTCCTCTATGCTTTGAAGAGCTGGACTTCAAGTTGACATTCATTGGAGTCCCCCTTAAACTGAAGACATGGGTCTCCGATGGGCACTGGACTTTATGCCCACTCACCCTGAGCCGCCCCACCTCTATCAGATCCTGCTCGGTCATCGCAGGTTTAGAGACAGGGCAACAGCCAGGATGACGCTGGTTAAGATGCAGAATGGAAGCCAGGTCTTCAGGAAGCCTACGCAACTGTAGAAGGACAGAAAAAAAAAGTCTGTCAGAGGAAACAAGGCAGTCTCAATACCAAGTATGCAAAGTTCGGACTTGCGTACTTGGTAAGTTGTACTCAGTAGTACAAACTCCCGAGGACAGGGCGACGCAAGTCCGGTGATTCTACAAATGGAACGGCGGCGTTCTTGATAGCGTCACTCCGCTCGCTCTGGCTACTCCAGTTATCTGCATTTATATGCAGAATATGAAATATGTTATAAAAGACCACCCTGCCTCTTTTAATTTTTCATTTTAAAAACACAAATGTAGTTCAGGCAACGCGTACTTTGATTATCTCAAATTCATGTAGGCTATATTTATAACAAAATGAAATATAAAACAAAACCCTGCATCTTTTTTTAAATATGAAACAAAATAATATGTGGTTTAGGCAAAATGTGCATATAGCTTATAACAATATGACATACAAAGAGACAAAAACCAGTCTCTTTTTGTTAAAAGTCCATTCTAAAGTCCAATAATAGCCATTATATAAGTATCAAGTACAATACAATAAGAAATAAAGACAAGCAAACAATTCACTCAAACGTACAAAGCCAGCAGTCTACTAGTACCACAGTAAAGTTATATAAATATAGAGTTATGAAACTTCACTTTGCCGTCAGCCAAAACGATGTGCCCGGGAATAAATGATAGATATATGAGACCAAAGATCGCCTGTTAGATATAGAGTGCACATGACTTATTATATCTCATGTTTCACCACTACAGAGATCTCCGAGCCAGCGGCAAACGTCAGAAGGACTAGCCGAGGAAAGGCCGTTCTTGGCAGGGTACATGAACACTGATCGCCTGCTGATCACCTGGATCTTACAACTCAGAAAACGTCAGAGCAATTTTTTTAAATAGGCACTATCTTTATAAATAAAACACAGAGCTTTAAACAATTACATTCCCACCTTAAAACTCTTAAAACTACATTTCGTGATGTGAAATCGTAGTATTTTTAAATTACGCAGGCTTTCTCTCCTCCACCATTGACGCTTGCTCGTTGGTGCGAGATGCATTCTGGGATACCTGGCTGTCTCAGGTCTGCACAGGTCACAATGCATCCTCAATAAAAGGGAAAGAACACATCCAGGGATTTGAAGTGCACTTGGCTAGATGTGAACTTTGAATCTGAACAGTACTTGGGAAGCGACTGATGACGTTTCACAAGTCTGCAAGTCCACAAGAACAGACAACTACGCATATTGAGAAACGTTGACACTCATATACCAGTGGTGCTTGTCTGTGCAAAACGTGCCGCCATGACGCAAAGGTGTTCTGGGAGGTTCCTGTATGGTCCGTAGTTTGCCAAGGCATTGTTGTGCTGTTGGTGGTTGCTACGATGTTCTGGTTTCTATGTGGTTGAGGTGCTCTGATTGGTTGCAAGGGTGTTGTTGTAAGTCTCTGTAATGTTCTGGGGCCGGATTCAAGGAAATCATCTTAAGAAAGAAGCTACGAAAGTTCTTAAGATAAATGTTCCTAAGTGCAATTCTTGAAGAAGCTCTCAAATATTTTCTTTAGAACATCAAAATGACAGGCTTTGGTGTAATTCGATTGAAAGGCGGTATTGATGAAGACTCGCTAAGTGAAAAACACCTCAAAAAGCCAGTCTTTTTGTGTTTCCTGCAGATTACCGTAGTTATCATAATGACCATGCAGACTTTTTTCGTCGTGACTGGCTTGACGGGAGTTAATCACTCAGCACCTTGTTTTAATGTGCCGTGTCAACTTAAAATAGTTCAAAAAATGTCTCAAGATGCAGTGGTCTTTCCCATTAGTTTGTGCTCTGTTTTTCTTGCTCTCTCTCTAGAGTGAATGTGTCCTGTATGCGTGTTCTGCTGCTGCCGCCTCGCTAGTTCTAGCTAGAGTGAACGCATAACGGTTCACTCTAGTCATTTTGTTTGAATTATCGATCAGTGTCACTTCAGAGTACTCGTCCACATTCCTGGTACTAGCTATATCTATTCTAGCTAATTATATTTTGTAATGCTTCATTTTTTAAACAACCCAATAAATTCACTTAACATCTCAAGGCAGGTTTTAAGGCAGGTTGGTGGTTATCCTAACTTTAAGAATGATTTTTACAATCATTTATAATGATTTTTAAGAACTTTCTTTTTTCTTTCAGGAATATAAATAAAAGCGATGCATTATTTGTTTATTTTGGATCTTAAAGGGATAGTTCACCCCAAAAAGGAAAATTCTGTCATCATTTACTCACTCTCAAGTTGTTTCAAACCTGTATGCATGTCTTTCTTCTGTTCAACACAAAAGATTATATTTTGAAGAATGTCTGTAACCAAAAAGTGGGACACCATTGACTTCCATAGTATGGGAAAAGAAAATACCCAGTTTCCACCAAAATTACCTGGAACAATTTTTCCCAGGAACTTTTTCCCCCAGGAACTCTTTTTTTCCCCTCGGACCTGCTGCTGTCTGCGTTTCCATCACGGTCGAAAGGAACACACGACTTTCCAGAGCCCACTGGATTTCGTCCTCTCGGCAAATACACTTAATAAAGCTTGAACCTCATCGTCGGTCCATCGGTCGTATTTTTTAAACTCCATTGTTAATTTGAACAGCAAACGACTCTTACTGAACGCACCAAAACAGACTTTTAGGTTGAAATAAAATGCTGCATGAGCTCAACCAATCAGCATGTTCAGCGCCCAAGTCCCACCCCTGAAAGTTCCTGAACAAAGTCCTACCTCGCGAACAGGGCCGTTTTGAGGGCGAAATCTTTGTCCGGAACTTTATTTAGTCCCCGGTTCCTACGGTTGAAACACACGGGTACCACCCCACTGTCCCTAGTTCCTGGGGAAAGTTCCCCAATGGTGTTTGGTTACCGACATTCTTCAAAATATCTTCCTTTGTGTTCAGCAGAAGAAAGACATGTATATAGGTTTGAAACTTGAAGGTTAGTAAATGATGACAGAAGTTTTATTTTTGGGTGAACTATCCCTTTAAGAACAATCTTAATCTCAATTTTTTTCTTTTCTTGAATTAAGCAGAAAGAAGCAGTTAAGAAATATTTTATTCTTATGAATAGTTCACGAATCTGGCCTCTAGATATGGTTCCCGTACCGCCGTCAATGTTATTAAGTAGATATTTTTATATTTATTTATTTTTTGTTTACATTTTTACTTTCTGTAAGTCCAATCAATAAAAATAAAAAAACTGTGCAGGATGAGTTATTTGCCAAAATATAATGCTTAAAGTTAGGGGTTTGTTCAAATCACTAAGCCAGTGTAGGAGCAACAGTAATGTCCTTGTGAAAAAGAACACTAGCATACTTGTAAAAAGTACTAATTATGGATGTATACTTATATACTTCAATGTCATTTCTACTGAAACATGTAGGCCAAGTATTTAAGTATATTTGTAATTACACATGTGTAACTGTCGTTGCATTTTTTCTTTTTTTCAGTCAATATTTTAACTTTAAATGTATTATTGAATAACACACTACAGTTAAAATTATAATCAAGTACTTTACATGTGCTTTAGTATGCAAGTAAATAAATCTAAAAGAGTACTTTAAAGTATTAGACAATATATTAAAAAAAAAAAATGATTTTAAAGAAATTATAGGTTGGCATTATTAAAAAGTGCACTTTATAAACTATTTATAAAATGAAACAGTCATTAAAGTTTAAGGTTAAGTACTCTTAAGTGGCCTGTTATTTCATTAATATATTATCTGCAAGTTAAAAAAAAAAATTATTAAAAAAATAAAAAAATAAAATAATAATAATAATAATATATATATATATATATATATATATATATATATATATATATAATATATATTTTATATATATATATATATAAAATATATATATATATATATATATATATATATATATATATATATATATATATATATATATATATATATATATATATATATATATATATATATATATATAATTTGTCTTGTTTTTCACCTTTTGTATATTTTACGTGATTTAATGGCGTTTGCTTTAGGCAAGCATTATATATATATATATATATATATATATATATATATATATATATATATATATATATTTTAAGATTTAAGACTACAAGTGCACATTCAATACAATTATGCACACTCCTTTTTTCACAAGGATGCTTGCCTAAAGCAAACGCAATTAAATCACATATAAAATATACAAAAGGTGAAAAACAAGACAAATTATTATTGTGATATCACTTAACATTCCCTGAAACAGCACATACACCGTTTGTTGATTTAACAATATAAGATTAGAATATGTTGCAAAAATTTGAATATGTTGCAAAGTGGACTGGACTACCTGCTGATAGTTGAAATTCTGTCTCTGTCTAACTTCCAATTACTCTATATTCTGATGCAACCACAACAATGTGCTTCCACAAGTTGGAGGACAAAATAGCTGCATCATGAGTTCATACCGGCAGTTCCTTTTTAGTGACTGACAGTAGAATTCTCATAATAAACAGTGATGGATGCACACTGAACACTTTGGGCCAGGAGAAACATGCACTCAATGCAACGCTTTCAATTACACCTGGGTGCCAGTAAGAGACGCCATGACAGTCTATCCTTGTGTGAATCCCTCTCAGTCCCTTGGGGCCAATGCACATGCATTGTGTTCTCAGAAAGCAACCAGTAGTCTGGAAAAAAAAAGTTGTGTCTGAAGCAATCCCTTATTAGACTTGAGTGGACAGCTTCAGGTGCCATGTAGCCTTTTTAGCTGACACCCAAAACAGAGCACTGGGTCCAATTTCTCAGTCCTTTAATTATGCAATCCTGCAGCAGAGAGGATTTAAAATCTAATTTAGGATTTACAGTTGTGCTCAAAATTTTACATACCTTTTGCAGAATCTATATGTGTGAATTACCTGTGTATTAAACCATTTTAATGCACACCTTTTAAAAGAATCGAGAATTCAGAAAGACCATGGCATGATGGTAAATAAACATGATGTGACTGGAGTGCCGAATTGCAAAACTGATGCAAACATATCCATATAGATATGATCAGAGCATTTCCTTTAGCTGTGCTGTGCTGTGCTTGACAGTTGCATGGATTTCAAAAACATACTGCAAAAATAAATCGGTTTGCTTAGTTGGATCATTTAAACCAACTGAAAAGTGATTTACAGATGTCGTGTTTTGTTTTTCTTTTTGGAATATATAAAATAAACTTATTTTTATTAATAATAATAATTCTAAAAAACAATCAAGCCAAATATTTATCACAAAGTTTTGAACTTACATCCAGTGTGCAGTGCTGCCCATATTGCATGAATAGAGCACATTATAATCAGTGATCCTCAATTCATTGTTTTTAAAGCAGATAAATAGTTATCTGAAAAAAAGAGGACATTGTCTGATAATTATCCCTTTTTAAATATATTCCCTACCTTAATAGCTTCAATGTAATAAAAAGTGTAAAAATAAGTTTTAGTCAGTAAAATTTTCAGCCTTATCATACACCCGGCGCAATGTGACACCCATCTGTGCACCGATGGGCGTGCTGGTCTGAAAACAAGGTGTGTGCAGGCGCATTGTTGGCGCGTTGCTATTTTAAGGCAACTGAAAACGACTGCGCCACTGACCAACTAAAACCTGGTCTAAAGTCAATAGCGCAGTATTTTTGGAATTTGCGAGCAGAAAGACTGAACGCTTCTCCAGATAGGAATCCTTTTTTTTTATTGCAACATTGCAAAAAAACGTGGCACCCCTGTCTGCACGCATGCTGGAATACCTAAGTAACGTTCGAAGAAAAAGATGAGTGTAAACGATCTTTTCCAATGTTGTAAAAAAAGAATTTAAGGATACACAGAGTACTTACCAACACGATCATCATTTCTGAGAAAAATAGTGAAGGTGAATGCATATACAAATAAGTTCTCCGTTTAGGATAAGAGCAAATTCAACCCAAAGCGCCTTCGATGACGTGGATGATTACGTGACTGTTTATCATCTGTCCATCATCGTCTAAACCCCCCCTGACAATTTCATTGGTCCGAACAGTTTCTGTTTGGGCATAATTACTCCTCTATGGATCGAGTCTAGACCGAATTGCCCGAGCAAAAATCTTGTGGGCGGGGCTAAATTCGGCTGGCAACCAGGCTAATAATTATGTGTAGCTAGTTGGACAAATGACACCACAAGATTTTCGAATTAAGTAATCTGATCAAAGCACAAACATATATTTGGAAGCAACAGTCTAAATGTGCACAGCTCTATTAATCTTACCTGACGTGTTTGCCATGAATGAGTGAGAGTAGGCAGAGATTCACCATATTCCACGAGGTGCTGTTGTCATAGCGCATCAAGTTCAGTGCCATGGCAACATGTGAGTGACAATTGTCACAACAAAGGTTGTGCTAGAGGAAAAGCAGAGATAACTGTCAGGATATAAACAGACGTTTTTCTGTGTGGAGGCTCAAAATCTAGTTTTTGATTTTCTGACTGTACTTCATTACTGTACAATATGGATTTCAACACTTTTAATGCGAAATAGAAAGAAATAGGAAAGAAACACATATTACCATTCTCTGTTTATACTCTTCTGATGCGTTGTGAACTGCTGTGTCCCACACGTTAGATCCACTGGCATGTACTTTACTTACATCTAACATCCAGTACCTATAAATAAAGCAGATAAATGCTGCAGCTAATACATGGCCAGTATGGATCCTGAAGCACATGTATCAGGAAAAGCCTAATCCCACAATGCAGTTCAACAAGCCAAGTCATTTATTTTACAACCACTGTTGGAGGACCTTAAAGGGATAGTGCACCCAAAAAAGAAAATTCTGCCATTCTGACACTCTCGTGTCGTTCCAAACCCATAAGACCTTCGTTCATCTTTGGAACACAAATTAAGATATTTTTGATGAAATCCGAGAGCTCTCTGACCCCACATGCAACGTTTTTACCACTTTCAAGGCCCAGAAAGGTAGTAAAGACATTGCTAAAATAGTCCATGTGACTCCAGTGGTTCAATCTTAATACTTTTTGTGTGCGAAACCCGCCAAGAAATGCGGCAATACAACAATTTCTTCTCTTCCATGTAAGTCTCCTATTCCATCAACATGGTAAACATAGTGCAGCACTTCCTGGTTCTATGTCAGAATTCCGGCTCACTATTGGCCGAAAGAGACTGACATGGAAGTGAACAAATTGTTGAATGAAGTCGCTATTTAAACAAACCTTGCTTTGTTTTTGCACACAAAAAAGTATTCCTGTCACTTCATGACATTAAGGTTATGAACCACTGTAGTCTTTATTACCCTTTTGGGCCTTGAAAGTGGTAATAACGTCTATCGAGGGCCAGAAAGCAAAAGGATTTCATTAAAAATATCTTATTTCGTGTTCCGAAGAATGAACAAAGGTCTTGCAGGTTTGAAACAACATGAGGGTTAGTAATTAATGACAGAATTTTCATTATTGAGTGAGCTAACCCTTTAAAAGAGATGTGTAATTTATTGAATCATTAAATACTTTCTTGTTTCTCAACTTAATATACAGAGAGAACTAGTAGTAAGCAATTCGTAGGTTGAACAAAAAAAGTAAACATGTTTTGAGAGAATGCTGACCAAGCAACATTGACTCACTTTGTTGGTCTTCCAAATGCCATGTTGTCTTCCTGCAAGAGCAGCAAAATAGACAGTTAAACTCTGTATGTGAGTACAATGTGACAGCTAACAACAACAAAACCCTAAGTTTGTTTTCTTTTTTTCATAACATACTTATGGAAGCTTGTTTCCACCATGGAACAAAAAATAAATATGATTTCTGTCAGGATCACCATCGTCAAAGTGATAGACAATAAGCAATAGTTTATATTTGCGGTATGGTTCTGTTCTGGGCAAGAAGTCCCTGTCCATCCATGGAGCCTAGCATGGATAAGAGCAGGTAGAGCAGTGATAAGCCCCCCTAGGGTAAACAGAACAGAAGCAATGATGTATTGCAGATAGCACAATATTAAATATTAAAATGTACAACCTAATTTGGGAATTTCGTCTGATTCAGGGGGAATCAGATGCCAAATCCTGACTGATGAGTGGAGGAGCTGGGGATGGAGGAGGGTAATTAGCTCCGGAGAAACGCGATAGCAGCTGATAATACTGAAGGAGGGCATACTATATATATATATATATATATATATATATATATATATATATATATATATTTATATATATATAGTATATATATAGTATATATATATATATATATATATATATATATATATATATATATAATATATATATATAGTATATATATATATATATATATATAGTATATATATATATATATATATATATATATATATATATATATATATATATATATATATATATATATATATATATATATAATATATATATAGTATATATATATATATATATATATATATATATATATAATATATATAATATATATATATATATATATATATATATATATATATATATATATACTGTATATATATAATATATAATATATATATATATATATATATATATATATATATATATATATATATATATATATATATATATATAGTATATATAGTATATATAGTATATATATATATATATATATATATATATATATATATATATATATATATATATATATATATATATATATATATATATATATATATAGTATATATATGTATATAGTATATATATATATATATATATATATATATAGTATATATATATATATATATATATATATATATATATATATATATATATATATATATATATATATATATATATATATATATATATATATATATATATATATATATATATATATATATATATATATATATATATATATATATATATATATATATATATATATATATTTATATATATTTATATATATATATATTAGGATATATATTCTCAATATAATATTGAACCGTTAGACGGCATTCATGGTTCAATACGCGCTTGTGAATTGTGTTTTTTTCGGTTTCGCATTTAATAAATTATTTTTCCACACATTCTATAATTTGCCTCCATCCCAACATACTGAACAACGCGACATACATTCACATCACAGGTTAGTGGTAGAGTTATACTCACGGGACACTATAGTTATTCACAATCACCAAAGTTCATCATATGCATGCGTTTTAAAGCCTTGCCGGTTTCATTCGCGTGCACTGTTTTAACATGCGCTTTTCAGATCGCGAGCACTAAGTCGTCTTACTGCGCTATTACTGTCAAATACACAGGACCCACTTTATATTAGGTGTCCTTAACTACTATGTACTAACATTTTAATTAATAATTTGATACATTGCACTTGTGTACATACATGTTTTTACATTGTACTTACATTTTAAAAAATACCTGCATGTAATTACATCTGTAATTAATTTCTGTAGTTACATTTGTAATTACACAGTTGACACTTCCCTTACACCTAACACTACCCTTAAACTTACCCATCCCACCACACCTGTCCCTAACCCTACCCGTATCCCACCTCAATATCAGCAAAGGTGTTTTGCAACACAATATGAACACAGTAAGTACATTGTACTTATTTTTTATATAAGTACATAGTAGTTAAGGCCACCTAATATAAAGTGGGGCCAATACACACAAGCTTAACATAAACACAGTCGGTTATGCCTAAAGTGAAAGTAAAATCGCAATCGAGTCTGTATATTAAATGCACACAGGTCTAAAATTGACAACAGGGCAGCCTTAGTGAACACGCGCCCCTTAAAGGGAAAGTTCACCTCTAAAATGAAGTCATTATTTACTCACTCTAATGTTGTTTCAAACCTGTATTCATTTCTCAATGACAGAATTTTAATTTTTGAGTGAAATATCCCTTTAATGTTAATACAACAACAAAAGACAGAAAATCACCCACTGCTCTTGACTGAAAAACTAATACAGTAGCTTTAATAAGAATCAATGTATATTTTATAGTGAAGTCTATGTAGTGATTTATTTTTACATTTATTCATTCAATTTCATACTTAAATGCTGCTGTACAGCTCTGAGCTGCCAGTGTAAATCTTATATATATATTTATTTTATATTATCCAATACACTAGGAATGTGTAAAAAAGTTTTTTTTTAGTAAAGTTAAGTTTAAGTAAGGTTTTTCAATTCTTTAAAGTAAAATAAAGAAAGTATTGCAATAAAAATTTTTATTTTTCTCTTTAACCTCTTGCTGTTCCTATCGCCTAAGAATAAAATAACAAAAAAATGTATGTGACAAGCCATCAGAACCGAACCGAACCTAACCGAAAACCGTGGTTAAAAACCGAGGTATGTATTGAACCGTGGACTAACTGTATTGTTGCATCCCTAATATATATATATATATATATATATATATATATATATATATATATATATATATATATATATATATATATGTAGTGTCCGTGGCGTCACCCATAGGATTCCGCAGAGCAGTTTTGAAGCGTAAAGTAGGGTCGAGTTGGCCGTTGCCATCTTGGCAGCGCGTCATCGTGCATCACTCCCGGATAACAGAAAATGGGCAAAGAGGCGGGATGTGGGCTAACAAACAACAGACAAATGGCTACCCACCTGCCACTCAAAGTGGCCACGCCCTTAACTATGCAGAACTTTAAGGCTTTATATAATGCGAACGAATGAGTTATACAAAAATTCACCCCCTCACAGTTGTCATGAAGGGCAAAACTAGCCGTTTAGACCAAAACTAGAATATGTACCAGGCTGTAAACGTTTTTTTCTGCTGTAAAGTTGGGCATTTTGAAATGGGGCTCAATGAGATTCTGCTCCCTTCTGGAGCCTGTCCCTAGTGGCCAGTCGATGAACTGTAGTTTAAGTCACTTCCGTATCGGCTTAGAGACAGACAGCGGGAGATTGCCGCTTGATATATATGCATGCTGTGATAAGTATCGTATTCCTATAGGTAGACGTGATCAGCTGACAGTCAGCTGATGCGAGCTTTACTGACATGCCCTGCCAGAGCTAACGCTATACGCTGGATAATTGCGTCTTTTTATCTTTTTAACAATTATGACTTTATTCTTTATATCTCATTATTCTTACTTTTTTTGTAATTATAAGTTGATATCTCACAATTCTGAGGACAAAAATGAACTCAGAACTGCAAGAAATAAAAATCAGAAATCCAAGATATGAATTTGGAATTGCAAGAAATAAAAGTCAAAACTAAGTTACAATTACCTTTTTTAATTTTGAGTTTCTATCTCACATTTCTGTGTTTTCTTGCAAATTTAAGTTTATATCTAACAATTCTGATACAGAATGACCAAATTGCTTTATTTAAACGTAATTCTGAGGGGAAAAAGGTGGGGGAAAAGTGAGAATTATCAAAATTGTGAGATAAAATGTAGCATTTACCTTATTTTTTTTAATTCCGTGGCAGAAACAAACTTCCACACATATCCTTTCCTGACATATATCATTGTGAATTCACACTTCTCTCTGTGGGATCCAGTATTCCAGTGAGATTTATATTACCCGGAGCTATCCGTTAGCATGCCACTCATCTCAAGTATGTTTATTAAAATCAGCCATCTATGCTCATGGCAGCTCAATTCTGCTCCCAGGCCATGTGACTAATGAATGTAGAGCTGCAGCTGACATCATGATGACAGCACTAATTGCCTGACAGCATCACAAGACCAATAGCAACAAAAAGCCCCTTCAATAGCAACTGTTACAAAGTCTAATTCAGTCCATTCAAATCTATTTCACGCTTTAAACAGCACTACACAATCATACAGCGATCTACTGTAACATATAATGAAATATTAGTGTTTTAAATATTGCTTTGTCAAAATTCATTGTACATTTTGGACTTAGATATCTTTATTATTAAATTTTTTAAATGTCTTTTTTTGTATTTTTTAAATGTCTTACTGCACTGGCAGTTTTTTCCCCCACTTGTTTATACTTAAAACAACTAAAAAGTATTTAAATCCAGTGCAGAAAGACAAAATACAATTTAAGATACATACAGAAGATTCTATGAAAACAATAATCTTAATATTTGATTCAGTGTTCCTTAAGAATATTTATCTTAAAAGGAAGGGTAGGTGATTTGTTCCAGAAATATATATATATATTTTATGCTGATTGAAAGTCTCATCACACATTTACATAATGCCAGCCTATGGTCTTCTTCACTGGCTTCTCGTGAACAACATCTGCTTTGACCCACCCTTAAACACAATAGTTTGGTTTGTGCACTTTGAATGTGCTTCCAAAGGATGAGGAGAGCTGAAATTCAGATATATGGTAATGGTTCCTTTGTTTCCGAAACACTCTGTAAGCTGTAGACCAATCACAACAGACTGAAACATCTGACCAATCAGAACCGAGTAGGAAAAAGGTAAGGAAAGGAGGAAACTGGAAAGTCAAAACTACTTTAAGTCAGCATTAACTATTTTTCAAATGCATATAGATATAATTGTAAATTATTCATCCATGTATATGTTTATTTTTAAAAAATCTTTTGGTGATGGTTTTGGTGATCACTAACTTCCACTGAAAAGACAAAAAAAAAACAATGGGACAAGATATCAACTTTAATACTTCACTGCAGGAAAAAAGTAATATACACTACATTGCCAAAAGTATTGGGACACCCCTCCAAATCACTGAATTCAGATGTTGCAACCCCTCCATGGCCAAAGGTATATAAAATCAAGCACCTAGGCATGCAGACTGCTTCTACAAACATTCGTGAAAGAATGGGTCGCTCTCAGGAGCTCATTCAAGCGTGGTAGGGATAGGTTGCCACCTGTGCAATAAGTCCATTCGTGAAATTTCACTATTAAAAATTCTATGGTTGCTAGTGGTATTACAACAAAGTGGAAGCGATTTCAGCAGCTGCATCCAAGCCTTACACCAAGTGCAATGCAAAGTGTCGGATGCAGTGGTGTAAAGCAGGCTGCTACTGGACTCTAGAGCAGTGGAGACGTGTTTTCTGGAGTGACGAATCTCGATTCTCTGTCTGGCAAGCCAATGGACGAGTCTGGGTTTGGCGATTTCCAGGAGAATGTTACTTGCCTGACTGCATTGTGCCAAGTGTAAAGTTTGGTGGAGTGGGGGATTATGGTGTGGGGTTGTTTTTTTAGGGGTTGGGCTTGGCCCCTTAGTTACAGTGAAAATAACTTTTAATGTTTCAGCATACCAAGACATTTTGGACAATTTCATGCTCCCAATTTTGTGGGAACAATGCACAAAGCAAAGTCCATAAAGACATGGAGGAGCGAGTTTGGAGTGGAGGAACTTGACTGGCCTGCACAGAGTCCTGACCTCAACCCGATAGAACACCTTTGGGATGAATAAGAGCGGAGACTGTGAGCACAGCCTTCTCATCCAACACACAATGAGACCTCACAAATGCGCTTCTAGAAGGATGGTCAAAAATTCCCATAAACACACTCCTAAACCTTGCGGAAAGCATTTCCAAATGAGTTGAAGCTGTTATAGCTGCAAAGGGTGGGCCAACTCCATATTAAACCCTACGGATTAAGAATTGGATGTCATTAAAGTTCATGTGCATGTAAAGGCAGATGTCCCAAAACTTTTTGGCAATATTGTGTAGGTTGTGAACAACAAGGAGATGAATAGATTTTTACTTAATGTAAAATTTTGAGTGAACGATCCTATCTTTATTTTATTTTTTGGTGTATAGACTTGGTGTGCTCTTTTGATATCAGTTTGAACACCCTAACAACCATATAGCAATGTGGTAAAAGACAATCAACCATATAGCAATGTGGTAAAAGACAATCCACCACATATCAATGCCTTAGCAACAACTTAAAACACCGGCAAGAGTGGCAACGTATTTCGCATGTGCAAGTTTCATACAGTCTTCTGAAACGTAATAATCAGTTTAGGAATTTCTAAAATTCTGTGAACTTACTGTGAACTAACCTCGACCCCCATCGCCCGCTCATTCCACATGCGAGACGTGTTTTAGTCCCTGTCAGCCACAAGCGGAGTTAAGTGCAGCAGATTGTAGTGCAATTCAATGTGTGCTGGCCCATATCACCGCAGGTCAAATAACCACATCCTATCATGTTACCGGCCTTGCTCTACCCAAGACATTTCACTTTTGCTCCTGTCTGACAGAGGTCTGTTTAAAGGATTAATGTCCAAATCTGAAGAGAACTGCTTTTGTACTATGATAAATTTATTTTTTGTTTAAACAGCTTGTCTAAATTTGTTCAGGATTCTTATGAACAAGCGGTTTGATCTCTTTTGTGGCTCCTTTTAATACTAAGTGCATTATGAGATAGAGTTGCCCTGACTGTGAACTCTAAGATACTATTATACTATCATGTATTTTTTAACAAGAAGACTCCCGAACTCTGGAAGCAGTTGAGAACATTGCAATTATCAGGACAGAAAGCCCACGGAGCAGAGGGATGGAGGTGTAGCTTTCATCACATGTCCTATTACAGACAGGATTCCTCCTCTGCTCTGCACCTTTTTGCTCAGGTATAGATTTTTCTGTTGGAAATAACAGGATGTGCTTGTACAGGGTCACCGAGGAAGCTGATGGCAAATATTGAACTTTCCAGTGATTTCTGGTGGAAGCTAAAACGATCCACTTATGAACGGAACTTATGGGAATTTTTCACCAAATTATAGAGACCTTTATCTGGAGGAACATTCTTCCCTGAAATCCGGTACAAACTTTATATGGCCTTTATATGTCAACAAAAGGTTGTTCGATATTGTTGAGGTCAGACAGGAGCAAAAGTACAGCCCGGTCAACACAGGTCATTTATAACAGCACAGGCATCTTGCAGTAACAAGCCTCCAAGGGCTTCGAACAAGGTCATTGTTGCCAGATTGAAAGAGATCCAAACCATCTAGCGAGAGATTTAAACCTGCACAACTTGGAAATTTCCCCAATTTTATACTCAGTTTATGCAATCTGGCAACCATAGGCATGCATTCACTCTTCATTTGTGATAAGGTGATGGCAAACATGTTAACTGAAGCTCAAAGAAATGCAGGTGTTTTCTCGCAGGAACTCAAGTTTAATGGCATACTCTTGTTGGAAATACTTCAAATCAAATGAAACTTTACCATGATGACTGTCACAACAACCAGTGTTCATTTATTATATTCAGGGTTGTCAGGTCTGCACAAAACCCACCAAAATGCTAATCAAAACTATCCCAATCAAGGCCAAAACTATCCCTATTGTGTTGAGGAGGGGCTCCCCAGTAAAAATCACGTTCCGAGGAGTGTGCGCTATAAACCGCGGACTAAAGAAATAACCAATTGACAACACTGATAACATTAACTATGCTTGATAATCAATCTTAAATGTGTGATATTTTAAATATATATAAATGTTATCTCTGTGCCACATTAAAGGGGAAGTTCATGGACTTTGACCAAAACCTAAGGGTGAGTAATTGATGACAAAATTGTTTTTTTGGGGTGAACTATCCCTTTATACTTTATAAAGCATTTCGCCATTCTGTGACGGTCAGCGCACTTTCCATGTGATGTAGTTTTCATCCTTCGGAGAGGTCCGCCCACGGTGTGTGTACAACGGTGCATGCACAAGGAGAATGTAGAGACAGAAGAGTCCACCAGGTGGCAATACATAGTTGTGATGCACTGTGCAGCAGTTGAAGAAGAGTGCGTAAAGAGCGAATTTCCATTTTATTTGGACTATTTTTGGTACTATTTGAATGCGTTTTAATTTTTCGAGAGGCTTGAACAAAAAAAGAACAAAAATTAAACATGAAAAAAATGAAAATGAAATTTAAACTCTGTATCAGTCAGGTCTTTGTGAAGTCAGACGAACAGACTTAGATTATATATATTATATCTAGGCTTTGTCATGCATGTATTCATGTTAATTGGAAAATTGGTATTGTGCATGTTCTCTGAAACAGGTAACACGCAACTTGTATTTAAAATACAACAGAAAACCGTGCATGTAAACACACTTACTGAGACAAAGTATGGACCTGCAAAATCACGGATCACTCCACTGGAAGTGCAGATGCCCATGTGGCCAATGAATGGAAACAGCCATCTGAAAGGGTAAAAACAAACAACAAATGAAAGCAATGAAAACACATTACGTCGGGTTTTATTGGACTAAAATTGATTTTCCAAATGAGTATGTTCATCCATTTTCCAGGAAGAAAAATGTTAAATGCTTATATTTAATTGCATTTTAATATTTTTTTTGTTCTTCATAACTATAACTATTATTTTTTTTGTAATCTTGTTTAAATATTTCAGATTTAATTTAATTTAGGTTATAAATATAACTTTTAGGAGTACACTATCATATAGAGGACCTCAACACCGTTTTTAACTAAAATCTGAGAACTTATTCATTCAGAACGTTCATTTACATGACAACAGCATTTTGTGGGCCTGAAAACGCAAACTTTTTAAAAGGGGACTCAAAGAGTCAGTTATCATCTCCGTGTAAACTGCAAAATACACAAATATGCGACAACGGTGACATTGTGCGTATTGCGTGCTCAATCTATTGGCGTGCAGTGTTTTTTCACAAAGTGACATCGCCAACTACTGGCCTGACATGCATAATACAGCATTTTTAGTCATTTTCGCAGATTCACTTTTCACCATTTTCACCATTAACCATTTTTAGTTCATTGTTGTGGTGTTAAAACAAAACTCCAATTTCAATTGACCCGTCGCAAAGACCCACCCACCTTAGTTACTGTTGCTACATCCGACAAGCCACACAAAGTAAACACTGACAATCGGCCGACAGAGCAAGTTCCTTTTTGGTATGAAAGTTTTGTACTTGATTGTACTTGAAATTCAAACAATAAATACCGTTTTGTGGCTCTTTAATGTGTCGTGACAGATTGCTGTAGCGCCTCAGTTCAAGCGGCACGTGACCCAATCATCTCTTCCTACTAGCTATAGCACAAAATAAACATGAATGAACATCAGAAGGTATGTTGTTTCAACCACGGAAAGACGCCAATACATAAGTTCAAGTCGACCAATGTTTATATATTAACTCTCCTGTCTGGTTTGTTTGTCGGACAAAATGGCGGATTTGGTGTTATGATTGCTCCGATCGCCTGTGAATTAAGCAAAGGGTGAATTTCATGGGGTCTAATAAAAATTATATTACAAACTAAAATCAAGATATTTTCACATTTTATTCTGCAACATCAAAAACATCAGTATTACCCCTTGTAATTTTTTTAAGCTAGTGCTGTTGTCAGGGACATTAAACATGGGTCATGATGTAAAATAAACCCCTCCGGGGTGCATGGCAAGAGCAAAAATGGAAAAAAAGGAAATTGTTCACAAGGGGTGGAAGTACGCATTTACTTGTGTGTGTTTTGGGAAGACAGCTAAGTGAGCACAAGGCTTGATGCTGAGAGTGCCCTTTCAATATCATACACCTGGCCAAAATCCAGCTTCCCCTGCTGATTCATATTCATGTTATTTTGGCTTTGGAATTCAAACAAGCAGGGCAACAGAACCAGCAATCCAAAGGACAACCAGATAAGGAAGCGGATTAGACACTAGACCAAAATTCCTATCAATGTAATTAAAAAAAAGGCATTATCAACAGAGCTCTGGGGGTGTAATATAAATAACGCTATGAATATCCTGGATAAAACGGCCCCAGAGGAGTTTCTGAAGTGGAGTAGGGCATATGCCGGCACCCCAGATACGGTCCTGTCCATGTGCATATTTATCACCGAGTGTCCTACAGAGCAAGCCACTGACCCAAATACAGGAGACGAACAAAACATGGGGCAAGGAACTCTCACACGGAGATAATCTGCAGTGGAAGACACCAGGGGACTGGTCTAAGATCAGATGTAATCAGTCTAATCTCAGCAAATGTGATTATTAGAAGGAATTTGGATTCTGATCCCAGATGAGAACATAGTGGGTGCCTCCTGTTGAGTGTACTTAAGTTCCATCCCAAGACCAATGCATCAAAGATTCAGCAAAGGTGTCATGTTTGCAACTAATGGTCATGTATGTTATCAAATTACTATGATATGCATTACAAAATGGTGTCCCTTTTAAAAAAAATGAACCATTTGACACTAGCAAAAACGTATTAAAAGACACCATGGTAGTACTGCACCTATCAAGGCATAACTATGGTATTCCTTAAAATACCCAAGTGTAAATACCACAATACATCAATATGGTAATCACTCATCACCATATTATCTGAACGACATGGTATGACCAGCTGATACCATCACTGTACCATGGCACTTCTACACTACTTTTCTGTAAGAAGAAGAGAGAAAACACAAAGAAAAGACAGAAGCAGAACAGAAATGTAAAATTTTGTTTACACCAAAGACAATAACTGTAACTATGAAGTCTTATAATCGTTCTAATTATATAAGAATAGAGAGAGCAACAGTGGCTGCCCACTTTTTCAGAGGCGCTGGATTCGGAAATATTTTTTCCATTTGTTTCTTCCATAGGGATCAAACATTTTTTTTTGTTAAAGCCATGAACGAAGCCAACCATCTACGAAGTAAAAAATAGCAATAAAAGTATTTGAAAATCGGACAAAAATACAAAAGGTACAGCTTTTTAATGGAAAGAACTACAATCCCATCAAGCATTGCAAATCGCATAATCAAATTATAAATGATGGAGAAATATAAAACTACTCATTTAAAAATATTGTGGTGTTTTATGGAAGTGGGTGGAGCTAAACACATCTTTTGGTACATTTAGTTTGTTTCGACTCTGGTTATTGGAATTATTCTGTACAGCATCATGGGTATTGTAGTTTTTCCACCAGGAAAAACATTAAAGCTACACTGTGTAACTTTTTTAGTTTATTCTTAGCTAAAAACACTTAGTTCTTTCAAAAATATATGTGCTCATTAATGTATATTTACTTCTTTCAAGTAATAAAGTATTCTCGTAAGTGTATAATATGCCAATGAAAATACATACGGGTGAGGGGTTCGAATGCGCGTCGCCATGTTGCCCCTCCATCTTGAAAGTACATTAGCCAAAGAGGGACATACCCGTAAATTTAAGCTTCGCCTTTCGCGTTTTAACACTCGATGGCACCGTGTCGAATCTGAAGAGGGGGATTGCTTGAGACTGATATAGCCTACAATGTAAACTTTGCCTTACGCTAGTGATGTCGAACAATATACAGAATAACGATAGCACCGATAAAAATTACTTTACTAAGATTAGCTTGCATTCGTCTGGGAACCTGATCGCTGATGTTAGCAATGAAATGGTAAAAAATAACAAAAAGGTAAAACTATTATTCATTTTACATAGATGTCATAACCTACATGTTAACTGACAAATTAAATAACTGCAAATTATAATAGTTTTCTAAAGTAACCTCATCACTTGATCGAACTGGAAGCCATATTAATCTTGGACTAAATCAGCCACCGTAGGAGTTAAAACGAAATCGGAATTGAGAGGAACAGAAACTAATATTCACTGGATGGTCATATACCTTTTCACCGCTAGATGGGGGAAAATATCACACAGTGTAGCTTTAAATTATTTTCCTATAGCGAAAATTTAAGTTTTTACTTCCAGTACTTGACTTGACAGAACACACCAGGGGCGCTAACTCAGTTAGCTGGATTTGATTGTTGACGATTTAGCATGATCTTGGATTGTTTGGTTTTTGAAGCTCATCCTAGACTTGTTGTCATAGCAACAGGTCCATAAATTTAAACCTGCTTGGGATCAGGCTTATTTCATGTAAACAGGATTAGATCGCATCTTTAGGTGATACTTAAAATCTGTCCCAGCCACTGCTACTTTATCTCAAGAGTTTATTACTGAACCAGGGGCAATAATAATTTTAAATAATAATAATAATATAAAAATGTATTTGAAAATAATATTATAATGTTGTGTAAAAGGTGTATAATACTATAGACACAGCCACTTGATTGAGAGGTTTATTTGTGATGGAATAATTACTTTATAATTTTATTAGAGTCTTACACACATGCAGTATTGTCAATCTGAGCCGTGCATTAATTTGAGTGATAACGGATATTATGGGAGTGGCTTGATGCAGCGCAGGAGATGCTTAAAGGGATAGTTCACCCAAAAATGAAAATTCTGTCATCATTTACTCACCCTCAAATTGTTTCAAACCTGTATGAGTTTCTTTGTTCTGCTGAACACAAAAGAAGATATTTTGAAGAATGTTTTTAACAAAGCAGAAAGAGCAACCATTGACAACCTTTTTTCCCTACTATGGTAGTCAATTGTTGCTCTATCTGCTTTGTTACAAACATTCTTCAAAATATCTTCTTTATGATGATAGAATGTTCTGTTTTGGGTGAATTATCCATTTAAGAAATCCTTAAGAAACTTTAATTATGGCTGGCACGTAACAAATCTGCTTCAAATGGACTTTATTGAAAAATTTAATTGCTAATTACAAAATAGAAATAAAAATGTTAAGGGTGTAGGCTACAAATACTACAAAATTGTGAATATAAATAATCATGTATAAAAAAAAAAAAAAACTTTATCATTTATCTATTATAACTTTTATGTTGGTTTGGTAGTTTGGCTGCTTCCTTATAAAGGCCCAGGAATGTGTGTTTTGTGTGTGTGTGTGTGTGTGTGTGTGTGTGTGTAATTTGTCAAGTTTTGTGCCAGGTGGCTTTTTTAATTATATGATGTCATTACGTTGTCTTCTTGTCACCAGCCAATCGCTGCTTTACTGATCGTGGTTTGGAGTATGGATGCATCTGCCCTCTTCAGTGAACACAAGAACGCGCAGTAATCTTAGACAACTTAATCCAGATATTTTAATCCAATCCGCAAATTCAGAGATCAGTTATCACGATTAAAAGATCTGGGATCTGTCAAATCATCTTAGACGTATAAGCGAGGTACAAAGAATGAACCCCAGAGCTACAACAAGGCACTTAACAATATTTCCAGCTGATGACCAAGAAAAAACATTGAGCCAATCAGAATCCACCCGACTTTAAAAAGCTCAAGCATTTAAAGTGGCAGACAACATAACTGCAGCGCATACTTAAAATAAACGCTATCGTGCATTGGTATGGACGCTAATATAATTTCCGTTATAGTTACCTTTATAGTTATCAAACTGCTTTTTATGATTCCTGGATCCGAATTTAAGATAGGAATAGTTTGCACATAAATACCTATGTACGCACATATGTAAATATGTCCTCTTATTATCAGGTTTTCCATGACAATAGGTACCCTGGAAAATTCAAAAAGTCATCCTATAGGTGCATCAAAGCAGGTTTATCAATAGAGTGCTGCAAACTACTCTACTTTACTACTCTACTAAACTTTCAGAGAATTATTATTATTATTATTTTGTCTTAAAGATTGTTGAAAGCTTAATGGTGGTGACATGGTGGTGTAGTTTGCTTAGCTTTTGACTGCTGTAGATTGTATTTAATTTATTTATAAAAGTTGTGTTCATTTGATTACTGATATATTGATATAGATTATTATGATTAAAAAACGTGTAAGAGTCATAAACTTATGTGTGTGTACTTATTTCTGTAAAAATCCTAGGCCAAAGGTCAAAAGAGAAATCCTAGCTAGGTTTTTGTTGAGAAAACCAGGTTGCTATGCCAAAATTGTGAGACGTTTTCTCTCATAATTTTTCTTTTTTCTCTCAATTGTGTTTACATCTCACAATTTTCTCTCGTAATTCTGACTTCTTTTCTCAGAATTATGAGATACAAACTCGCACTTGCGAGTCAAAGTCCAATTCTGAGGAAAAAAAGACTGACCTTTTTTCTCAGAACTGCAAGTATATACCTCACAATTCTGACTTTATAACTCACAATTGCGTGATATAAACTAGCAGTTGTGAGTTGCGTGATATAAAGTTAGAATTGCAAGATATAAACTCACAATTCTGAGTTATAAAGTCAGAATTGTGAGATATAAACTTGCAATTCTAACTTTAAGTCACGCAACTCACAATTGCAAGTTTATATTACGCAATTCTAGCTTTAAGTCACGCAACTCACAATTGCAAGTTTATATTACGCAATTCTAGCTTTACATCACGCAACACAATCATGAGTTTTTAATCATGCAATTCTAACTATATATCACGCAACTCACAATTGCGAGTTTAACTCAGGTTTGCGAGTTTATATCACAGAATTCTGACTTTATACCTCACAACTGAGAGTTTATTACCAGCAATTCTAAGAGAAAAAAAATCAGAATTGATAGATTAAAAATCACAATTACCTTTTTTATTTTTTTAATCGGTGGCGGAAACAAGTTTCCAGTTCCTCAGACAGCTCATAAAGCATGAGTTGCATGGACTACTTTTTTGTCATTTTTGGAGGAGCTCCAGTCCCCATACACTCACAATAGCGCCAGTCCCCATACACTCTTATTGTTTCAAAGAGTCTGAATCATTCTTTAAAATATTTAAATTTTGTGTTCCGGGTAAGAATTGCATGTTTTGAGCAACATTTATAATTCATAATAGGATCTATTCCTTTAAACACATCGACCAGGGCTTTCTTGTCAGGAAAACTATTCAAATGCCAAATCAGTTAATGTTTATAACAACACGATCTGCACTGCTGTCAACGCGACGCGACAGAACGCTGCCACATCAACAAAGCGGTCCACACCGCAATTGTTCAATGACGCTTGCTGGTGTAATGTTTGGTGTGTAGCCTAATGCATCCATCATAAACACAAACCTCTTTATACGGGACTGAATCGCTTTCAAAACATTAACATGAAGCAAAAGCAACAGTGGAGGCGAGAATCACTCACGATAACACGGGGATTGGCGTCCATACAATACAGTAGGGATAGCGGCTTATGCTCGGGTCTATCCTCTCAAACGCTATGTTATAATTCTTCATGGTCTCTATTTCGACAGCATCCGCCATCACCAGCTGTGAGAAATGAACTTCATTCGTTCCGCTTCCTGGAAGCTGCAGCGCGCGCTGGCGACACGCGCGGCGCGTTTCCGGGGTCCCTTCGGCCACTGCAGACCACTTTATCTGTGGTGAATATCAAGCGAATACACCTTCAGTGCTCACTATTGAGGACATATTTGACACAAATATACAGCTATATGAGATAAAAAAAGTTATTTTGCAAAGCGTGTGGGAGGATCAACATCACGTAGGCTATATGTAGCCTACCTATTTACACCCATACTAAGAGAATATCAATTAAAACAATGGCCACAGGTATCAAGATAAATTAGAAAATAAATTAAAAATTAATAATGTTGGCAAATTATGAACTATAAATGAAAATTAAATGATTTTTAATTGTTTTCTTCTTTATATAAATATACAAATTTGATTAGGCAGATTTTACACTTCATTTTGTGAATATAGAAATCTTCCATACATAATAAAAACATTATTTATTCGAGTAGGCTAGCACTAATTATGTTATCTTTTTATGAATTTACTTATAAAGAGATAGGCTATGCGATAAGCTCTGCAATTCTAACCGCCTTCAACACAATTTAACTGTGAACATATTTTGATAACTGCTTGAAATATCTTTTTCTTTGGATGTATTTAACAATGCAATTCAATATTAGCCCACTTAAAGCCTTTGCAGTATCTGATCCATTTGTAAGTTATAGATCAATCAACCTCAAGTTTTCCCTCTGTGCTGTATAGATTGCATTGTAAGAGGATCCATACTCAGGCTAGAGGAGGAGAGAGGCTCATGGGAATGCTCTGCAGCCATATGTCCTCCTCACTGGCCCCCATTAGACCTGACAGGTGATATATGGTGTGCACGGCAAAAACAAACTACTCAGCAAAAGCCAGCGGACATTGATAAACGAAGGCATGGTGACACAGATATTGTGGGCTCATCATGGCCGAGCTAAGGGAGTTCTCCTGTAAAATGCCACTTCAATTTCTGCCCACATTCAACCCAATTAGGCCAGAAGATGCAGCCAGGTATAGTGTCTACAGACATCATAAGAATCTTCCAAGATGCTGAATCTTTTTTTCCCTCTAGATTATTCCTTTCCAAGGTCATTGTTATGCATGCAATTACAATGATCTCAAAATATTTGCTACAACAATTTTGTACCTAAAATGAATTAATTAATTTGATTCTTAATATCCTTATTACTGTATAATGCAAATTAAAAATACTAAAGTAAAATGGATGAATTAATTAATTAATAAATGAATGAATTTGTAATTTAATTCTTAAGATCCTTATTACTTGTTTGGCTATCACCAGACAAAGCTTGTTTTAAGATTAAAAATTGTTCTGGGGAGTCTGCTCTGTATTTTCTACTGCACAAGAGGCGTGATCAACGGGCATAATTCAAATGACTCCACATGCAATTGTATAGTCCTTCAACCAATCAGACCACAAGTGATGTAACCAATGGGCAACAGCCCATCGCTTCTCTATCCATCATCGTGTTAAACCCGCCAATAGCGCGCCAGGTGGATAAGACAGTCTGTGATTGGTTCCCGCAAAAGTGTAACAGAAGCAGTAGAAATCGATGTACAGGTTTCCAGACTGAGTTTCAGGGCGAAATCAAATCGCCGGCAGATCAAGCTGGGTTTACCCAGTCTACCTTATTACTGTAAAAAGCATAATAAAAATACTAAAGTAAAAAAAAATTAATGAATTCATTAATTTGTAATTCGATTCTTAAGATCCTTATTACGGTAAAATGCTAAATAAAAATACTGTAGTAAAATAAATGGATGAATAGGTGAATGAATGAATGAATAAATGGATGAATTTGTAATTTGATTCTTAAAAGATCCTTATTTAAAATGTAAAATAAAAATACTTAAGTAAAATAAATGGATGAATGAATTAATGAATTAATTTGTAATCTGATTCTTAAAAGATTCTTATTACGGTAAAATGCAAAATAAAAATACTCAAGTAAAATTGATGAATGAATGAATGAATGAATTTGTAATTTGACTCTTTAAGATCCTTATTTCTGTATAATCAAAATAAAAAAATCGTATTGAGGCAAAACAACAAATACCATGACTAGTATAATGCCTTACAATTTAAATAATTTCATGTTTTTTCTCCATTATCATAATTAGAATGTGATTTTAGTTTTTGCATTACATCAATGAGACATTGTTGTTATTATTATTATTATTATTATTATTATTATTATATATTTAAAATATTAATAATGAAAGAATAAGGTTACACTTATTTTAAGGTAACGCTATACTTACTCAAATAAGTGCTGAGTAATATTAATTAACTACAGCTTTAGTTAATTATGCATAATTTACTGTTATTACGTCATCGTACAGCACCTTAAAATAAAGTGTTACTTAATATGCTAAAATGCTAAATCACAACACCAAGAATCTTAATAGTCCACATTTTATGCAAATTACAATTTCTTATTTTTTTCTTTTGACTTTAAAGCGAAATAAACCAGACATGTGATTGACAGGTTTTGTGAGATCATTTTTCACCCGAGCAGTCAAAGTTAATTAGCATATATATTGTTGTATGTTTTTCTATAATTGAAAATAATCATTTTTTTGTAGAATCTGTCATATTTGTATGGAGTTTATTTTTGCCATGTTCATGTAAATAGGATCATTCTGTTTCATGTGATCACCTGTCCAGCAGAACTAGCCCCTGGAGACGCTGCTGCCCTTTGATTTGCCTTTGAGTGATGTGCTACATAACATTTCCTCCTTGGTGGGCGACACACAGACATCTTAAGGGGAACATCCAGATTTTTATGGTTAAAAATAACAAGCTTCAGCTCCAAAGTATCATAGGTGACATCTCGACCATATGTAACAGAGGTTAATTTAGTCTCCCTGCTGGCTGTTTCACACTGATGTCTGTAATGAGCGGGTTGATCTATTATAATTACATTCCTTCAGTGAGAAACAACGATAAACATGAAGGAAGTCTCTTGAGAAGTGGAAGGACATATTTATAAGAAAACGTCAGCACATCACCAGTGTAATGAGGCCTCATTCTTACATGAAATTCATTTAGTTTTTAGTTTTGCAGTTTATGATGCAGTGACTGCAGTTAATGTTTAAGTTAGTGTAATAACTGTAAAGTAATGCAACAATTACAAGGGTATCATTACATTTATTTAAACTTTTTATTGAAGTACTGGATTGTAGGAAAGATAAAATTTTGAAGGCCTATGTATACATATCACACACACACACACACACACACACACACACACACACACACACACACACACACACACACACACACACACACACACACACACACACACACACACACACACACACACACACACACATCTGTCTTGCTATCATTGTGGGGACTCTCCATAGATGTAATGGTTTTTATACTGTACAAACTGTATATTCTCCTTACACTAACCCTACCCATGAACATGAACACACACACACACACACACACACACACACACACACACACACACACACACACACACACACACACACACACGTCTAGTTTACTATCTTTGTGGGGACTCTCCATAGACGTAATGATTTTTATACTGTACAAACTGTATATTCTATCCCCTTACTCTAACCCTACCTTATGAACATGAACGCACACACACACACACACAAGTCCCCATGAGTCTGAGTGCAGTCAGGTTGAAGTCCCCACCAGGCTAGAAAAGCATGTACACACACACACACATACACACACACACACACACACACACACACACACACACACATTATGGTACACGTCGTATGTACTGGCGTTGTGTTTGTTTTGCTTCTCTACACTGGAAAACGTATTCTAACACCAAGATAAATTCCTTGTGTGTATAAACATACTTGCATTCAATACCAAAGTTTTGTACTGTTATTTTGCAGTTACATATTATTATGGTGTGAATTGCTCCAGATCTGTGTCTACACCTTAAATTAATGTTTACCCCTTGGTAAAAAAAGAGTAAAAGTAAACATTTAAAAGTTCATAATAGATCAGCAAGAGTAAAAATAATCTAGATCAGGTTTTATAAGGGAACGGCGCCCTCTAGTGGATCAAATTCTCTCTCTCAAAGGACGATTTACAGTACTTTTTTATTTATTTATTTTTTTACTATCGCTTATTTCTCAATACCTTCAAAACTCTTTACGCAGTTCTCCTTGTTTGTTTTATTTATAGAGCACAATTAAAACAACAGAACGTTAACCAATGTGCTATAGCCTACAACCATGCATTAAAATAACACTAACAGCAGCCAACCATGTACAACCAACATCTTACAAAAACAAAAAATAATAAAAGACAACAAGAGGCTCCTTTGTTACGTCAGTTTGTCGAGCCAAATGCTGATGATGGTAAGTGTAATTTCAGTTTTCTTTTAAAAGAGCTCAACAAAGATGATAATGCAGGGGTGGTTGAGGTACTATATAGCACCACTGCAATTTAAAGAACTCCTGTATAGTTCTTTAAAGGTTCTCTAACTATCTCTTAGTCTCTTAATATATTCGGGGAAATTGTTAAAACTACATTATAATACAGTTACAGTGTATTTCCTGAAGATAACGTGGTTCTCAACCTTTTTGTCCCCAGGGCCGCCTTATAAGGAAATATTCCAGGGCCGCCTCACAAGACGTTTTGACCTCAGAAAAGCATAAAAGTGATTCAAAGCAGCTTTTGCCATTGTTGTACATTCTCATTCATAGCAAACATATGAGAGTGGAGTAACATATCTAAAATATAAGGAGAAGAATGGGGTGATTGTGGGATGCAACAATACAGTTCGGATACTGAGCTGTCAGTTGCAGTTTAAATTATGTGGAAGGAGGAATACAATTGAAGGATGAGAGAAAGATTAGACATGGTGATTGGCTGTAGTCTTTGAATGAATGTACCATTTGACAAAGGTTCTGTATATAGCCCTTTTAAAGATAGGTGCTATAAGTGGTTCCCCTATAATTACAAGCTAATGAACCACTTTTAGTGCTATTTTGCACCATTTTCATTTAGAGTGTAAGATGTAAATGGCTATTCCAACGCTTAGGAGCCACCACTGCAAATGCACCACTCAGTTTTAATTTAGTCCTCAGAACATAAAGGCCCGGTTTCACAGACAGAGTTTAGATTAGGCCAGGATTAGACCTTAGTTCAATTAGGGCATTTAAGTACCCTTTATAAATGTGCCGTAGAAAAAAACATTACTGGTGTGCATCTTGAGACAAAACACTGGCACTGACATATTTTAAGATATTTCATTGCAAGTTTCTTTCATTTAAAACAGCTCAAACATGCATTTTAGTCTGGGACTATCTTAAGACGTGTCTGTGAAACCGGCAGCTAAAGTCAAGATGACCAAAGTTTGTGCATGTGTAAAATATCAGTTAAATAAGAGGGTGCCAAATTGTGTAGTGAAATTTCACACCAAAAACATACTAAAACTACCAAAACACTTCATACATGTCTCAATTTTCCCCTTACACTAACAAACGTTGTCACCCAAGTCGTTGTCACTTTGTCTCTCATAAAACACTGTCCTAAAAACAGGAAGCATTACACCATTTTTTCTTTTGTAAGGTGTTTTTACAAAACAAGATTGACACTCTCTATTGTTTAGAATTCACTGTATATGGTCCATGTTTACATTACTGTACACAATTATTTCAAAGTTTCCCCTTTTGTATAGATGGTAATAAAATCCATAGACTAACACCAGGAGTTCAGCAGATACATCTAATTGTTTTGATAGCATTTCATTTTTAAGATTCAGGCCTGTAGGTAGATGGTGGTGTGTCTGAGTAAGAAAAGAATTCATGTAATTTGAAAGATTGTATTTTGTGCTGGAGTAATGGAAAATTACCTACAGTTTAGCTCACATAGACTGATGTTGTGCTCAATATGACAAGAGTTTTGAAAACGTGACAAGTATTGAGAAATGGGACCTGTGAATGCATAAAAAATTGTAATAGAGCCCTTTCTATTATGTCTGTATATCTAATCTACAGTAGATACAAACCACAGCTCAACCACAGAGGAGCACGTTGGTTTATCAAACAAGCCTTTGATCTGTTATAAGCCTTGCAGCCCTTGTAGCATCTAAACATATTGCAGGATCCCAGGTGTCGTGGTTATTAGACACAGATTGGGTGGGGGCACATTTGATAGCAGCTAAATCTCAGTGGAAGATGTGGATGACAGCCTTGACACCTGTGGTGCTGTAAAAGGAAGGACAGGCCTGCCACCCAGTCCAAATAGATCCGAGGTAGCTCAGGTAGGTTTGTTTCTACCTCTCCATAAAGAGCATTGCAGATGACATTGGGGTGAACTCAGTATGCATTGCTTAGTGAAAAAAAAAAAAAAAATCCTAGACAGAAATGTTGGTAATAAAGATATTTAATTACAAATTAAATGTATTGCTGAAAATCACCTAATCTAATTAAATGTATATCCCCAATATTTGAGTGTTTAATCCTCTGGTCCTCTTCGGTCCAAAATGATCAAAACATTTTAAGTTTTTAAATTATAATTTTTTTGCTTCCGGAATGGGATGACACTTGGTGACTTTTGTCGCATTAGCTATGTGAACAAAAAAATCATGGAGATGATTCGTTACATTAAAGCGTCGTGAAAAATAGTCACACTTGTCTCCTTCGCGGTCAAAAATGACCGAAATAGGAAATGAATGGGAAATACGCAAAATACAAAACCTCAGGGAACCTTTTGGTGATACAAACCACAAATCAGCCATGATCCAGGAAAAGAGTGGACAGCAATGAAGGTGTGACACTCTTAACATATCAAGAGTGCAAAATAGACACAACCTACAAGACAATCTCCGTTTCACCACATCCCAAAGATGCTCTATTGGGTTGAGATCTGCTGACTGTGGGGGCCATTTTAGTACAGTGAACTCATTTCATGTTCAAGAAACCAATTTGAAATGATTCAAGCTTTGTGACATGGTGCATTATCCTGCTGGAAGTAGCCATCAGAGGATGGGTACATGGTGGTCATAAAGGGATGGACATGGTCAGAAACAATGCTCAGGTAGGCCGTGGCATTTAAACAATGCCCAATTGGCAATAAGGGGACTAAATTGTGCCAAGAAAACATCCCCACACCATTACACCACCACCACCAGCCTGCACAGTGGTAACAAGGCATGATGGATCCATGTTCTCATTCTGTTTACGCCAAATTCTGACTCTACCATCTGAATGTCTCAACAGAAATCGAGACTCATCAGACCAGGGAACATTTTTCCAGTCTTCAACTGTCCAATTTTGGTGAACTTGTGCAAATTGTAGCCTGCTGTTGTAGCCCATCTGCCTCAAGGTTGTGCATGTTATGGCTTCACAAATGCTTTGCTGCATACCTCGGTTGTAACGAGTGGCTATTTCAGTCAAAGTTGCTCTTCTATCAGCTTGAATGAATCGGCCCATTCTCCTCTGACCTCTAGCATCAACAAGGCATTTTCGCCCACAGGACTGCCACATACTGGATGTGTTTCCCTTTTCACACCATTCTTTGTAAACCCTAGAAATGGTTGTGCGTGAAAATCCCAGTAACTGAGCAGATTGTGAAATACTCAGACCGGCCCGTATGGCACCAACAACCATGCCATGCTCAAAATTGCTTAAATCACGTTTCTTTCCCATTCTGACATTCAGTTTAGAGTTCAGGAGATTGTCTTGACCAGGACCACACCCCTAAATGCATTGAAGCAACTGTCATGTGATTGGTTGATTAGATAATTGCATTAATGAGAAATTGAACAGGTGTTCCTAATAATCCTTTAGGTGAGTATATATATATATATATATATATATATATATATATATATATATATATATATATATATATATATATATATATATATATATATATATATATATATATATATATATACGTTACATATATAGCCTTATATGACGTTACATTTTACGGCTTCGGTGAATTTTGACCGCGAAGAGGACAAGTGTGACCCTTAAACGAAGAGGACGAGAGGGTTAAGTGAAATGTATATTTATGCTCAAAGTAGGCTATTACATCATTAGCTTAGAAATTTGTGCTAATGCCAAACTCCATTAAAATTTTAAGATTTTGCATATCCTGTACACTTCACTATTTAGAGGAGTACTATTGGTCACATGTGTATTTTCATTATGGTTAGCATTCTGGCTGTGGCCAAAACATGCTTCCTACAATTAAACGCAGGCTGCAAAACTTTGTTTTGATGGTCCACTATAGACATTCTACTAGCTATAAGTAACTTCGCAAGCACATGTCAATTAACTCTCTTTAGAGTATTATCTGCTTAAAGGAGTAGTTCACCGTTGAGTTTGAAGTTAAAAAAGCACATCCATCCATAATAAAAGTAGTCCACATGGCTCCACAAGGCCTTCTGAAGCAAAACTTTATAAAGTAAAGTATCTAGCTTCCACCAGACCGCCTTCCGTATTTCAACTTGCGTAGAAAGTGTTATGCCTCCAACAGCTCAAAAATCTAGTGACACGTCGTGCCAGTTACGCTTTTTTGGTAAGTTAAAAACGGAAGGCGATCTGGCGGAAGATACTTTATAAAATTTTAAATGTTGATATATTTCTTACAAACCCCATCGATTTGCTTCAGGTGGACTTTATTAACCCCCCAGAGCAGTATGGAGCACTTAATGGATGGATGCAATTTTTTGAGCTTCCACCTTAATGGACCTCGTCACTGCCATTATAAAGCTTGGAAGCGTCCGGATATTTATTAATATAACTCGATGAAAAAATGATTGTGTTCATCAGAAAGAAGAAAGTCGTATACACCAATGGCTTGAGGGTGAGTAAATCATGGGCTAATTTTCATTTTAAAGTGAACGATAGTACCCCTACAGGCATTCTACTATAACTTTGCAACTACACGTCAACTTATTACTAACCTGAACCCTAACACCTAAATTAACAGGCTATTAATACTCTCTAACGGGAGTTAAGCCGGATTCACACTGTACAATTTGGGACAAAGTTCCTAAAAGATTCCTCTGATCCTAGGCCAAAGTCTATAGGCCAAAAGTCTTTGATCACTAGGTTGACATGTTTGACCATTGTGATCAAAAGTTACCTCTGACAAAATTCTGTCAGTGTCAGTTTTAGGCACATTCTTGCAGTGTGACTTCTCCTACAACAACCGCTAAATATGAGCACAGAACCTAATGATGCAATTAATATGAGACAACAACAAACCACCACTTGCTCCACACACATCGTCTCAGTTTTTTCCGGTTTTCTTTTTCAAGAAAAGCCATGATCAGAATTAACGCTAGAGATTGTTTTTATTTGCTCGCCACTATTTCTATTCTTTCTATCAGTAGAATGTCTAAAGTTGACCATCAAAATAAAGCGTAATCACACAGGCTCTTAGTTACGGAAGCTGTACTTTGCATGGTGTTGCGTTATGAAATGTGTTCCAACTACAGCTTATCACAATTCATTCTCAGCATTTCCGCTATAGTGCTTGTGTCGACATTTGTGTACTATATAGGCAGCAGACATCAAGTCAAAGTTTTTGGCTAATTCTAATTAGTGTATTTTCTCTGAACTATAGGTGTATCTGGAAAATCTCTCCTGTTTTATTTGAACCAACTTCTGAATCAGTTCACTTTTGAGTATCTCACTTTTGCATATAGGGCTTCCAGTCCAGCGGATGGGTTAATGTTTGTAACTGTAGGCATTCTGCTCAATGTCAGTCTCTTTGATATGATCACACACACACACACACACACACACACACACACACACACACACACACACACACACACACACACACACACACACACACACACACACACACACACACACACACACACACACACACACACACACACACACACACACACACACACACACACACACACACACACACACACACACACACACACACACACACAATGTTTGTTTTTGTGAAATGTGGGGACATTCCATAGGCGTAATGCATTTATAAGCATTTTGAAAAGTGAGGACATGGGGAACGTCCTCATATTTCACCCTCTTTTTGTAATACCTATGTCATACCCATGTCATTATACACATTTGTGTCCTGATATTTCACAAAAACATGCCCACACACACACAATGTTGTGTTTCCATGTTTTATGGGGACATTCCATAGACGTAATGGTTTTTATACCGTATAAACTATATATTCTATCCCCCTACACTGCCCCTGCACCTAAACCTACCCATCACAGGAGACATGCTGCATTTTTACATTTTTAAAAAACATCACTTAGTGTGATTTATGACCTGTTTTCCTCATGGGGACCAAAAAATGTCCCCACAAGAACAAGGATTTTGGATATTGCCATCTTTGTGGGGACATTTTGGGAGAACCAGTCCACACACACACACACTATCTTTCTGGGGACTCTCCATAGACGTACAGGTTTTTATACTGTACAAACTGTATAATCTTATTCCCTTACACTAACCCTACCCCTAAACCTACCTATCACACAAAACTTTATGCATTTGTTACATAAAAAAATAAGCTTTTTGAAAACTTCCTTTTCTTTAAAAAACATTTCAGATTTATGTTAAATTTTCCATAATTGTAGGCCTATACTATATGACAAGACCGGACAGTGCAAGACAAGACTTGCCATTAGGATATTCATTTTTGCTTGGTCTTGATGGGACCATTTTCTTTTAGGTTCAATGCCATTGTATAATACTGCAAATACAAAACACAAACTATTCTATTTAAAGGATTTGTGGGGTCTTATGGGTCTTTAAAGTTGCTACAACACATAAAATGTCCCCAATACCTGACAGATATCCCTCAACTGAGAAATCACACCTGTGACGGTAAAACAACAAAAATGAATATGGGCTGAATTTGAAGTGTTCTTCTGAAGAGACGGTCTACAGAAGTGAAAATCTGCATTAAGCAACAATCAAATCAGCCGTGTTTTTTAGTTGTTGTTATTTTTTACATATTATGTGTCATCAAAACACGTTTCAGCATGGATTATCGCAGAAATGTGAGGGAATATGTTCTCTTTGACTGGCTGTCTTTTTATTGCGTCCCTTGCTCGCGGTGCCGCCGACACAAAAGGCGTGGCCAGTGAGAACATATGAGGAAGAGAACAGTCAGTTGCATTTCCAGTCAGTTTCCACTCGGAAATTATTTGCGGTGCCAGATTTGAGGAAGACACCAGAGAAGGTAAATACAGAGACATCCCTGTGGATTTCTATTCTGTGTTCGTTTTAGGAGCTGTGCTGTGGCGCATCTCCTGTTGTTGTTTGATACAATCTTCTTGATGAACTCTCGAATGAACCGAGTTGCCTTAGATTTATTTTGACTATAATTTAGAAGACATAAAGTGCCTATTATAACACCGCTTGTGACTGTAAATTCGGCCTCTTGTTCACGAAATGCTGGAATATTTACTGGTGTCAACATGTTTTGTTTTGTTTTACCCATGATTGTATGTAGAACTATGGTTTCCATCAAATATGAAGAGGCCAACTTTGTTGACTACCTGTTGCTAATACCTAGAAAATGGCATGTCTTTTCTAATGGTTAGTGATATGGAAATCATAATTTACTCACCATCAAATGCTTATGGTTATTTTAAAATGGTTATTTTTTAGGAACACTTTACAATAAGATGTATAAACATGATGCAAACTGAAAGTCCAGACAAGACTTACCATGACTCTGTTGACTTATTATTTATTTAAGTTTTGCCTTGATTGCCATTTTCTTTTAGGTTTTCTTTTAGGCTCTATTTAAATTATTGTACTGGGTCTTAAAAGTTACTACATTACTATACATAAAATGTCCACTTTATGCATGAGGTATTATGAACTAGCATTTATTAATCATTCATTGTTAATCATGGTAATGCATAAATGCATAACTAATGCATCATTGATATACATGAATTTAATCTTGTTGTAAAGTGTGTTAGGCCTATGTTTTTTTACTTCCTTTAGTTGAATAAAAAAGAAAAGATGTAGCTATTTTCCATACAGAGAACTCTATAAAGCCTGTTGAGAAGGAGCAAACTCCAAAAAGCACCAACAATTAAAAAATAAAGCAGTCGTGTTATATTAGAACAAGTATTCTGAAGCCATACGTATGTGGACACACACCTGCGTGTGTGTGAGTGTGTGAAAAGGTTTTCAGTAAATAACAAATTTTTTTGTCGTACCCAAATCAATGTGCTATCTTTTTTACGTGGTATATGAGTTATTTTGTTCTTCCTTTTTGGAGCTTATGGTTCTATTTTATGGAAAGGTTAGCCTAAACATTCTACTAAATCTCCTCTTTGGTTTGAACAACTTGAGGTTAAGCAAAAGGCAGCATTTTCAATTTTGGATCAATTTGAAGTACATAAACTCTAGCTATAAACTTTAAAGTTACTCTGAACTGTTATGTAGGTGACTTAAATTAGATGTTTCCGTTCACCAAACCCCTCAGCTCTTTGACTACAGAAACTGGGAAGGGTGTGGTTTCCTGTGTGTCTTTGTATTTTGTACTGTATTTGGTCTAGGTGGACTATAGCTGCAGAGCAAGAATGGACTTACTGTACTGCCATTAGATACACAGACATGCTTCTGTGAGCATGTAAGATATGCTGCTGCTGGATCTGGATGAATAATATAAATTCCATAGCAGATCTAGACATGTGGAGCTGGGGGTGGTGGAGGATTTTTGAGGACCAGCAGGCACTAAACCACGCTATCTCATTGGCTGCAGAGCCAGCAGAGTGCCATGTAGTAAATGATGCAATTCCTAACAGATAGCATGTAAAGGACCTATGAGCCTGTGCCATCTAGAATTTCATGACATCTAGAGTTTCTTGACAACTATATACAGTATGACAGTTATCATAAAATCCTTGTATGAAGAAAGTGTAAAGCTTGGTTAGTTCACATGAAAAATAAAGCAGAAACAGTCCTAAACCTTAGGTGTGACATTTTCATTATTTAGTTATTTCTTCTAATTCTTCTGTAAATTATTATAATACAATTGGTTTGTATTAATTAGGTGATATTAATCGAGAGACTGCTGGAATTTTGCACTTAAACAATTATTTTGTCACTGCAGGAGTTAAAATTAACTGCAAAATGTTACATTTTAACCTAGAATCATGATATTGAAAAAAAAAACGATGACAGTTATTGGAGATGTTATTTGTCAACCATCCATTTAATATACTTATGTTATTACTAGTGCAGTCAAACGATTAATCACATCCAAAATAATAGTTTGTGTTTACATAATACATGCATGTGTGTGTGTATATATATATATATATATATATATATATATATATATATATATACACATAATAAATTAATGCAAATATTTCTTAAATATATATACATTTCAAGGTCTGTTACTCCCCGATAATAACTGTCATCAATAACAATGCTGTATAACAGACCAGATATTTGAAGCCATCAATTCTGTCATGTTTTTATCACATTGCAAATATTTCATTAGTTCTGTACAGTGTATTAGTACTGTAATATTATTGTAGTGTTTATGTTCCTATCAGAACAATTGTTTTGAACAATGTAATGGTGTAAATATTTTTTCCCTTCACATATATATTTTTCTTTATTGATTTCCCAGATACACCAGTGTGTCGTCAGTTCTGGCCTGGACTATTGTGTGGCTGTCAGTATCTGGAATGTAAATTTCTATTGTCCTGTACTCCAGAGATTACCATGGCAACAATCGTTGTGGAGCAGATTGGGCGATTCTTCATTAATCTGCAGCAGGTGAGGCGAGTTCCCCAGATGCTCTCCGAGGCCCTGCCTTCCAAGGCCGTCACCCTGTGTGACACAGAGGTGCCCCAATTTTTCCGTGAGCGCTACATTTACTCTGGCTACCGGGTTCTCCACCAGAACTGGCGCTACTACTTCCTGTCGCTCTTACAGCGGCACAACGAGACAGTAAATGTTTGGACGCACCTAGTCGGAGCACTAGTGGTTCTCATGAAAACTGCCCAATTTACGGAGACCATAGATTTCATGAATGATCCTCATTCCTGGCCACTTCTCATCCTTCTCTTGTCGTCAACAATCTACATGACCTTTAGCGCCGTGGCCCACCTGTTGGCGGGAAAATCAGAACTCTGCCATTACGCCTTCTTTTACCTGGATTATGTAGGTGTGTCGCTGTATCAGTATGGAAGCGCAGTGGCACACTACTACTATGCTATCGAAGAAAGTTGGCATGCACGTGTCCGAGGATTTTTCATGCCTATTGCTAGCTTCTTGTGTTGCCTGTCTTGCTTCGGCTGCTGTTACGGGAAGTATCGCAATTACAGCCTTCCTCCCTGGGTTCGAAAAGTAGGCCAAGTGGTGCCTTCAGCCGTAGCGTACAGTTGGGATATCAGTCCTGTGTTCCATCGTTTTATCATCTGGTTTCCTTCCTGGGTGAGGGGCGATTCCAGAAGCAGTCCTGCTCTGCCCTTTCACTTTGGCCAAGTGGCGTTTTTTCTTTCCAGTGCATTTTTCTTCACTCAGCCTATTCCCGAGCGCTGGTTCCCAGGTCACTGTGACTTCTTAGGTCAGGGTCATCAAGTATTTCATGTGCTGCTTGCTCTGTGTACCATCTGCCAAATCCACGCTTCATTTTTGGACTACCTCAACCGCAGAGACCTCTATGTGAATCTCCATTCTGATGGTGAGGCATTGTTCCTTGTTTCGCTCTATATTTTAACATTTGTCACCTCTGCTCTAATAGCCTTGTATATGCTGGGGAAAGTAAAAAGATTGGTTGGCTACAGGGGAAAATTAAATCAAGAATAGGAATAGTAGGGCTGTGGACAAATACATTGAGTATTACGAACGAGTGACATGGGAGGAGCGAAGTCCTAGGTCTCCACTCGCTCCTCTCATGTCACTCGTTCGTCCACCTCGCCACAAGGGCATTTTCTAATGAAAAGGTTGGAAGAACATAATGGGCTTTCGCACTGGAGGAACCTTTTCATAGTTCCTATAACTATTGGTGGAAGTACCTGGATTTTGGCGTGTTCGCACTGCAAGAACTAGGAACGATTTTAGTTCTAGGAACTCCTTTTGGGGGAACTAATGTAGCTCCTACTTTAGAGTAGGGTCTGACCCAGCGCTATAGGTCAAAATTAAAGTCACAGCAACAAGCGCAGCTTACATCACTTCAGTTCCTATTCCAGATCCTACTGGAGGTGCAAATGCAACCAGGAAAATGTTCCTCGGGGAACCACCCTGGTGGCTACTAAAACTAAGTTCCTTGGACTACCCGGTGCAAAAGTCCCTATATAGCTATTAGATAACAGTGACTATGTTTGTTTTACAGATGTGCTGTTCAAGGACTGAACTTTGAGCAAATACTCAATGTTCAAACTGTTAACATAATTTGTGATAAGGCAGGGGTGTCCAATCCTGCTTCTGTCCTGCAAAGTTTAGCTTCAACCCCAATTAAACGCACTAAAAAAGGCTAATCAAGGTCTTACTAGGTATACTAGACACTTCCGGGCAGGTGTTTTGGGTCAAGTTGGAGCTAAACTCTGCAGGACAGTGGGCCTCCAGGAGCAGGTTTGGACACCCCTGTTTACCCCAATTCACAATGCACTGACCAATGCCAAACAACATGGACAATCACCAGATTACAGTTTTTGATCTGACAAAACCCGACAAAGTGCATCTTTTGGTGCAGTGTGAATTGGCCTTTAATATTCTTGAATGTATTTTGAATTAAGTGCTTATGTTGAAGGGATATTTCACCCAAAATGTTCTCAATTCTGTCATTTTTCACCATGGTTCTAAACTTGTATGGCTTTCTTTGGCTTTCTTCTGTGAAGCTAAATATTTTGGTTACAAAGAATCTTGGTAACCGAACTGGTTTGGTGAAAAGTGACTTCCATTTCACACAAAAAAGAAAGTCGTACCGGTTTGGAACAACATGAGCGTGAGTGAACGATGACAGAATTTTCATTTTTCGATGAACTAACCCTTTAATAACAATTTTTTGATGTACCTCCTATTACACACCAGCCAGCAAGTAAACACCAATGAAGCCAGCATACAGTATTTTAAGAAAATATATAAGTATTTGTTACAAGTGTAGATTTCATATTGGTTTGATTTGCTTGAGGCCAGGGAGATCATAATTATAATTTTTTGTTTTGTTTCCAGTTTGGTTGATCTTTTCTATAGTACATTAAGGTGTTTTTTGATGCCTTGAGTTTAGATTCTAAATTGGAGATTTTGAGTGCTGTCTTTTTTTTTTTTTTAAAGAACAGAAAATAATGTTATTATATCAGTCATCATTATCGGGTAGTATAAAAGTACATTTTATATTAGTGATTTTGATATTTTTGTACAGTGCAGGTCCTATACAGATTTACAGTATTCCCAATGCATTCCCAATGCAATTGTGATCACTGTTGTGCCTTAATGAGCATTTTAGAACCTCAGTAGCACCAGTACAAGATACAGTAGCACTGTATTATTGAGATTGAGCTTGTATTTGCTTTGAATGTCCAGTTTGCCAGTTTTCTTTATAGCATTATTGCACTTACTGGTCCCTTATGTTATTGCACGTAAGTCAAACAAACCAGTGCCTACTTACAACATAAACCAGTGTACTTCATCTGGATGGTAAAGGGAAAGAGATCTCTTTATGTAAAAGAGACACCCAGTGATTAATCTGTCCCGATTGGGATCCTAATTTAAGCACTAGAATGTTCCACTATGTAAACTGCCAACTACTGTTTTAACCAGAGGTGTAAAGAGTACCTGAAAACCATGCTTGAGTAAAAGTACAGATACCTTATACAGCGAAAAAGAGTCCATTACAAGTTACAAGTCACCAATTCCAATACTCCAATACGACTTGAGTAAAAGTCCTAGGCCTGGTTTCACAAACAGGGCTAAGATTAAGCCAGGATTAGGCCTTAGTTCAATTACTGGTTTGCATTTTAATACAAAACAATGGCACTGACATATTTTATATGTCATATGTCAGTGCAAGTTGCTTTTAGTTAAAACAGCTCAAACATTTTAGTTTGGGACTAGTTTAAGCCTTGTTGTCTGTGAAACTGGGGGCTAGAGTATCTGATTTCAACAATACTGAAGTATTTTACTCATTGAATGCAGATAACTCAAAGATGCACTAGTCCTCAATGCCAGTGAAAAACAAGAAACAGTTGATTTGTGAAGAGAGCAATAACATGTTTATTTTCTAAAATTAGAATAAAACTGAACGCATCAAAATTGCAATGAATCACGGTCGATGCAACAGCTTCTTAAACACAGACAAACATTCAAGTCTCAGTTAAGCTCAAGTGCTCAGAAAGGGAATAATTAAACTAATATCCTTCAAAAAGGTCTCTTCAATATAACAGATACAATAATGTTGAGTAAAATAAAATCGTGAAAGCCTTCTTGCACTGGACACTGGTGTTCATCACCGGTTATAGGCATGTGCGATTCAGCAACTACCTGCTAATGCACTCAGTAGCCTTGTTAACGCACACAATGTAGTATCTTCAATGCACTGTAGATGGCGATATCACTTCTTTTGTAGCAGAAATAAACTTTTGCAGAAAAAAATTGTTGCCATGCAAAATGTAACAAGTAACTATTACTCATCACAAAAGTATTGGAGTAAAGAGTACATCTACTTCTTCAAAAATGTAGTCAAGTAGAGAGTAAAATAGCAAATATCTTTGAATCTCCGTAGAACTAAAAAGTAGCCAAAAAGATACTTAAAGGGGTACTTCAGCGCTGGGAAGATTAATCTGTATTTAAAGGAACACTCCACTTTTTTTGAAAATAGGCTCATTTTCCAAGTCCCCTAGAGTTAAATAGTTGAGTTTTACCGTTTTTGAATCCATTCAGCCGATCTTTGTATCTGGCGGTAGCACTTTTAGCATAGCTTAGCACACATCATTGATTCTAATCAGCCCATTAGCATCTCATTCAAAAATGACCAAAGACACTTTCAATATTTTTCCTATTTAAAACTTGACTCTTCTACAGTTACATTGTGTGCTAAGACCAACCGAAAGATGCGATTTTCTACATCTATATGGCTAGGAACTATACTTTCTCATTCCTGCGTAATAGTCTCGGATCTTCGCGTACCATGGCTGCAGCGGCGCAATGATTCGTTGGTATTCTGTGAAACTTGGTGGTAGAATACACCTTCGACTTACTATCACAGCCATTTACAACACACAGAACCATGGCTAATCACACAGGTAAATCCACAACACAATTTGTCGGCTGCAAGCCTGAAACTTTCTCTGCAACTACACAAACTTAGTGCCAGTCACATTGAAACTTACCTAGCTGGGGCTACTTTCAGCATTGCGTAATATCATTGCGCTGCTGCAGCCATAATGCGGCCGTTAAGATCCGAGACTATTACGCAGGAATGAGAAAGTAGTTTGTAGCCATATAGGTGTAGAAAATCACAACTTTTAATTTTCAGTTGGTCTTAGCACACGATGTAACTGTAGAAGAGTCAGGTTTTAAATAGGAAAAATATTGAAAGTGTCTTTGGTCATTTTTTGAATGAGATGCTAATGGACTGATTAGAATCAATGATGTATGCTAAGCTATGCTAAAGTGCTACCGCCAGATACAAAGATCGGCTGAATGGATTCAAAACAGTAAAACTCAACTATTTAACTCTAGAGGACTTGGAAAATGAGCCTATTTTCAAAAAAGTGGAATGTTCCTTTAAACTGGGTCATTTATGTTGTAGAAATGTGAAATTATACTAGACTGGGAAAAGACAGAATTTTTTTTTTGTCTCATGGGGATAAAGACAACAACTCCCAGAATGCACTTGCTTCGCTGCCCTGCTAGGCCACTCTATGCCCGGATACTGGTTTACTGGATCACTTGCCAACCTCGTTCATTTTCATAAAATCAGTTTCAAGTAGAGACACTACAATTAAAAACTGAACTTGTCTGTTCAATATAATGTGAGTGAGCTGATTGAGTGTCACGGCACAAACGCAGCAGGAGTCAGATTACATTCATCACATGAGCTGAGGTAATCGCGGCTACATTCACAGCGTGATCAGTCTGACGCATTTTCAGTTCGTGTCTTTGGAAGCTTAACTTTCATAGGAATTAATTTGAAAAGTTGAAACACTAACTTTTCTCTCCACCGCTCCGTTTACATGAATCCTTGCAGCTTCCCGAGCCGAGTGCTGTGAGTGCGATGTAGAAAACATTTGGAAATAGCGCCCACTGCTGGCTGTAGTCTTTAGCCTCTGGACAAAAAATCCTCAGATGACCCAAAATGACGATATTTGAAGTAACCCTTTAAGTACAGTAACTGATTACATTTCCTCAACTACTTTAGACCACTGCTTTTAACAGTATATGAAATAGCATGCAATGACTTAAAAAGAAGTAATAACCTATCGCTACATTGTTGCCACAATTTTATACATCCTAATTTTGTGTATAAAAAAATGCAGTCTGGTCAAATAATAGTGGTACTAAATACACAGTGTACGCTGTTTGGGTTTCCCAATGAACAAAACAACCTGAGGGTTTACAAAACAATTCTAATGAAATAATTTAAAAATGAACGTTAAAATTAATCAATATAAAACTGAATGTAAAAATAATAATAATAATAAGTTTTACCTGCTTGTCATGTGACCATTATCATATCGAGAACTGTGAACATGAAAATGTGTTGTTAAATTATTGAATTACTATTAAATTACAGAATTATTTGAGTCAATATAAAATATATTTTAATCCTTGCACTCTAAAAAAGGGGCCCAATATATGAGGACATTTTCCATTGTTTTTTTGCACCAGTGTTTTACCAGTATATTGTATTGTATTGTATTGTATTGTATTGTTGTGTTTTAGGGTTAAATGAAATTTAAACTTAATGGAACATGTTAGTCAGAAAATTACACATTCTTTGTTATCCTTACAGTTTGGTATACACTTTTGTTTTTATGGTTTAAAAAAGTATATGTATTTTGAAACCATGCACCTTTTACATAGTTGTATGCTACATGCTGCACATTGTTAACCCATTTATCACAAGTTCTGTAAGTGCGTTCGTCTGTGTATCTTCCAAACTCTTTGGGCCTGTTTAGAGTATTTTATGAAACAAAGGCCACCTTGTTTGGAGATGGTTATGTGGTTTGATTAAACATTCAAAGTGATGCTGTACTGCCCTCTTGTGTTTTCTTTTCAATGTTCAGCACAAAAAAGGTTTGTTAGCACAAATGTGTAAAGGTCAGAAAACATGCAGATCTATGCAGAACTTGAATGTCCCATGCGGACTCTAAAACAGGAAACCGTTGACAGTTTCCTGGAAAATTTCTGCAGGGCTGCATTTGGATTGGAGCAAACTCGCCACTGCAAACACACTGATAAACTTTATCTGAGGGAGGAACTTCCTCTTTTAGAATTGTTATTTGGATCATTGTACAACTGTGGTAGGATTTGAACTGAATTATTTTCAAAAATGAAAAAAAATCACACATTAAACCAAATGTACTATATTATATGAATTACATTTTCTATTTGTTTTACTAAATTTCATACAAGGCCATTCTATATATCCTGCAAGCTGCTTAGCTAATACAGCAGTCGTTCATTTATCTTCCTATTTACATTGATTATTTATTTATAATGTATTTTTGACAGATTATATCTAGGAATTTTCTAGTTTTGTAGTAAGAGAGAACATACCATATCCTGAAATCAAACCTAACCTGAGACTCGATCTCAGGGGAACTTATAGTGAACTATCAACAAAAGATGTTAGGAAAAAGGGCTCTTTGTAAACTCAGATCTTGATACTCCCTGCCATTGAATATAGAGGAATTTTTTAACTTTTTGTCTTAACGTTGCATTTTATTGCTATGCTGCTCATTTTCAGGTTTTAGTGTATACAGGTCCTTCTCAAAAAATAGCATATTGTGATAAAAGTTCATTATTTTCCATAATGTAATGATAAAACTTAAACTTTTATATTTAAGATTCATTTCACACCAACTGAAATATTTCAGGTCTTTTATTGTTTTAATACTGATGATTTTGGCATACAGCTCATGAAAACCCAAAATTCTCAAAAATCTCAAAAAATTAGCATATTTCATCCGACCAATAAAAGAAAAGTGTTTTTAATACAAAAAAAGTCAACCTTCAAATAATTATGTTCAGTTATGCACTCAATACTTGGTGGGGAATCCTTTTGCAGAAATGACTGCTTCAATGCGGCGTGGCATGGAGGCAATCAGCCTGTGGCACTGCTGAGGTGTTATGGAGGCCCAGGATGCTCCGATAGCGGCCTTAAGCTCATCCAGAGTGTTGGGTCTTGCGTCTCTCAACTTTCTCTTCACAATATCCCACAGATTCTCTATGGGGTTCAGGTCAGGAGAGTTGGCAGGCCAATTGAGCACAGTAATACCATGGTCAGTAAACCATTTACCAGTGGTTTTGGCACTGTGAGCAGGTGCCAGGTCGTGCTGAAAAACGAAATCTTCATCTCCATAAAGCTTTTCAGCAGATGGAAGCATGAAGTGCTCCAAAATCTCCTGATAGCTAGCTGCATTGACCCTGCCCTTGATAAAACACAGTGGACCAACACCAGCAGCTGACATGGCACCCCAGACCATCACTGACTGTGGGTACTTGACACTGGACTTCAGGCATTTTGGCATTTCCTTCTCCCCAGTCTTCCTCCAGACTCTGGCACCTTGATTTCCGAATGACATGCAAAATTTGAGCGACAGTCCAATGCTGCTTCACTGTAGCCCAGGTCAGGCACTTCTGCCGCTGTTTCTGGTTTAAAAGAGGCTTGACCTGGGGAATGCGGCACCTGTAGCCCATTTCCTGCACACGCCTGTGCACGGTGGCTCTGGATGTTTCTACTCCAGACTCATTCCACTGCTTTCGCAAGTCCCCAAGGTCTGGAATATGTCCTTCTCCACAATCTTCCTCAGGGTCCGGTCACCTCTTCTCAGTGTTTTTTGCCACACTTTTTCCTTCCCACAGACTTCCCACTGAGATGCCTTGATACAGCACTCTGGGAACAGCCTATTCGTTCAGAAATTTCTTTCTGTGTCTTACCCTCTCGCTTGAGGGTGTCAATGATGGCCTTCTGTCAGGTCGGCAGTCTTACCCATGATTGCGGTTTTGAGTAATGAACCAGGCTGGGAGTTTTTAAAAGCCTCAGGAATCTTTTGCAGGTGTTTAGAGTTAATTAGTTGATTCAGATGATTAGGTTAATAGCTCGTTTAGAGAACCTTTTCATGATATGCTAATTTTTTAGATAGGAATTTTGGGTTTTCATGAGCTGTATGCCAAAATCATCAGTATTAAAACAATAAAAGACCTGAATTATTTCAGTTGGTGTGCAATGAATCTAAAATATATTAAATTTTAATTTTTATCATTACAATATGGAAAATAATGAACTTTTATCACAATATGCAATTTTTTTAGAAGGACCTGTATATCCACTGGTCAGGCATAACATTATGACAACTGACAGGTGAAGTGAATAACACTGATTATCATCATGGCACCTGTGAACATTTTGTCCACAAAGTTGATGTGTTAGAAGCAGGAAAAATGGGCAAGTGTAAGGATTTGGGTGAGTTTGACAAGGACCAAATTTTGATGGCTAGACGACTGGGTCAGAGCTTCTCTAAAACTGTAGCACTTGTTGGGTGTTCCCGGTCTGCAGAAGTCAGTATCAAAAGTGGACCAAGGAAGGAACAGTGGTGAACCGGCGACAGAGTCATGGGCGGCCAAGGCTCATTGATGCACCGTGTGGTTCGATCAAAACAGACGAGCTACTGTAGCTCAAATTGCTCAAGAAGTTAATGCTGGTTCTGATAGAAAGGTGTCAGAATACACAGTGCATCACAGTTTGTTATATATATATATATATATATATATATATATATATATATATATATATATATATATATATATATATATATATATATATATATTAGGGCTGTCAAAAAATTAATCATGATTAATTACATCCAAAATAAAATTTTTGTTTACATTTATTTATGTGTGTGTTCTGTGTATAATTAATATGTGTATACACACACACACACACACACACACACACACACACACACACACACACACACATACATGTATAATGTATATATTTAAGAAATATTTGCAAGTAAATATACTGTATAGGCCTATATATTTATATCATATATATATATATATATATATATATATATATATATATATATAAGCATTTTTTCTTAAATACGTGCATGTGTGTGTGTATATATACACATAATAATTCTACACAGAACACTTTTATTTTGGATGTGATAAATCATAATAAATATATATATTAGTTCTACAGCCTATACACAGTATCTAGTTCAATTAGATTTGTAACAGTAACTGTAAATTACAGAAAAAATAAGTAATCCCTTACTTTACTTTTTCAAGGGAAAAGTAATTAAATTACAGTAACTAATTACTTAGTAAAAAGTTACAGCCAACACTGCATAAGTAATTTTTTTTCCCACTAAAGAACCTTTTGTGCAATGGGAAGGTACACATATGTTTATGAGGAAGACAAAATGAGACTGCATTTCCTTTTGTGGAATGAGGCGCTGTCTCTTTAAATGAGTGAATAGCGTGTGTCAGTGGTGATCGGTGGTGATACGGCGGCTGTAGAGCAAGAGAACGGGAACTGATCGCATCCAGAAACACAAAGGGACATTACGATTCACAGCTATGGGCGTCAAACTGTATTATACCACCGTCACTGCATCAAGAGAGGTGAGAATAAACCTGTGGCAATGTGAACTCCGAAAGTAAGCATTGCATGTGAATAAAACAGAGTTAAATACATTTGAAATGGAGGATTAGGCTGCTAGACACACCCAACAGCTTCGTTAACATACATATTGCCACATTTAAACGCTATTGCGACGTAAGAACGCTTATAAATGCTTTACTAAGACATTATTGCAGCACTCAAACGTTTTAAGTGATTGCAAAACGTAACGTTAGATTTGTAGATTGTGTGTGTAGCGATGTGGAGGGAATGATGTGCATTGCATTGAGAGCGGAAGTCATGTCTGTGTGTCGAATGTAGTTGGGCACTCACTAATGGTGCATGAAGAAGTGCAACCTTTATAAAGACCGTTTGTTTTGCACGAGCGCCCATTAGATATTGTAAATAAAAACGTCCGCTTTAAATCCTGAACACGTCATGATGACAAATCAGATTGGAACGATGCATTCCTGAGCTTTTTCAAGCTACAGTTGCATTGCTGCTTTGTTTGTTGAGTCTGTGCACATCTGTTACGAATAAAGAAGAAATCTGTTATGATTTACGGCTAATTTTGCTGCGTATCTATAATCCCGGGCCTGCGAATCACGTGAAAAGCAGAAAATATTGTAACTGTACTTTGTCATTTTTGCTTATTAAAGTTTTACAACTCATTAAATGAGCTGCACTTGTTCATACAATTATTTAGTCTACGAAGAGGGTCGCCCCTCATGGGTGCCACCATGTTGGGATCACATGACCAGCCAGGCAAATTACTTGCATGTTAAATTTTTACATGCAAGATACTACTACTAATAAAAACAAAATTACTATGGTAGCGCTTACAGACAGAGATTAATGTGCTTTACAAAACACAAGCAAATAACAAGACAGCACAGTGTGCGGCAGACAAATGTTGGAAGTTGAATACCAATTGCAAATATGGGGTCACCTATTGCAGATATATTTAATTGATGAAATATTTAATTGATGAGATTTGCATTAAATCCCCTAATCGTATTTTTCCATTTTAACGGTTAATGTTTAATTTTTAACCAGCAAATTGCCTAAGGTGTGGTTTCTGCAGATACTTCCTGAATACAGCATTGTCACATAGTGTTTCATTATTAATCATCAACGCAAAATTTTATAAACGACTGGCAGTTAAAAGCAAAGTACACTTTTACTCTTATTCATGCAATGCATGATTCGATTTGGTTGGTAAAAAGCATAAGCGTATGTTTTTACTTTACCATTTTAATGCATTTCCTGAAATGGTACAGTAAATTAACTTCCCCAATACTGTTCTTTACATGATCATGTGACTTTTCAGGAAGTTGCATTCACATTTTTATCACTGTTGATTGACCTTTTTTATGTTTCAATTATTTTATTGAAGATACACTTGCTTTCTATTAGACAAAATTCTTTTGTAATTTCTTCTCTTGAGGCGATCCTTAAATCCTGAGCTAAATTTGAATAATTCTAGTGGTGGCTTAAAAAATGCAAATAAGACAACAACCTGGTTCAGTTATTTAACAAAAAAGGCTCAGGAAAGACACCGTACAGTTATTTACTGTTTGACCATGACAGTTCTCCTTGTTTCTCAGGTCAAGTCTCAGCAGGCAGAGGTTATGCGTATTCTGGACAGTAAGAGCATCAAGTATGAGTTGATTGACATCTCGGTGGGTGGTGCAGTCCGGGATGAGATGAGGAGTAAATCAGGCAACCCCACAGCGATCCCACCTCAGATATTCAATGAAGACCAGTACTGTGGGGTAAGGAGGACTGGCAACGGGGTGTTTTATGGTTTGAATATAGGACTTGAAAGGAATAGTTCCCTAAAAATAAAATCTGTCATAATTTCCTCACCCTCTGGTCATTCCAAACTCATATGAACTGAGGAGCATTGTTGAACAATATTTTTGACATTTTCTCCCATATAAAAGTAACTGGAAACAGAAGTACCATAAAACTAATTCAAACTATTCTTATAATATGAAGCATTATGATGGGTTTGTGTGACTAACAGACCAAAATTCATTCAAAAGTCATTATTTACTAAAATTCTGCCATTGAACGCAAACTTGAATCAAATTTTCAGTGAATGTCTGAATTCTAAAAATGTCTTTCTAGTGTAGTTTATTTAATCGTATCGTCCACCCAAAAATGTAATTCTGTCAAAATTCTGTCATCATTAACTCGCCCTCATGTTGTTCCAAACCTGTATGACTTTCTTCTTCTGAACACAAAGGATATTTTGAAGAATGTTGATAACCAAATAGTTTCAATAATAACCAAATCTATTTAGTTTTTCTAAAGAGTTCTTTAAAATGTCTTAGTTTATGATGTACAGAAGAAAGAAAGTCTTATAGGTTTGGAACAACATAAGAGTAACTTATGACAGAATTTTTTATTCTTGGGTGAACTATCCCTTTAAATATAATTTATTCATTTTATACAATATGTAATTCAATAAATAAAATGTGACCCTGGACCACAAAACCAGCCAAGTCGCACGGGTATATTTGTGGCCAACAACACATACATTGTATGGGTCAAAATTATTGATTTTTCGAAAAATCATAAGGATATCAGGTAAAGATCATGTTCCATGAAGATATTTTGTAAATTTCCTACTGTAAATATATCAAGAACGTATTATTAGTAGTAATATGCATTGCTAAGGACTTCATTTGGACCACAATTTTCTCAATTTACTTTTTTTGCACCCTCAGAGTCAGATGTTATGACTGGTTTTGAGGTCCAGGGTCACAAATTAATATTTGTATTTATTTATTTTTATCAGATTTATTGAGTTTCAGAACTACATAGATACTCATACTGTGTGTGTTTCTTTCTTTCAGAACTACGAGATGTTTTCTGAGGCAGTGGAGGCAGACACAGTGGAACAGTTTCTGAAGATTGCATGAGAGCCAAACCTGGTAGCATCCAACATCCTCTTCCCTTCCCTGGTCCAAGTCCACATTCCCAAAGGGAGGCCTGCCTGTTCCCCTCTGCTCCGCTGGCGGTGCCTACCTTATGTCTCAATGCCATGCCACATGCCAAAAAGAATCAACAGAAAAGCACATACTTGCTCTGTAACACAACGATATTTACCTTCAATCTGAGACACGGTCACTCATTTACTCCTTGTGCTTTTGTTTTGATTCTCTTGTTTATTTCCTGTCTTGTGTCCTCTTTGGTTCCGGCGCTTAAACAACCGCTAATTTGTCTTAATCTTGTTTGGATCAGAGCGCTTGGATGCGTAGTAATTAGGTCAACTAATCTGGGCTGCAACTCCATGTTTATTTCAGATGGAACTATTTTTGGGTCCAGTAATTGAATCAGTTTGCCAATTTGCAACTATTGTACTGATAAATCGTTCGTGGGCTGAAATGTTATTGTGTTGGTACCTTAAAAACACACGCCCTAATTTCCAACATTAACTAGCATTATTGGATTCTACATTAAGCACACTGATTTGCTTTAGCAGTGCCACGGGTATGCTCTCAGATTTCCATTTAACATTCCCAATTTCGGACTGAAAAATGTTCCATTGCGTTAAACTGTGCCAATACTTTTCTGTATGAATGTGTTTTTCCATATAAGCATATTCCTCTATCCTCTGACAACGGAAAGAATCTTAAAATCAAAGAATCTTAAAATCTACAGATTTTAAAAAAGGATGATTTCAAAGGATCTAGGTCATAACTATATATATATATATATACATGCGGTAATAGCAATGCAAAATATATATATATTTGGACAAAAACAATCTGTTGATAAAACAATATTCAATAAATTAAAGAGAATTGTACTTATCACAGATAAGTACAATTCTCTTTAATTTATTGAATATTGTTTTATCAACAGATTGTTTTTGTCCAAATTATTTGATCAAAATCAGTGATGACATACAATTAATAAATACACACATACCATTGTGTTTAAATTTAAATAATTTACATTAATCTTTTTTGAATGTCTATAATGATAATTGTGCTAAATTGCAGTGAAAATAATGTCCAAATTGAAGAAAAAAAATAGGCTTAATTTCGCAAATATATCATTTCCTTTAGATTTTGGTCAGTGAAATATGACCAAGACACATTCTCTCCTTAGATTCAATGATACTATCAGAAAAATGAATAATGAGAACGGTCTGCTTAACTCCAACACATTCCTGTTATACCACAGAGTTTCATCTCATTTTATACTGGTAATGCACTAAATATTGATGTTTCTGTGATCAGCAATGCAAACCTTCCCTGAGTTTTTAATTAGCTCAGTACTTAAGCTGCAACCACGAAATTCATCATCTAGTAGCCGAATCAGTCCATACCGCATAGTTCACATGTACATACTATTCCATCAAGTGTCTATCAATGGAGTAAATTAGAGGTTGTAGCATTTCCAGCAAGTTAGGCTCTAGCGTGTTATGTTGGTCATATTGGTACTTAATTTATACTGTATACTTGGCACAGTCTTACAACCCTGATGCGAGTCGTGGTCCCACGTCTTATTCGTTTATGTCATCTAGCATCCGTAATGTCTGCTGCTTCCAGTTAGTGTTGTAGTCATATTTACAGTATATGCCCCTATTGTTCTCTGCAGGCAAGATGGAGAATGTGGGACCTGCTCGCACAGACAGCTGGCTCATAAAACGATTGTGAATCTTCCTCTGTCGTTATTGTTTGTAACGATTTCTTGTGGTCTCTTTGTGCTGTACCGCTTTGCTTTTGGACCAACGCCCTTTTTGGCCAAAATAAAAGAATGATCATTAGGGAAATAAATGCTGTTGTCTTCCAAGAAGATGGTGAAATTGTGATGTATGGGTCAAATAAAAAGTGCAACAACAAAAAAAAACTTTTCATTTTTTCCCCCCCATATTGCTGGCATTTTTTACATTTATTTATTTGGCAGACACTTATTTAAAATGGCAGGAAAAGCAATTTTTATAATTGGAAACATTTTCATGGTAATCAAATGAACTTACAGTAGGAGATGAGTGTTAATGTCATTTAGTTTTAGTGTTTAAGTCAGTCTGATTGATTATGATGGTTCTCTATAGATATTTATGGTAGGGGAGGAAGCACATTATGGAACAATCATTATCATTTGGTTTGTTTTAAATATAAAGTGAATATGCAGTTGGGACCTATTTTTTTTTTTTTTTGTAAAACAATTTCTAACACATTTTAGGCACTGTTTAAGTGAACTCTGTCATATGCCTACCAGCAGTGCTCAGTGTTTTGTAGTGTATGTACGGTAAAGACTGACTTACAATGAAAACTGACATTAAAGAGTCTCATACTGCTGCACTCTAAATGATTTGCTTGTACTTGCATATAATCTTTGAACCTGAGCCTGAAGGGAGCATATTGACACATGATCAGGGAGCTGCAGTTAATTATTTATCCCCACTATCAGCTCGGCACTCTCACTACATCAAGTCGCATGAGAAGGCCCGTAAGAATTGTTAGATTCACATAAATATTTGTGGATATTAAATGTAACTTTGTAATATAAAATCTGCTACAAAATATGAAAATATGTCTTAAATGGAGCAATGGTTACATATAGTTGTAGTTCCATAATCTATCAACATGAAAGATGCAACGTCCAGTTAAACATTATCCAAAGATGCATAACCTGTGTGGCTACAAATTAGGTGTCGAATGTAAACTCTCAAAATCTAGCCACTTGTTTTAATTTCAACACAAGTTTCATTCTTCAGCTTTACCGCTTAAAATGTAAACTTTACAGTTCCTTTATTAATATTTTAAGATTAGAAAATCCATATTTTCCATTATGTTTTGATCCAAAGAAAAAAACAATCTATAGTTAGCTAGTAGCCTTGGAAGGGATATGCACAATAGTTTTAATTTAAAATGAAAGCGATGTCTGGCGCCCTCATGTGGTTCTGAAAGGAAACAACCCCTTCCCACCGGCCACTTCCCATCTATATAGCCTATACAGGTCCTTCTAAAAAAAAAATAGCATATTGTGATAAAACTTCATTATTTTCCATAATGTATTGATAAAAATTAAACTTTCATATATTTTAGATTCATTGCACACCAACTGAAATATTTCAGGTATTTTATTGTTTTAATACTGATGATTTTGGCATACAGCTCATGAAAACCCCAAATTCCTATCTCAAAAAATTTGCATATTTCATCCGACCAATAAAAGAAAAGTGTTTTTAATACAAAAAAAAGTCAACCTTCAAATAATTATGTTCAGTTATGCACTCAATACTTGGTCGGGAATCCTTTTGCAGAAATGACTGCTTCAATGCGGCGTGGCAAGAGTGGGTGTTTCTACATTAGTGGGTGTTTTCAAACTGATGGGTGTTTATAAATGACGCAATGAAAATGATCCCCTTCAACTGACCCCACCCCTAAACCCTACCCACAATGTGACGTGGACAAATCAGGTGACACAGTTGAAACCGTCCCTCTGTTTATGGCCACACCCACTGATGAGGTAACTCCTATTACTAACCTGCAATTGTGGCATGGAGGCAATCAGCCTGTGGCACTGCTGAGGTGTTATGGAGGCCCAGGACATGAAAGCATGCATTTCAGACCCCGCTGCCGTCTTGCTTTCAATTTGAGAAATACAGAGCTCATAAACTTCACTGCCATAATCCCGATACACCCTCCAAAGTCAAGATTGAATATTTTTTTAAATATTTAATAGAAAATTACATTTCACACCCACCGTAAACAATATAATGCAGTGCCGGTTCTCGCTTCTAGATAGCGCTGTCGGACAACATGACTTCATAAACATTTGCACGTGCTGTGAATCTCTCTACCTCGGTTTACATCACAAAACTATCAAAAAGAAGCGGTTGTTTGGAAATAAAAAATAATTCGACGGTAATGTAAACATACTTTACAAAAATTAACGATAGGAACAGCAAAAATCTCGAATGAACACACGAACGCAAAATGAACAGCCTCTGGATGGGCAATGTGAGTTCTGCAAAAACATCTCTCATATAGGCTACGCTACGGGCTTGTTTATAATTTGTACACGGATAAACGAGAACGTGACACTAAAATTTTTTTTTGTAAATTATTTTTTGTGTGGTGTCTGTTGATAGCTGGAGCCCTACATGGATGAAGAGTTCATACACAGAGCTTTTGCTCATATGGGAGAAACTGTGTTGAGTGTCAGACTGATCCGAGACAAAATAACAGGGTTAAGAGTCCTATCTATCTATCTATCTATCTATCTATCTATCTATCTATCTATCTATCTATCTATCTATCTATCTATCTATCTATCTATCTATCTATCTATCTATCTATCTATCTATCTATCTATCTATCTATCTATCTATCTATCTATCTATCTCTATCTATCTATCTATCTATCTAATCTATCTAATCTATCTATCTATCTATTTATCATTAAATGTCAGGATGTTGTTGATCTCTTCAGGAAAGCGGCAGGATATGGCTTTGTGGAGCTGATAGATGAGACTTCAGTAGAGAGATGCCTTCGCAAAGTGAATGGAAAACCTTTACCTGGCGCCACTCCTGTAATCCTTAAGAATTTACTATATTCTCACTTGAAGTGATGACAGTTCATATGCAAAATATATGACTTCAGAACATTTATAAATGTTAGACTTTTCATAACCTTAAAATATAATGCAATCTTTACAGCCAAAGAGGTTCAAGTTGAGTCGTACCACTTACGGGAAACATGGTGAAAACTGGTAAGAAATGCATCTTTTCTTTCTTGAGTAGACCACCTTAGCTACCATGTTTTGAAATATCTTTTGAAATGATTTGTGCAATATATGTTGCAAGCAACTAGCTGTTCAAAGAACATCCTGTGTGGACTGAAAGAAGTGAAGCTTGGATGAAAATGTATCCTTACAGTTTGTGGAGGATGAATATAGAACAGCTTTTAACACAATCAGCTTCAATACAATCAGAATTCTTGATTTTACAATTAACAGTAATTCTGTTCAAATCTGACATGCAGCTACTAAAAGCTTTCACCTCAGTTTTAATTTTAGTATATTTTTGTACTGTTTTGCTTTTTATTACTTGCAAATTCAAAGCAAAATAATTGCTGTGTAATTGAATGTATCATCCCTGAAGTATCTTGAGGTTTAGTCATTTACAGTTGCAGAAATATGCCTGTCAATCAGGGTTTATCAGAATGGAAATGTCCTGTGCTGGCTGGAAGTGGTCAATAGTATACACCAATCAGGCATAACATAATGAGGTGAAGTTAATGACACTGATTATCTCTTCATCATGGCACCTGTTGGTGGGAGGGATAAATTAGGCAGCAAGTGAACAAAAAATGGGCAAGCGTCGGGCCAAATTTTGATGGCTAGTGAGCATCAGAACTGGACCACGGAGCAATGGAAGAAGGTGAACTGGACCACGGAGCAATGGAAGAAGGTGACCTGATCTGATGAATCACATTCTCTTTTACATCACGTGGATGGCCGGGTGCATCGCTTATCTGGGGAACACATGGCACCAGGATGCACTATATGGGAATAAGGCAAGCCAGTGGAGCCAAGGTCCTGCCATCCATGTGGATGTTACTTTGACACGTATTTTATGGAAAAAGTATTCTCTGGGAGCTGTGGCCTCTTTCAGCTGGATAATGCACCACAACACGAAGAAAAAATGGTTCAGGAATGGTTTGAGGAGCACAACAACAGGTTTGAGGTGTTGACTTGGCAAAACCCAAACAAGTCTAGTTGTGTTCATGCTAGTTGATTTAGTCACAAATTATTGTTTTAATTAGAGGTGGTTTTATACACCAATCAGGGCTTCCAAATTCCCCAGATCTCAATCAAATCGAGCATCTGTGGGATGTGCTGAATAAACAAGTCCGATCCATGGAGGCCCCACCTCACAACTTTCAGGACTTAAAGGATCTGCTGCTAACATCTTGGTGCCAAATACCACAGCACACCTTTAGGGGTCTTGTGGACTTGACGGGTCAGGGCTGTTTTGGCAGCAAAAGGGGGACTGGTGGTCATAATGTTATGCCCGACCGGTGTATATCCATTGGTGAAAATAGTTCAGAAGATTAAGTGAAATTTAATAAACTTCTATGGATGTGATATCTTAAGAACTTAATGCTATTCTTTGCCTTGAACGATCCATTAAAACAGATGTTCTCAGCACTGTCTTACTGCTGTTCCCCACAGCTCTACTTACTCCCTCTTCGTGTCGGATCTCACCCCAGACGTGGATGATGGCATGTTGTATGAGTTCTTTAATTTTCATTTTTCATCCTGCTGCAGTGGGAAGATAGTTCTGGACAGCAGTGGATACTCAAAGTGAGACCTGATTGATAAGTTCCTGTCAAATGTTTTCCTCTTCATGTCCATACATTTCCTTCTGCTGATTCCTGTTGTTTTGCAGGTGCTGTGGCTTTGTGAGTTTTGAGAGTGAGAGAGAGCAGAAACGGGCTTTGGCAGAACTGCAGGGTGCTTCTGGACTCGGGAAGAGACCTTTACGTCTCAGTATGGCTGCAAATAAACTGTGAGTATTTGTTATGATAGGAAATTATGGGATGAGGTTGCATTTGTTTTTCTTTCCTTTTTTATCTGCACACAAACTTTGCTTCTTTTAAAAAATATACTACCATTCAAGTTTGGGGTCAGTAAGATTTTTAAAAATGTTGTTTTTAAAGCTGCAGTCCGTAACTTTTTGCGCTCTAGCGGTTAATTAAGTAGAGGACTTTTCTCCCCCACCTTTACCTGAAGTGGAGGAGGGTAAATTGTCTTTAGACAAAGGCTCAAATTGGGTTAACTCCTGATGGCCAGTGTCTGAGTGGTAAAACATTAGCATTATGAGTCTATGCCAAGGGCGTGGTGAGCTCGTGCCAGGGGCGTGGTAGTGAGCCGTTGGAAGAACCATCATACATCGCGATGACCTACAGTGTCCAATAGGAAAATTCAACTGCAGTAGCTATCGTTCAACCTTAAGGGCAGCACTAAGACATTTTTACACCATACAGTATATTGTAGAATTAAAACACTTTATACTCAAAATATTTACTCAAATCAATGAACAGCACTAATAAAGCCCCAGTCTTGCAGATCATTAACTAAAAAAAATTGGTTTAGAGTTTAGTTACCCTTTAAATACTTTTATTCAGCAAGGACACATCAAATTCCTCAAATTTGACAGTGAAGACATTTATAATGTTACAAAATACTTAAAGCTACACTGTGTGATATTTTCCCCCATCTAGCAGTGAAAAGGTATATGACAATCCAGTGAATATTGGTTTCTTTTCCTCTCAATTCCAATTTCGTTTTAACTCCTACGGTGGCCGATTTACATGGCTTCCAATTCGACCTCGTCCATGAGTGTTCCTTCAGGTGATGAGGTTACTTTAGAAAACTATTATAATTTGCAGTTATTTAATTTGTCAGTTATTTTTTACCATTTCATTGCTAACATCAGCGATCAGGTTCCCAGACGAATGCAAGCTAATCTTAGTAAAGTAACTTTTATCGGTGCTATCGTTATTCTGTATATTATGCGACATCACTAGCGTAAGGCAAAGTTTACATTGTAGGCTATATCAGTCTCAAGCAATCCCCTCTTCACATTCGACACAGTGCCATCAGTGTTAAAATCACGAAAGGCAATTTACGGTATGTCCCTCTTTGGCTAATGTACTTTCAAGATGGAGGGGCAACATGGCGACGCGCATTCGAACCCCTCACCCGTATGTATTTTCAATGGCATATTATACACTTACGAGAATACTTTATTACTTGAAAGAACTAAATATACATTAATGAGCACATATATTTTTGAAAGAACTAATTGTTTTTAGCTAAGAATAAACTAAAAAAGATACACAGTGTAGCTTTAAAATAAATGCTGTTCTTTTTAACTTTGTCAAAAATTTTATCATGGTTTCCACAAGAATATCTGTTTTCAACATTGATAATAGTAAGATATAATTCTTGAGCATCAAATCAGCTTATTAAAATGATTTCTGAAGGATCATGTAACACTGAAGACTGATGCTGAAAATTCATCACAGGAATAAAATTCAATATATTACTAATATTATTATCAGCATAATACATTGAAAAATATATTACAATATAAAACAGGTATGTTAAATGTTCACAGTATTACTGTATTTATGATCAAATAAAGGCAGCCTCTGTGAACATTAGACGTCCTTAAAGGAACACTCCACCGTTTTTAGAAATAGGTCTTATTCAAATTCTTTCCTACATTTAGATATGTGGGCAAATGCATTTTTGTCTCAGTGCATGCATGGTTTTAGTTTGGCAGGGTCGCCGCTAGCTTAGCTTAGCATAATGAATGGAATCCTATGATGCCAGCTATCATGTCCCGAGTAAAATTGATTCTTTTAATTCATACCGACCCCACTTTTGCTAGAGCGCAAAAGTGATTTATCTTCCAACTGCCAGCGTTTTGATCAAATCCCAAACCTTGAGTACTGTAAAAACAATGCTGTTATCACAAAAAAGTTGACATTAATGTTTCTAATCCTTCTAATCCCTCCACTAGGAAGAAGAAAGAGACGTCTGAGAACCAAAATGGGCAATTCCATGCAGACAGCCACAGTATCCATAACTCATATCTGAACCAGTACTATTACCCACAGTACTCCAGCCATTTGTCTACATATGACTGGACCTATGATTACAACTACTTAAATCCTTCCCAAAACATCCTACAGGTAGATGTGATTTGCCAAATGTGCCTGAACCAATCAGTGACATTTTATTAAGAGCAAATTGAGTTCTATTCCTATTACTGTCAGCAGTGTTTGTTTATCAGATGGTATATGTTATAATTAGTATTTTGTTAGCCTTAGTGTCTAATAAAAACTCTTTTTTTTAAATCACAGGCTGAAGAGATGGAAGATGATGACCTAGAGTGTATGTTTTTATGTACATATGGGCATGTTACTTTGAGCTCAATATTCCACAAAAGCACACAACACAGCTTTTAATTGTAACCTGGTGTCATCAAAATGACACTTTACACCATATTAAAGCCTTGATTTCACCACATGGGGTGTCTTACACGTTCATCTTGTTTCTCTGTGTTGCAGATCCAGACTCTGAGATAAATGTGATGGAGGCGAATGAGAGATTTATGGACCAGAGTGAGGAACTTTACAGTGCTCTGATGGGTTGTTTCTTCCAGCCTCCTGAATCATGGGACGGGGTCACTTGTAGTGTTACATGTTACCTACCAGAACCAATTTATCAACATGAGGATATGGACTGAGTATACAGTATACTCTTGTTTGTTCACATTTACTGTTTGTTGGTTTATATTAAAAATGTTCCGTTATTAAGGTAACTGAGGATGAAGATGAATTAAAATAGATAACATTAGTTGAATTTTTTTTTTAAGGATGCAGCTTATGCAGTACTGTATGTGATTTATCATGTCACGGTAGAAGTGTATAAATGAAATGAATTCAGGTTTGTTTGTTTTGCCATGTTCCTTTGGTTGGTAGTGTACAATAAACAGTAAGTTTAGTCAAATAAATAACTGAAATAAGTTTTGTTTTACACATCAATACTTGTTTTTCCATTAAATGACGGTTTAAAGCATTACATATTTTTATCCATCTAGCTTTATCCATAATGAGTACAAATAAATCCAATAATAACCCAAATAGAGGTTCAAAAGTTTGGGAAAAAAATACAAATACAAAAAATACAAATTTTATAGAGGTTGATAAAATATCAATGATATTGAGTATTAGTGGTAAATAATGATAGAAAATTAAATGAAATAAGAAGGTCATTTTATATATATATATATATATATTTATATTCATATATATACATATATATAGATTTGAAGAGTATTTTTAAACAAATACTGTTTATTTGTTTAACCCTCATCCTTCCCTCGGGTCATTTTGATCCAAAACTCATTAATAGTTCATCAGAGTGGTCCAAGACCCTAAAACTTTTGTCGCACTTGAACCACAAATACATACAAAACATTTTTGACTGGATTCGAAGGATGGTTGAAATAAAAAAAATCAATTTGACCCCCATAGGAATGGATGGAATGCGGGGAATGCTTTAGTACACATAGAAAAACCATACAGTCTATGAGAAAAACCTAAAACTTCTCAGAGGTACAGCTCATTTGCTCCATATAGAGCCATCTAGTGGCATGACATGTTATAGGCCTATTATTATTTTTTCAATAAATGGTCTGCAGACACCCAATGTAAGATATTTTGAGCTGAATTAAAAGGGTTAAGCATGAAAATGTAAGTTATTTTGAAAGTTGGAAAAATGTGCTTAAATTACTATTTATTTATTGATCAAATCTAGTAATTTAAAGGTAACTAAAATAAAAAATAACAATCTAAAAAGCATTAAAAATAGACAAAAAAAATAAATAAAAAGTGTAATTTTAGGGCTTCGGATCATTTTGACGTGTATGTGGTATGCATGGTAGTCTATGATGGTAGTAGTATGTACCCAGTTGTGCTATCACGTGCTCTTGAAGGCTCTACCCCTTAGCGGAAATACAAAGTGCATCAGACCGGAAGTCCCGAGTGAGGAGCGGCCCTGAGCTAAAGTAAGATCATTATATTTATTCCTCAGAATTAATAAAAAACAACAACAACGCAATGACTGTTTTAATATATGTTCGAAATGGACATGAACGCGTCTGTAGATTAATTGCGGGTGGTCTAATGCAGCATAAAGATGTTTTTGTGTCAGTATATTTTATGCTAATACTATTGACGGGTGTTGTTTTGTGGTGTAACGGGTTTTGTTTGAATTGTAGTTTTCTGTGGTATTTAAGAGTAAACCAGTCTGTTGACTTTTTATAAGTACAACCTAATCATTTTATCATGTAACACAAGTTTCCAGCGGTGTTTTACGTCATTACGCGTGTTGTAGTTAGTTAGCTCACCAGCTTAGCATTCACTCTTAACATTCTGCTGTCATTTTCTCTTTATCATTGTTTTATGTTCACCTGGAAAGAAATAAGCGTCACGTGTACTAGTAAAATAACATAAATATCCGTACATTGTTACTACCGCCTCTTAAAATGGTATATTTAATATTAGCCCGGTCATTTACATATATAACATGATCTTGTTTAAGTATTTACTCGTTCATAAATCTGCCCAAAGTAACTTAACAGTACTAGTTCTCTATATTGACTCTTACTGCAGGTTTAACTAAACTGGGTGTGATACTGGTGAAGCATACCTGTCGACTTCGTAATATGAGTAAGCAGTTTAACACCACATTGTGTCATGTGAGATTAAACTTTATGAAAATTTAAAAATCATGATAGTGACACACGTCACATTATTTTTGATTGCTTAAACATTAAAGTAATAACATTTACAACGACGGACGTTGGTGGGGTGACTTGCAACAGAACTACTACATGTTACAAATATGTATGTAAAACTACCATTTTTAAGAAAAGGGATATTAAATGATTATAGGTATTTTATCTGTGCATAAATATTTTGTTCTAAACAAAAACGGTCGAACTGTTCTGGGGAAGAAAAAAAAACATTCATATTTCCTTCATTCATTCATAAAATTTCCCTCAGCATTTGCTTATAAAGTTTTTAAAAAAGCTATAGAGTTTGTGAAACCTCTTCCTCCATCCATCCTGTTTCACACAATACAAATCGTAAAAAGTATTACAGTGATTTTTTCAAATTACGGAAATCTAATACGAACTTAATGATAATTAAAATAGGAACGGATAATACTAACTGCCCGTTTTTTTTTTTTTACAGCTTCATTATATATACTTCACATATAATAGTAAAATATCAATCATGTTAATGTGTGAGACTGTTAATACTTTGTATGCTAATCTTCAACCTTTAGTTGAAAACTGCAAGTGAAAGTTATTTAGGCAGTATTCACTGCAGATTGTAGGCTTTAAAGTGCACGCTCATTCCTAGATTTGAACCTCGATCTGGGCTGTTTATATCATGTTGTGTTTATCTGGTTATCTATTCTAATCATCACCGGGCATGCAAGGTGACATTACGCACTGTTCCTTATACTTGTAGTAAAAGGCACAAGATGGCTCCAATGAAAAAGGCATAATAGTGTAATGTAATAATTACTGTTTCTCTGTCCTCAGCATTTTTAGGCACTGATATATACTTCCTGCTCTAGTTTCCTTTGCCTTTTCACCCGAGACATCCATCAGAGCCAGCAGAATATCCTGCAGTCATGTCGTACGGAAGGACAGAGCAGCGTGCCCCACCAAAAGACTTCATCAGCCTCATCCAAACATGCAGCTCCAACATTCAAAAGATCACACAGAACAGTGAGTGTCTGCTGAATCTGTGTCTGAAAGCATTAAATGAAGCATGTTGTGTATAAGATGAATGAGAAGGAAAATGAAGTGGAAAATAATAACTTGCTGATTTGCCTGACATGAATGAATTTCTTGAAGAACATGTTTGGTTATATTACATTCTCAAAACAAAAGTAAAAAAGACAATACATTATTATTCATTTGAAGAAACAAAGCCTGTTTGTAGCACCCTTAAGTGTTTTGGCTTTTGTGTTAAATAAAAAATTCTGATCCATGAAGCAAGTCATACTGTTCCGAGATGATTATGAAGTTGTTGTTGTCTCAACTTGCAAGAAGTTTCTTATGCCTAGTTCACACTGCCCGATTTTAGTCCCGATTTTGACTCGCCGACAGGTTTTGCGAAATCGGCGACAAATGCCCGAAATCATAGCTTGTGCAGGCAAGTGACAATCACGCAGTGTGAATAATCAAAGACATGATCAGAGAGAATCGCTGACGAGTCGCAGACGCTCGCGAGATATTTGGCATGCTAAATATCTGGACCTGTCGGCGATTTAAACTCCTGCTGTGTGAAATGAGTTCTGACTGAAAATTAAATCAGCGATGACCTACAGCCAACGAGAGAGCAAGATACAGGGCAGCGGGAAGTTCAGGAGGAGTTATAGACCAGAATATCAGTATTTTAATAGATATATTTACATTTCTTTCGAACAGAAACAAAGCCCAAACATTTGCACGTCCAGCCGCGGCAGCAGAACATTGCAAAATTATTTATTTACCTCAAACTCTATTTGCAGTCATTGCTCCCTGTGTGTCTCCAACAATTTCCTTCGCCATAATCTTTTTTCTTGTTCTCATTTTCACTGCAAATCATTGCACAGACAATTTGGAGCGCAAACTTTCTGCAGTTTATCATTTTTAATAACAATTCCAGACGCACGTGTGATCTCGCGTTGTTTACTTGTCACATCGCACGTCGGTTTGGTTGGGAACGTTAGGAACGTAGTTTGCGCACCGGAGAGAGTGTGAACACAGCAGTGACTGAACGCTACCCCAGATAGTCATGCAGTGATGCGACCAGTTTGAAAATCGTGCAGTCTGAACTAGGCTTTATGCTCACCAAGGCTGCATTTATTTGCTCAAATTATCGAGTAAAAAAAGTAATATTGTAAAATAATATATTTTAAAATGTAATCTATTCTTGCAATGTCAAAGCTGAATTTTCATTATATCAGTCTTACATGTATTTACGGTCACTTTTGATGTACCTATTTACAATATAATTTTTTTTAATAACTTCTGAATGGTAGTGTAAATCGTACTTGAATAATCTCTAAACTCCTGCTATGTTTGTTTTTATTAAAAATGTCAAAATTAATTGGGATTTTTAATTGGAAATTTTATTGGATTTTATTTTTGACTAATTGGGTCTGTTTGACACCACTTTTTATAATGGACAAACTAATATTTTTGTTGTTTTGTAATTGTGTTTTGATGTGACATATGATTCGTACATTTCTTCATTGGATTCACACTGTTGTCCATATCTGTTTTCTGTGAAGGACCTGCATAGACTCTTGATTTTTGAGTAACTTTGTGTTTTCTACATTAGCGGCTCAAATCAAGAGCATGGTAAACCAACTGGGAACAAAACAAGACACTGGTGATCTGCGAGAGAGACTGTGAGTGTTTAACTCTTGATTTATTTGGGGCTGTGCACTTCCTGTTCCTCATGTGCCCTTGCATTCTCAATATTTGTGATTTATTTACAGTCAGCAGGTGCAGCACTACACAAACCAGCTGGCCAAGGAGACCAACAAACACCTGAAAGACCTCGGCGTACTCTCTCTTCCCGTCTCTCTGTCTGAACAGGTGCGTTTATGTGCAGGCTCATATTTTAACCTCCAGAGTAATGTTTACATGAATAAAAATAAGAAGGTCAGTTGAAGGTGTTGATATGTTTATAATATATTTTCTGAATCGTCTAGTTAAAATCATTGATTTTCACCTTTAAACAGAGACAGCAGAAAATCCAGAAGGATCGGCTGATGAATGATTTCTCTGCTGCTCTCAACAACTTCCAAGCAGTGCAGCGTCGGGCCGCAGAGAAAGAGAAGGAGTCGGTGGCCAGAGCCAGAGCAGGGTCTCGTCTCTCTGTAAGACACACTTATGGGTCCTTTTGCTCTGATCCAAACACTAGTGAACTGTTGTAGCTAGTTAAGGCAGAATCCTTAGTGACACTGTCATTCATGCTTGCCATGCAAACACTGCTCCACATGTGAATCCAGGGCTAGACATTAACGCTTGTCCGGGACAAGTGGATTTTTTGAAGGGGCAATTGAAAAATAATTTTACTTGCCCGACCGGACAAGTGAATAAAACGTCAAAAACAAAAATCTAGGGAATCACCAAAATGCAAGAATGATTCTCCATTCATTTAGGGTAAGTGGCGATCGATGGTTGGTAATAATATATAATGTAAAATGAACTGACGGTAACAAGGTCACAAACTCAGTCACATACTGTTGTAAAAATGTGGAGTTTTTATATTTATAACATATGAAGATATGATACAGTTAAGAAACACCACACGAGCAAGAGTGCTGTTTTCCTGAATACTACCACGATTGAAAATGTGACACTGATATGACAGTTCCATAAACAATTAATTAACACTAAGTCACTTACACTTAGATGCAATATTGACTGTTTTGGTTCTATTTCAGCAGCGAAAATAGTTCCAAACAAAGATCACAGCAGAACTGTAACGCATCTCACAGCAACAGCGTGTTATTGAATGATTCAGCGTTTTGAGCAAATCGGTTGAATCAAAAATTCATAAACGACTGCCTAATTCTTGAATGATTCAGCCGTTTGAACGAATTGACTCAATGACTCGCTCATTAAGACGGTCGCCTGCCTCCACCTACTGGCAGTTTAGTTTCATGTTGAAACATTCTTTCCAATTTTTCTTATTTGTATTTTCCAAAAATATTTATAACAATCTCACAACATTACTTAACGCAGTTGTAATTAACGAGCCCTGGAATCGCACAAGGATCTACTCCATTTACATTTGTTTGCAATAAAGCCTGATGTTAGAATGTTGATAACATAAGCCCAAAAATACCTTACACCAGGGTCGGAAATGAACGGTCTCGGGCAAAAATGCCCCCAAAGTTCAAGATGAAGGGGCAAAAAAATGCCCCTGTACAATTAACTAAATCTATTACTACTGTCGCAATCAAAGTAAAATGTGAAAATGTATAAATAATTAAGCCATAAAACATTTCCCCATAAAACATTTTATGTATTTTATTAACTTACATTTGTAATCATTATTACAGTATCAAAAGCAATAATCGACAATAATGATTTGCCATAGTATTAGACAACACCGGTAATGCAAATGGGAAAAAATGTCCCTAGAAATAAATCTCAAGAGGCAAATATTGCTCCTTGATGGAAAAGCTCCCATATGCACAAGTATTTTATTGAAATAGATCATTTCTATAAAGAACTAAATAAAATATACTATTAGCGATTAAACATTGTAAAATAATTTAATGTGGTATGGTGAACCTACACCGTTCAAACAATACCCAGTGGAAAAAATAATTCCGCTCTATTTTTTTGTGTGGAATATACTGATTCAGTTAGTAACATGGGTTGCTGATGCTGATATATGCTATTAAAATATTAATACAGTACTCTTCAATATGTATTGCTGAGGGCTTTTGTGTTGTGATTTACTTAGGCTGAAGATGGAGGTCATGAAGAGCAGCTGGTCTCCTTTGATAAGTATGTCTCAAATATTCCGTGATTATTAGCTCCCAGCACTGAGTAATAGCATTGCAGTTGAAAACATTCTCATTACTTCATTCTCGTGTGTAGTAATGATGACTGGAGTAAGACCACTATTCAGGCAGAAGAAGTGGCCATAACAGAGGAGGACCTGGAGCTCATTAAAGAAAGAGAAACTGCCATTCGACAACTTGAGGTCAGTTTACGCTTTTCCTGTAAGCGCTACCTGTTTTTTTTGACCCTGTTTACACTAGGGGCGTGCACGAATAGGTGAATAGTCAAATATTCGATCTGTAATTAATATTCAAAAAATAAAAATGCTATTTGAATTTTACTACATTGCTTTACTGCCCGTAAATGCAGTGAATCCAATGTTTTAGTTGACCTAATGTCGTCGTCTGCCTCGTGCTGTTTTGAATTACTTGGATGGAAATTGAAAATGATCTTATTAAATGGTCTTACAAAATGGAGTTGCTTTTGATCAAATGAATTAATGAAACATGGTTATCATAATATGAACACCACCACACTTTCACAATGAGAGATCATATGAAATCTAAACATTAGTCGAAAGAGGAAAGACAGCTGACCATCACTGCATTCACGAGTGCAGATAAGCGCAGCTGTACCCCGACTGAGCCGAGATGATCGCTTATATGATAGAAAAATGATCTCTAGACATACACTACCAGTCAAAAGTCTGGACACACTTTCCCATTCTCTTTGATGGGAAAGTGTGTCCAAACTTGACTTGCTTTCTTTAAGTTTTAATGAGACTGGTTAAGACCAGAATACTCAAAGTGTTATGAAGTTTTAGAAACTTTGCTTATTACATCGTTGTCTTTGTGTCTCTGCAACGTCTGTCAGCGGAGCACGTTTTCTCACCCGAGCATGTGGATATTAACATTTTTCTCAACATGAACATCATGTGAAACAATATAAACACAATAGTCTTATGCTGTCTCGAGTGTATATGTACGTTCTGCACGATAACTGCCGCGGTCTTCTTTTTTTGTTTTTTTTTTCTGTTTGTGCTACTTATAATGCTTTTGTTCTTTATATATTTTTTTGTTTTTACACATATTGTTTGATGTTTTGAAGTAGAAAACCCCCTTAAGATATAACGTAAGCGTGTTTTGTATATATTTGCCTAATCGTAAGCTTGTTTAGAAATGGTTTCTCATTAAACATCATTTAAATAAACGAATATTCGAATATTTGTTTTTTTATGAGCCCAAATTTTCGAATAGAATATTTTTGAAAAATGCCCATCCCTGGTTCACACCTGCTGTTCACATGAAGTGTGTTTTTGTATTCATGAGTTACGCATTTGTGCTGTCAAATGAAATTTTGCTTACTACCTTGTCTGTTATTGCAGTCGGACATTTTGGATGTGAATCAGATTTTCAAGGATCTTGCTGTGATGATCCATGATCAGGGTGAAATGATAGGTGAGTACAGACTGTCTTTAATCTATACTTCTGCACAATGCTGTTATTTATATGGGGATATTCAACCAAAAATTTAAATGTATCATTCATGTATTATTCATACAACCTGTATGACTTCATTCCAAAAGGTGAATTTTTGATAAATTGGCTGTTTTGTCCAATGCAATACAATTAAAGGGAGATCTGAAACTGTCCAGCTTCAAAAGGATGAAAAAGCACCATAAAAGTGTCAGACCTTAAGTCATATGGGTTTGGAATGACACTGGTGATTAAATGATGACTTTTAGAATGATGATTTTTAGGATATTAGCAGTAGAAATCAGCATGATCAAAACTTTGCTGGAAAATTTTTTTTTGTACACAATTGACTAAATTTCTTTTTTTGCCTGATTTGATATTTTATACTTTTTTCGGAAGTAAAAAAGTAACCCTAACCTAACCCTTTTAGTATATTTCTAAAAATGATTCCGTCCTCAGGTTGTGATACACTTTTTTCTGTGATATCTTTAATGTTTGTATGTAAGAATAACTTTTAAATTGTTAGTAATATTTAAAAATGAATGCTTACTGGTTCGTTATGGAAAACTGTGACCCTGACCACAAAACCAGTCATAAGTCACATGGGTATATTTGTGGCAATAGCCAACAATACATTGTATGGGTCAAAATTATCGATTTTTTTTTTTGTTTCTTTTATGCCAAAAATCATTAGGATATCAAGTAAAGATCATGTTCCATGAAGATATTTTGTACATTTCCTACCGTAAACATATACAAAATGTATTATTAGTAGTTATAAGCATTTCATCATTTGGACAACTTTAAAGGTGATTTTCTCAATATTTAGATTTTTGCACCCTCAGATTCCAGATTTTCAAATAGTTGTATCTCGGCCAAATATTGTCCTGACAAACCATACATCAATGGAGAGCTTATTTATTCAGCTTTCAGATGATGTTTGAATCCTTATGACTGGTTTTGTGGTCCAGGGTCACAAATGAATGGGAAGCACGATCATTTGAATATACTACCGGATTTTTACTGATACAAAGTTTAATGCTAAATCGCTGAAGTAACCCTTTAATGTAGTAATTGTCGATATAACAATGTATTGTAACACCCATGAGTTAAAATGTGAGTATTAAATATGATACATCAGGCTTTTCAAAAATGTTTATTTGTACATCTCTCAATCATCATTAGATTATATGTTTATCCCTTACAATAAAACCTACAGAGCTTTGAACATAAAATGTATTTAAATATCATCTTACTAAGGCATACAGCCGTGGCCAAAAGTATTGGCAGTGGCATCGGTTTTGTGTTTCGCAAAGTTTGCTTCCTCAGTATTCTGTAAATAATTTTTTTAGAAAATAATGTTTCTAGGGTATACTGGAAAGCAATAAGCATTTCATTTTTATTTTTTTGTTGCAAAAACATTCAATATATGCTGAGTCAATATTTACAGGTAACCATTCTTGCCTTATATTTTCTTGTAATTTATCACCTTTTGAGGGACTGACCACAGCTCTCTATGGGATTAAAGCTGCAGTAGGGAGTTTTTAGAAATCGTTGACTTAGCCTGAATATTTGAACAAGCACAACTCACAGGTCACTCCTCCTTGCTCTCTGCTGCGCTACATTCCTCCCTCCACAGCTCCTTCCCCATCACAACGCGATGACAGCGGCTAAACAGTTCACTAAGCACATTCACTGGTTCAGATGAAACATCAACAATATGATTTACATTGACTATGGTCAGCCCATACTTTGACTACAAACTTGGTCCTCAAAACATTACTTATTTTGCAATACATGTAATGTAACTATATGACGTTGCACTATTTCTATAGGTAAATAGCTAGTAAGAAAATATAACTGTAACTAACGTTACAGTATGCAAGTAATTATTCTATCGATATGTAATGCTAAATAAGGTTTGCTAGTACATTATTTCAGCAACATGACAAGCCAGTGAATTAGTAGCCTTTGCACAGTGCGTGATATTTTATCTCTGTTATGTGGCTAGAGTTTTGACACTGAGTCAATGGGCTCCGACGAGGATCTTGGTGATCTTGAGTTTGAACGCCTGCCTGTACACGCTCGCGCTGTGCATGAGAGGGGTGTGATCAGCGCGCACACGCTTGATTGACACTGATAAGACACTCCTCCTGGCTCTGATTGGTTGTTTCTTACCAGGAGCAGTGTGTTTCTGCAACTGGCAATAGGACCACTGGGAGGAGCCAGAGGAGCTTGAATTTTTCACAGATTATCGGTCTCATATTCTACTGTCAGGAGACAATGACAGGTTTAACAAATATGTAAAATTTTTTTTACAAAAGTTACCAACTGCAGCTTTAAGATCAGGGGAGTTGCCTTGCCAAAATTTCAATGTAATGATCTCCGAGCCACTTCATTATCACTCCTTGTGCCCTGTGACATGGTGCTCCATCATGCTTGAAAATGCATTATCACCAAATTCATGCCAATATTTTTGGCCATATTATTGGGCAATATAGAGTGACAACTGATATTTATATGCATTTTATGTAAATAGTCTGTTACACTTTCATAAAGATTTCATTGATTTACATCAATTGCGTTTGCGCCAAGCTTCTGAATCATCACTTACATCTTTTATGTTAATTATGGAAACTGACTGTGTTTAATATCAGGCTGTCAACTTGTATTCTCTAATATAAATGCAAGTAAATATGTGTGATTATAGATAGCATAGAGGCTAATGTGGAGAGTGCAGAAGTGCATGTGGAGAGAGGAGCTGAGCAACTACAGAGAGCAGCTCAGTATCAGGTACTGTAAAAGTTTCAGCATCACCCCCCCCCACACACACACACACACACACACACATTTGTGTCCTCATAAACTACATACACCTGTACACACACAATACAGCTATGGCATTTTTTAAACATCTACATGCATTCTCCGTTAGAGCACCTGTGTCTTGACAACATCTGATACAAACTTTTAATGTAAATTGCGACAAATGGATTCAATTATTATTGAATACTTGTTAGATGTACAGTATATCAATATACACTATATTGCCAAAAGTATTGGGACATCCCTCCAAATCATTGAATTCAGGTTTTCCAATCCCTTCTATGGCCACGTGTATAAAAACAAGCACCTAGGCATGCAGACTACTTCTACACACATTTGTGAAAGAATGGGTCGATCTCAGGAGCTCAGTGTATTCAAGCGTGGTACTGTGATAGGTTGCCACCTGTGCAATAAGTCCATTCGTGAAATTTCCTCACTACTAAATATTCCACGGTCAACTGATAGTGGTATTATGACAAAGTGGAAGCAATTGGGAACAACATCAACTCAGCCATGAAGTGGTAGGCTATGTAAAATCACAGAGTGGATGCTGAGGCACAGTACGCAAAAGTAGGCAAATTTCTGCAGAGTCAATAGCTACAGACCTCCAAACTTCGTGTGGCCTTCAGATTAGCTCAAGAACAGTGCGTAGAGAGCTTCATGGAATGGGTTTCCATGGCTGAGCAGCTGCATCCTAACCTTACATCACCAAGTGCAATGCAAAGCATCGGATGCAGTGGTGTAAAGCCTGCCACTGGACTCTAGAGCAGTGGAGACGTGTTTTCTGGAGTGACCAATCACCCTTCTCTGTCTGAAAATCCAGTGGACGAGTCTGGGTTTGGTGGTTGCCAGGAGAACTGTACTTGTCTGACTGCATTGTGCCAGATGGCCCCTTCCTGTTCCTACATGACTGTGCACCAGTGCACAAAGCAAGGTCCATAAAGACATTAATGAGCGAGTTTGGGGTGGAGGAACTTGACTGGCCTGCACAGAGTCCTGACCTCAACCCGATAGAACACCTTTGGGATGAATTAGAGCAGAGACTGCGAGCGCAGCCTTCTCGTCCAACCTCGTCAAGTCCAGTGCCTGACCTCACAAATGCGCTTCTAGAAGAATGGTCAAAAATTCCCATAAACACACTCCTAAACCTTGTGAAAAGCCTTCCCAGAGGAGTTGAAGCTGTTATAGCTGCAAAGGGTGGGCCAACTCCATATTAAACCCTACGGATTAAGAATGGGATGTCAATAAAGTGCATGTGCATGTAAACTTTTGGCAATATAGTGTATGTAGCAAAATGGCAGAATCTAAAACCATGCATGTTGCAAATTTGATGATAATGACTATTATATTTTCTTTCCTTCTCTGTAGCAAAAGTCTCGTAAGAAGATGTGCATCCTGGCAGTGGTCCTTTCCTTAGTGATCTTCGTCATCAGCATTATTATTTGGCAGACTACCAAATGAAGATCATTCCTCTTCATTTCCCCTTTTTCCTCTCATTTCTTTAATTTATTTTCTTGCGCGCAAACCCAATGCTATCCACATGGGAAGGGAGGTCAAAGGCTCTCAGCAGCACCTGTAGATCCATCTCTGTAGGTTTGCAGGGTTAGATACAGTATGAAGTGGCTAAAGTGAACATAACATTCCCTATCCTCTCCCCTCAGGCCCTTAAGTTCGTAATGAAGAAGGATGAGCTCACGGATGGGGTGGGGAAAAAAAGTGATATAAAGTGATATAACATTTAATTTTGATTCTTGTGATACATTTCTAGCACTAACACTACTTTACATTTCTTAATAAAACCAGGTTATTTCTTTTTAACAAATTTATTGGAATGAGATAAGGTGTAAAAATGGCTTTTGATGACTTTTTTTTTACATCTTACTGTAATATAAGTTTGGCTTTAGATGTCTTGTATAATGTACAATTCAAATATGTCTAAAAATTTCAAGTCACTCCAAAGGTTAACAGCAAAATGCTTAGATGAGCTGCAGATTTAATCGTGCATTGTTGTTGATACCATATAACAGTAGACCAGAAAAATTGCAAATATGAAGCAGCAATGATACCTAAAGCTCAAACATCTCTGAACTTCAGTTTCAATACTGTTACTGGTGTGAAAAGCGTAGGTTTATTATACAGGTCTATTATATCTCATAGCTGTAAATGTGTTGTATAAGAACTTGTAATCAATATTATGGCTGAAAAAGATTTGTATATTACAACATGAAAAGTATGCACAGTACATTAAAATTATGTAAAAAGAATTGCACCCATACTTTTTAAGAACATGCAAAAATGAATGTCTTTTTTTTTCTTTTTTAAAAATTGATTTATATGACTATGAGTACATGATTAAAGAGAAATACGTCTTAATCAATCTGCCTTCCTGATTCTCTTTTAATTATTCAAGCCAGTGGCGTCACTTGGTCCATTTTAGGAGGGGTTTAGCCCCCTAAATTTCCACCCAGCCACCCTAAAAATGTGCTATTAACACAATAACATGTACACCAGGATCACCTGAGCCCCTAAAACTCATTAAAACTGGCAGCAGGCTTCGGCTCATCCCGTATTAGTCTGCGTTATTCAACTTGTTCTTCAATCTCAAATTTTTACGAAATTCCTTTCATCTAAATTGCATGAGTCTTTTCCTACTCTTGCTTTACTTCAGTGCAATACAATTGCAAAATAATTGTTATAATATTGATAAATCCAAACACAAGACACGTGAAAAGAACTATAAAAAGGAGGGGAAATTACCAAATGAGTGGTCCTCTGCTGCCATCTACTGGTTAGAGTGGTAGTTAGTGTGGTAAATAGAGTGTGTTTGTTTTCCACCAGGTGACAGAAATCCCCTACTAAAGCATGGCATTGTCCATGTTATGTCAATGAATGACAATGATAAATGTAGATCTTCTTTAAAGTTTAAACTTAAAATTTTTACTGCACAAGTAAAAATAATATTCAAACCTATAATATTTTACATATATAACTAACATATATTAAACATAGCTTATAACATTTTTATCTCACAATTTTTACTCTTTTTGTCGCTTTTGCGTGTTTATATCTCCCAGTTTGGACTTTATAATGCGCAATTGTGAAAAAAGACAGAATAACAAGTATATCTCACAATTCTGTTTATACTTTTAATATAAACTCGGTTTTACGAGGGATACATCTCATAATTATGAGATATAAACTCGAAATTAACTTTTTGTATTCTTTTATTCTGTGGCTTCCACAGATCGCTACTGCAGAACTTCTCGGTTAATAATGTAACCTCGGTTTCCCTTAGAGAAGGGTAGCTAGCTATGCTATGGGACAGGTCCTTTTCTCAAGAATATAAAGCCAAAAATTATCCTTATAATTTGATATGATGTAAAACGCAGTGCAGCTGCACAGCAGACCCAGGCAGAGCGTAATAGCATGCTGATTGGCTGTGCTGCGGCAACTGCACGAACCTATGGCAAGGCGGCTGAGGCGTGCACCATTCGGGTCGCTGCGCACAAAAGCACGTCAAACACCACCTAAATTTGCATATCTAAGCAATAAAATCCCATGTTACGCTATAGGATTCAGCTTAAATTGACAGAAGCAATCCCCTGATCTAAGCACAGGGTTACGCAATACTCGTTCCCTTCTCTCAGAGAACCGAGGTTACGTTAGTAACCAAGATGGTCCCTTTCGAGAGTACTCTCGTATTGCGTAGCTAGCTAGAGACCAAAAAAGGCCAATAGTGAGCCTCATATAACTGTGTATATATAGGAAAGAATATTCCTATGTAATAAATCCACGTAAGAACTAGACCAGACAAAGTCGGGCCTAATTAATATTGAAATGCATATACATTTGTTATATTGGATTTTGACAGCTAGACCGGACAGAGTCGGGCCTTATAATATGTAATGTGATGAACATTCGCTTGTGTTACACATAGCTTATTATGGGTTGAGATAAAACCCCAGTCCGGAAAGAAATTTGGGCAATAAAGTATTGCAAATGTAAACATTTGTTTATATGGGGTATAGATAAAAACTAGACCGGATAGAGTCGGGCCTATAGTTATTGCAAATGTGTTGTACATTCCTTTATATGGAAAGAATCCTAGCTTGCAAAGCAAGGACCTCCAAGTTATAGAATGTAATAAATGTGGGTGGAGAGGCCCAGCCTGCAGCAGCACAGATGTCTTCAAGTGGTATTCCACTGGACCAGGCCCATGACGAGGCCATGCCTCTAGTGGAATGAGCTCTGATGCCTATTGGGCAGCAGAGGCCTTTTGACTTATAAGCCAGTGAGATAGTGTCTACTATCCATTGTGACAATCTCTGCTCTGACCGTGCACCCTCAAAGCAAATGAAGAGCTGTTCCAAAGCGGTGGAATGCTCTAAATAAAACCTTAGGGCCCTAATTTGGCAGAGCAGATTTGCGTCTTTTTTCGTCTTGAGACGAGGGAAGAGCTGATAGTGAAATAACCTGTGCTCTGAACAGAGTGGAGAGCAATTTGGGTATATAACCATGTCTTAGCTTGAGGACGACTCTGGAGTCGTTAGGCCCAAACTCGAAACAGGAAGCGCTCATAGAGAGTGCATGTAAATCACCTACTCGCTTGACTGAAGCTAGGTGCCAGCAAGAAAGCAGTTTTTAGAGAACGGTGCTTCAAGCTCACCGACTGAAGCGGTTTGAATGGGGAACCTTTCATGGCCTCTTAGACCGTGGAAAGGTCCCATATAGGAACCGAAGGGGGTCGAGGTGGGTTAAGCCTCCTAGCCCCTCTGAGGAAGCACACAACGAGGTCTCTTCTCCTCATTGACTGTCCGGCCACATGAGCGCGAGAGGCTGCTATGGCTGCCACATATACTTTGAGCATGAAGGGGGAATGACCTGCGTCCATCAGCTCTTGAAGGAAGGAGAGCACTTCTTTCACTTCACACTAGTGTGGGTCCAGGTTTCATGCAGTACACCAGCCTGAGAACAATGCCCATGAGTAAAGCCGCCTGGTTGAGGGAGCTCTAGCTTCAGAAATAGTATTCAGCACCCTTTTAGGGAGGTTCCCGGGTATCAGTTTATGGGCCACACATGAAGGGACCACAAGTCGGGACATGGATGCCCGAGCTTCCCCTTCGCCTGCGTCAGGAGGCCTCTCCTCAGCGGTATCGGCCATGGGGCTGTGTCTAGCAGCTGAATCAGTTCGGAGAACCATAGCTGGTTCTTCCGTAGCGGGGCTATTAAAAGCACTGCACACTTCCGTTTGATGACCTGAGGTAACATCGCAATCAGAGGCAAAGCATACAGCGTGTGGCTGGGCCTCTTGGAGAAGAATGTTGGGCAATGAGCATTGTCTTCTGAGGCGAAAAATGCATTGCCGAAAATGCTCCAAATCAGCTAAACCATCTGTGAGTGAACAGACCATTCCCCTGGGGGAATGTTGCCTCTGGATAGCATATCCGGACCCTGGTTCAGAATGCTTAAGAATGCCCTTAGCGAGCACAGGTTGAGTCCATAAAAGGAGATGTTTCACCAGGGTGGACTCAGGTTAAACAACCAGCACACCATGGCGAAACATCTACTTTCATGGATTGATATATGATTTATATTGGATACCACCGACATAGTCCATTTGGACCAGGATGTCCAAATATGAATGGGAGGAAAGCTTTTAGCTTTCATCTCTAGACAGTTTATGTGCAGCCGTTTCTGACCAAAGACCGGAGACGGGCCTGCCGAGATCACTTTCCATTTCGAGACTGTGCCCATACTCACACCCGACTGGTACCAGTCGGTTGCTTTCCAAGGAGCCAGGGCTTTGGTACCAGGGTTGCCAGGTTTTCACAACAAAACTCAATTGCAACTCAAAACTAGCCCAAAACAAGCCCAATCGGGTTTTTAGAGGTTCCCTGGTCAAAAAATGCATTCCGGGGGGTAAAATAAATGTTTTTTGGCAGGGTTCCCTGCTAAATCGAGCATTTTCGGCGCTAAATATAACATAATTGGTGTCACTTCTACCCGCGGACATTAATCAGCCTGCGGCAATGGTGTTAAAGTAGCCCAATTCCGTGGGAAAACCGTGGACTTGGCAACACTGTTTGATACAGCCATGGTTCACTTTGATGCGTAACTGGCCCGATCGCCACACACGGGCTTTCAAGATTCTGAATTAGCGCATCATAAGTGCTTTGTGCAGAAGAAGGAATCCGCCGTCCTCAGAGCTGTAGGGCAGGAGCTAGTTCTGCTGGAGGCTTGTCATCAGTGGTGACTTCACAATACCGAAGATCAGCGAAGATTGAGTCTGCTGAAGAAGATTAAATCTGAATCCTATGCCGTAACATGGGCTTTTATAGCTTAGATATGCAAATTTAGGCAATGTTTGATGTGCTTTTGGGCATGAAGCGACCCGATTGGTGCACGCCTCAGCCGCCTCGCAACACAGCTAATCAGCACGCTAGTACGCTCTGCCTGGGTCTGGTGTGCAGGTTTTACATTATATAAAATGATAAGGATAATTTTTGGCTTCATATTCTCGAGAAAATGAGTTTTCCCATAGTGTAGCTAGCTATGCAAAATAAGAGAGTTCTCTCAAAAGGAAACTGTCGTTTTCTGCCACCAGGTAGCCAAACACAAAATACGTCTATAAACTGGTTATTCAAAATGATTAGAAATAAATTCAGGGATTAGTTTGATAGGTAGTGTAGAACATATTGCATTGGTCATGCCTTCCCTAGTATACAAATAAAATCTTAAATTATTAATTTCATACCCTCATTGGGGGCTGAGCCCCCCTAATTTTGAGATCATAGAATTGCCCCAGATTCACGCCACATTTAGCATTGGTGAAATGAGCACTGTGAATGTGACCAGTCAGGATATTCTATATATTTCAGAAAGTACATGGTGTACACTTATATCAACTGCAGTCTTTTGATTAGCTTTGGTTGTGTGGGCTAATTAAAGTTTAGGGCTTTTTTTACCCTCTAGGCTTACCCTTAAAAATAGCAGAATATTAAACTTTGCCGGGCAACTAGTGTCCCACATTGTTTTTTTCTGTGGACATGAGGACAGGTTTCTAAGGGATAATACTTAATCCGGAATTTTCATCTGGTGGACAATAAAACAAGAAACCACCCCAAAAAAAACAACAACCGGTGGCCAACTGCATAAAAAGAGCTTAAAACCACTCATAAAACCTAGGTTACCTCATAGCAATTCCCTGATCTTCAAAAATGTAGTTGCTACATACATTCAGACATGCATGCTCACAATAGAAATATTATATACTCTACAGCAGATGTCAGTGTTACACAAATGTTTTGGGCATGAAGACATTACCTCTTCTGCAGGTATATCCCTCACTGCTGGATAAGGGTTTGTGTGTGTGTGTGTGTGTGTGTGTGTGTGTGTGTGTGTGTGTGTGTGTGTGTGTGTGTGTGTGTGTGTGTGTGTGTGTGTGTGTGTGTGTGTGTGTGTGTGTGTGTGTGTGTGTGTGTGTGTGTGTGCGTGTGTGCGTCTTTAGAATTGGTACTTTTAATATACATGTAGTTCATTACGAAGTAAACTGCTACCAATGTGATGCTTTTAGAACTCCTTCCAACAAAGTTCAACTTTCATTTGGACCTGAAATAGTCATGTCAGCGTAACTCAGAATTAAAAACACATGCATAAACCAAGCCATTTAACGAAATGACTAACCTTTAGTTCTCCTCATTATCTGACTTGATATTAGTCTGACTGAGCCTCTGCTTGAACCCAGAGATCATGATGGATGTGTTGCTCACATTCTGTGGTGGAACAGTCAGCGGTTCATGCCAAGGAGCAGCTTGCCCTCTGCAGACAAATAACTGATGGTTATGAAAACACTCAGGAGTTTTATTATATAAATGCTGTGTTATGCTGATCTTTGTTTGTTGTCAGTGAATTATGTTCACAAAAAATAGTCATTCATCTGCAGACTATCAGTTTATGTGTGTCTGGTGTGATTATTTTGGATGGACATGATAACAGATCAAAGAGCATGACCATATGTCATGCCCTGTACAGTTATTAATTATGAACATTCAAGTGAGGCAAAATACAGGGGCTGTGAAGTGACGGTATAGCAAGGGAAATTCCTGGCTTGGTTACACACCGCTGTCTGCCGCAGGGAAGACCTTATTCAACCTTGTCTAAGAGATTTCCCATCAGTATTGCTCATGTCCCTCATTACATGCTCCCCATAGCTGGGCTGCATCCTCAAACGAATACTGGAAATGGCGTGGGATTCATCAGGCTGGATAATGGGTATGGATACGGTTCAAGACTTTGATATTCGGCTCTCCTCATGTGCATCTGTTGCTTAATCTGGCTCCAAACCTCCAGCTGAGCTGTCACCATGAGCCTAGAGTGCTCACTTGTTTGATCTTCTTCAGTTAGTGCACCAAGAACATCAGGCTTGTCTTTTCTGGAAGTTCAGAACAGTATTCAAGAATGAGTAGTTCCTGTAAGATAGTAAACTGACAAAGGCTGCTTTCTCCTTCACATTCCACACTAGTTTAACACTCGTTCCAAACTTGTCCAAATACCATGTACAATAAAAATACTTTTTTTCACTTTCACAAATTCTAGAGGTTTTAAGTAACAAAAAGTTGCTGGGTTGTTGCAGTAGTCTTACCAATTTTCCACTGGGGCTAGTGCAGAAGCCGTGCCCAATCTGTTATCGGATTGTGCTTTAACACAAAAACGGTCTCTAACAAGGGAATCTGTGACCTAGGTAGGTAGAGCTTTCACTACAGACCAAATCAGTGGAAACATGAACTAATAGTATGAAGTGACATAAAAAATACGGGTTCTTCAGTATCTATGTAACTTGTCTGACTTGGCCAAGCATATCTTGCTCTGCACTTGAGGTGCACCTGCAGTCTTGTGGCCTTCTTCATGAACATCTTTGAAGTCCATGCAGTGTGCTCTTTTTGAAATAATTCTGATTTTGACATAATCAGTGTTTGATTTTGCTAAGGGACACATTTCTGTTTAGCCAAAGTGGGCAGAGATGTCTCGTACTTGTGTGCACAGTGCAGATAACTTCAAATGGAGCAAACAGAGCCAATCAATGCTTGCAGACTATTGCTGGACAGTGACAAGATATGCTCCATTTAATGAATACAAGAGACAAGCCAAGAAGCGCTGAGTAGACACTGAATAGGACTAAAATATGTACATAATAGTACATAATTTTTGCCTTTTATTTCATAATTTATTTTTAATTTTTATAAACCTTTTGGTGATTTTTAAAGTTACATTTATAGGACAGGTGACAGGTACTATCTAAACAATATACACTATATTGCCAAAAGTATTGGGAAACCCCTCCAAATGATTGAATTCAGGTGTTCCAATCACATCTATGGCCTCAGGTGTATAAGATGAAGCAGACTACTTCTACAAACACTTGTGAAAGAATGGGTCACTTTCAGGAGCTCAGTGAATTCAAGCGTGGTACTGTGATAGGTTGACACCTGTAAAAGAAGTCCATTAGTGAAATTTCCAAACTGCTAAATATTCCATGGTCAACTGTTAGTGGTATTATGACAGTGTGGAAGCAATTGGGAACAACCGCAACTCAGCCACAAAGTGATAGGGCACATAAAAACCACAGAGCGGGGTCAGCGCATGCTGAGGCGCACAGTGCACAGAAGTCTGCAACTTTCTGCAGAGTCAATAGCTACAGATCTCCAAACTTCGTGTGGCCTTCAGAATAGCTCAAGAACAGTGCGTAGAGAGCTTCATGGAATGGGTTCCATGGCCGAGCAGCTGCATCCAAGCCTTACATCAACAAGTGCAATGCAAAGCATCGGATGCAGTGGGGTAAAGCACGCCGCCACTGGACTCTAGAGCAGTGGAGACGTATTCTCTGGAGTGACCAATCATACTTCTCTGTCTTGCAACCCGATGGACGAGTCTGGGTTTGGCGGTTGCCAGGAGAACTGTACTTGCTTTACTGCATTGTGCCAAGTGTAAAGTTTGGTGGAGGGGGGATTATGGTGTGGGGTTGTTTTTCAGGGGTTGGGCTTGGGCCCTTAGTTACAGTGAAAGGAACTCTTAAAGCTTCAGCATACCAAGACATTTTGGACAATTTCATTCTCCCAACTTTGTGGGAACAGTTCAGGGATGGCCACTTCCTGTTCCAACATGACTGCGCACCAGTGCAAAAAGCAAGGTCCATAAAGACATGGATGAGCGAGTTTGATGTGGAGGAACTTGACTGGCCTGCACAAAGTCCTGACCTCAACCCGATAGAACACCTTTGGGATGAATTAGAGCGGAGACTGCGAGCACGGCCTTCTCGTCCAACATCAGTGCCTGACCTCACAAATGTGCTTCTAGAAGAATGGTCAAAAATTCCCATAAACACACTCCTAAACCTTGTGGAAAGCTTTCCCAGAGGAGTTGAAGCTGTTATAGCTGCAAAGGGTGGGCCAACTCCATATTAAACCCTATGGATTAATAATGGGATATCATTAAAGTTCATGTGCATGTAAAGGCAGGCATCCCAAAACTTGTGGCAATATAGTGTACATGGACAAAGTGTAAAAACTTAAATATTTTGGAAACAGTAGCCAACAAATTGTCATATTTTGATTCAGCAAATAATAAATACATAATATAAAACAACTCTGAAGCAGATGACTTCTAAAAAAATTGTAGATTGTGTAATTTAAAATAGTAAAAAGTTTTGTAAATAAAAAAAAAAAAACTGATTCTGGCTTCACTTGACACTTGGTGCACGGCAAGTTGCCAAATGTAAACATATGCCCTGTTCTATTTCTGACACAATCTGCACGGTTGTGCTACCGACAACAGGACAAACGGATTTGGAATGTTCGCTTTGTGTCCAAGGACGCACAAGTGTCAGTGTCTGTTGGTGTAGGTCGGGTTTGTTTTTACCCAACTAAATGTTCAATCAGCATTTGTTGGTGTCTGTTGGGCCAGTGTGAACGTGACAGTTATTTTTCATAAAATTCAAAATATCCAAAGTGCGCGCCCAGAAAGACGTGTCTCAGATAGCACGTGAATACTAAATTGAGCTCTCTTTCACATCTTCTTGCATTTGAACTGACAAATTCACACAAAATGCCTGTCTCGATGAGTATCTTAGTAAACATAGTCGGTTATATGTTAAGGGTGTACTCACACACTAGCCACAGTTGCCTTGTATCATGCCCTGTTGCCATTGTCCCCCCTCCCCACTGGCCCGCACTCACATTGCACTTAACGTCTCGGGCTGGAGCACGCTCACGTCATTTACTTTTTGTTATTTCACTAATAGATTGTCTAATAAATGTGTCATTTATACCGTGCAATGATTTTCACTTGGATGTTCTGTGTAGAGGAATTAGAGGAATTCTTAAAGTGACAGCAGCCTAATACTACTTTTAGACCTACCTGAAAAGCACTTTTATTTCATTTTTTTGCGTACTTAGTTCTATTCTGTGTTATTGCTTATAATTGGCATTGCTTTAAATTATGTATTCTTATTTTACTACTGACTGTTTGCTTGTCTTTAATAATGTTTTAAATTTATATTAGTGGCGCTAGGAGGTTTAGCTGTGGTATCAAAATTGGAATAGACAATTATGATGTTTACTGTTATCTATTTTGGTGTCATAAATCTGTATCTGTATTGTTTTTGAAAAACAGTATCATGGCCGGTAAAAACTATTTATGGCCAGTACATTTCCAACCATTGGCAGCTGTGGCAAAAAAGTTAGTTTTAGGCACCGGTTGCAGACCATTTTCTTTTTCAAGTAGTTACAAGTTTTATCTCGTAAATATTTGGCGTATGTGCACCTTAAACAAACATCCCCCCAAGAACATCTCAACACTTCCAGCGCCTCCTGATGTCCACTGAACGCCCACTACTACTTGAGAAGTAGTGTATGCTGTGTTACATGACCAAAGTGTGGACTTGTGGTCAAGGTGGGCTGTCAACTGTTATGTTCAATCTAATGCTTCGACAACATAAGCAAATCTGTCCGCGTGTTCTGTAGAGCATAGCCAACCCTTCTCCTGAAAGGCTACTTTCCTGTAGATTTTAAGTCCAGTCCTGGATTCCAATACACAAGCCTGTAAATTGATTGGCTGGTTCAGTTGGGTTTGCTTAGGGTTGGACTCTACAGGAAAGTAGGCCTCAGGAGCTGGGTTGACTACCCCTGCTTTAGCATTTTCTCAAGTAATGCAGCATCTTCTTTTATAAATCAGTTGGTGGTTTGCAAATCCAGACTTGCCTAATTTCTACACAGTGGTAACATTTAACCGTTTTCAAAGCTGCAGCTTTGAGGTCCTTCTTCAGTTGTGGTTTGAATGTTGAAGCCCCTCCTGTCTGTCCATGGTGAAAGTCACAATTCTTGCGTGATTCTCTCTAATTAGGATAGGCATCCTATTACCTCTCTTTAGTGAAGAAGGTGCAGAACTATCTGGATCCAGCAAGGGTGTGATTTTTATAGGCCTATAGCATTGCAGCATGACATCACTTCCTAATCGTATTGGTTTTGAGGCCTCTTTTGCGGTGTTAGGTGATGAGGATATACCACCTTTGAGAAAATCGCCATATTATTTGAGATCACAATAACAAACTATGGTAAGCTTTCTTAAAACACAGCTACATATTTTGAACAATAACGGCATTTGAAACCTGTTTAAAAACAATCATTGCATTTAATTTTTGGATTTGATCTGAAATAACACTTAAAGGTGCAGTGAGCAATTTATGAGAAACACAGTTGAAACTGAGCACCAAAACAAACATATAGCCAATCAGCAGTAAGGGGCGTATACACTCATTAGGGGGGAGGTGCCTGTGATGCATAGCGTGTTAGTGAATTTGGGGGCGGAGCTATCAAGATAGGGGTGTGATCCTTTTGGGTAGGCGCATGTTTGTTTTGGTTTGTTTTTAACCTCATTAACGTAGCTTTTAACAAGTCTCTTTTCACTTCATGCTTTTTGTCTGTTCCTTTAAGACTGTTGCTATACTCTGACATTACACATTCTCTGCCATCTGTATCTTGGCCAGCAGCTCATTCTTGGTTTCGTCTTGGCGTTCTCTCTCTCTTTAATTGAAGTCTGTGCAGAGACTAACACTCCAGCTGCACACATCTCCTGCTGCAGCGTTACATAATCAAACCACAAGTGGCAGTCAGAAGTTTGGTTTGTTGTCCAGACCTTTTCATTAAAACACTTGTCTTGTTTCTCCCTGCTCTTTTCATTGGCACAAAAACTGGCTAACGGCATGCATTTTTGCAGCTTTGACAGGTCTAATCATGGACCCGCTGGAAGGGTGTGCGCGAGGAGAGATAAAAGACTGCAAGGGGACTCTGTTGTCCACAGTGAGCTCACGCATTAGATGAGACTCCATGTTTCCTTAGTCAAGGACTTTCTGTTGTCCTTTTTTTGTTGTTTTTTTTAAATTTTGTGAGCAGAAAAGGGCCATTGGGACTCCCTGAAGATGTAAAGTAGCACGTGATGGGTTTTAATCCAAAGCTCTGAGACGTCTTGAATTGAATCACAGCTGCACACCCCTCAACTACACCATCACTGAAAAATCTGGAACTAAAGCATTACATGCACATATAGTAAATATACTGTACATGGACACATAACCTCCATTGAGGATTGGCACAACTGATGAAGAACTGACTTACAAATGAGGAAAAAATGCATGCAATTTATCATAAAGGAGCTGAATAGCAGTGTAACATTATCAAATGACAAGAGTAGAGGTTAACTCTTGACAAAAATAATAGTAAAACAATTGCGCTTGAATTCATGTCAGGATATCTGATATTAATAGAAAAGCATTTATGTAAAAGATCAATCCAAACGGAATGTTTAATAGCAAACATGTTGATGATAAGCACACCGACTGTCAGTCCATTAAGTGATTAGAGTCACAAAAAGCAATCTATTCAGCGTAATGAAGCATCTCCTCCATTGACATCCATAAAAAAGACCTCTTGTCTCCTCGCCAAAGTACCGCAGAATTACTTTTTTTTTTAAACCTTGAAGGATCCCTCTTTAACAATAAACCAGGGTTAAAAGCATTGTGTAATAACTGTGAAATATTGCTGAAACCAATGCATAGACTGTATAAAAATATGGACGTAGTGTCCGTGACGTCACCCATAGGATTCTGAAGAGCAGTTTTGAAACGTAAAGTAGGGGCGGGCTGGCCGTTGCCATCTTGGCAGCGCGTCACTCCCGGATAACAGGAAATGGTCAAAGAGGCGGGACGTGGGCGGAGCTGAGGTGACGTGGTGACTAACAGACAGCAGACAAACGGCTATCCACCTGTCACTCAACAAGGCACAGCCCTTAATTATGCAGAGCTTTATGGATTTATATAATGCAAATGAATGAGTTATAAAACAATTCACCCTCCTCACAGTTGTCATGAAGGGCAAAATTAACTGTATAGACCAAAAACAAATTTGTACCAGGCTATAAACATGTTTTATTCTGCTGTAAGGTTGGGCATTTTAACATGGGGCTCAATGAGATTCTGCTTCCTTCTGAAGCCTGTCCCTCATGGCCAGTCGATGAATTACAGTTTAAGTCACTTCCGTATTGGCTTCAAGAGAGGCTGTCGCTTGATACAATGTTATGACAACAATCTAAAACAGACCCTAACAATAGAAAAATATGTTAAGAAGGTTAACAAGTGTAGTATGAATAGATTCAAATTTTTTTATTCTGTTTAGTAAATTTAACTATACTACTCTATTTAACCCTTAAATGCGTGAATGTTTCGCCAATCATTATTACATATTCGGGTCTTTAGCGACCCGGATCTATGTCTAACCCGTATGGATCTTTACCTGATGCGATAATATAAAACTCTCCTGATATTAGAGTAAAAATGACAGAAGAATAAAATAAAGCATATTATGTTACCCTTTGGAGCTTGGAAGGGGTTCGGTTTGAGCAGATGTTTTATACCATCATCACTGTCCTCGGCAGAGCTCATTTCCCAGTACATTCAGCATCTGGCTCATATGATCTCAAACATTTTCTCAAAACTATCATTTTCAACATCTTCAAAATCCATCTTTTGATCACTGACAGCTTCTTCACCAGATCCACCATCAATTAACAGTGACACTAATATTTGATAGTGTTCAGTACTTGCTTTGCAGTAAATCACTGAGCCATGTCATGTTTTGCTGATAATACTACCTTCTTTTTTTGTTTTCTGCCTGTGGTAACTATGAGTGAAACGTCACTACACCATGTGGATAAAGGTGAATTGCACTTATTCAGTCATCAAAGATTCAATTATTGTTGTGCAGAAAAAATATACTTACACTGTTACACATATCGGGTCGTTAGTGACCCTGTACAATGCTTTACATAAAAATGAATGCGAAAACAGGCATTCCTTTATAATTGTATTATTTGTTTCTTGTTATATTGTTTATAATGAATTGATTGTGGCATACTAAGAAGGTTGATGTCTAACTTAATTAATGAGAAAGAGGGTAGTGAAGGACGTCCCCGGGACACTAAAGACCCAAGGTATGCATTTAAAGGGTAATGACTATTCTTTATTTTTTTTGGATTTTTTATCATTACATTTTTCATTTTCTCTTTCATTTAAATACCCATACTGTTAACCAAATCATACTACCGGTCTGCCTGATAATGTTATTTTCTCTTTTAAGGAATGTTAATTGATTTGTTTATCGGTTACACAACACAGTCTAGTCAAACTGGTTGACGATGGTTTTACACATTGTCAATACACCATAATTGCTTCAGCATCTGGAATCATTAGAATTTGCAGAATCTGGTATGTGGAGTTTATTTGGATTGCTGGGATAAATCTGCCAGTGTCTGTGAGATTGGTAGGTCTTTAAAGCCCTCACCGGAGACAGCTGTGCCGCAGACCTGTGGTGTTTCTTCAGTGTGTACACAAACATGTGTTCACTGTTGTGGAGAGTTTCGATATTTTAGAGTCAATGTAGCCTGCATAGAAACACCAATGATACCTGAAAAGACTGCATAATTTCAACTGTTGCAATACCTGGCACTTTCTAGGAAAACAGGAGAGAGTGAATCGGGTATGGCCTGCTGAACAATGAAATGATTCTAAACATGGATAGTTGCAATGGGATATGCGCTAATGAAAGGGACTTGTGCTGTCTATCTGCATTAAAACAATTACAGCCAATAGTAAAACGGAGAAAGGAAGAAAAACAGAACAAAATAGAGTTTGCTGCTCACTCAAGAGAAAAAATAAATGGGAGTTCCCATTGGGTTGTGTTTACATTCCAGCCGGTTGTGTCGTATTTTCCATGAGGTTCACGCGAGGATAATTGGTGGCGCAATGGGTTGCAGATGTTGGTTACACCTTTATCCTATGGGCCCCTGGGTGCCCACTCTGGTTTTGTCACTCGGCTCCACCATGCTTCAGAGAATTTAACCGACGACCTCTGACACGTCCTTCAACTCCTCCCATGCACAGTATTCACCATGTGATAACATAAAACACAGTTTAATCTAGTACAATATAACACTAATATTTCACAGCTCAACCCCCCAAACACAGAAAACTGCTCATTACCTCACAATACCATATGGAATCATTTGTAAATGGTGAAGTGTTTCTTTCAATAGGCGTATGCAGGGAAGCCTGTGAATTTTGATTGGTTATTAAGGCTTATTAAGGTTATTAAGGATATTGTCTGCAATCTTGGCATGAATACAAATTTCAAATGAGATTTGTCTCACAAGTTGAGGTATTTATCTTTGGATGTGGATCATCAGTTCAGATTTTGGAGCTGGAAGTATCCATTAAAAACAGTTTAGTTTTGAGATAGTTTAGTGTTAATGTTACAATGGTGCAGGTTTTAATGTAAATAGTCAAATTCGCTCTTTTAACAGTTCATGACCCTGACATTTATAAAACACATTTACAATATTTATTAAATATATATAATATAACATTTCAGAATATTTACTGCAGTGGTTCTATAGACGTCAACTTTCATTTAAAGTTCAAGAAAGCAATAAAGCTACTTCACGAGTTCACACTTACAAATAATCAGATAGTAAAAAGTATGCATATTTGGCGTGCTGTCCGAGTAGAGGGCTCCAAGCTCGGTATTTGGCCCGAACCCAGAGTACTCCCCCCGTATCTCTGGTTAGGAAAGTTACCAGGTGAGTGTGAGGAAGACGGGGTGGTGGAGGGATGCTGAAAACCTGGTGAGTTGACTGGGTGTTTATATAATCCTCCACTTGTGCTGATTGGGTAGACATGTTGATTACTGATTACTGACAGCTGGTTGGAATGACATGATGATTGGATAGATCATTTGAACATGTTCCTCACGAATTTTGTTAATAAAACATAGCTAATATATTGATGCTAGTTGCCTAGTCTCTTATATAGGACGATTGTAGTTCAAATATTGCTGACTATGTAAGATGTACTTGAACCACAGAAATGCTACTTGTCCAAAGAGTTGTCATCGCCAGTATTTTCAGGAGAAAGTTTAAAGTCAGACAAACATCAGCCTCTCCCATGTGTGCAATGATTAATTGCTGGGTGGTAAGAAGCTTGACATTGGGAGTTAATTCACTTAAGTCTCTGAATCCATTGCCTCATCAGCTGTCACAATTTTAAGTGCTTTGTGTGAGGTTCTCAGTTATGTGTCGGTTTGGCCCCACTGCTGCAGAAACTATATGAATTACTCTTTAAAAAAGTGTTGTTGCAGTGCCATAGTACAGTGATGGTAGCAATTGGTAAGCCCATGGTAATTAGCCTACCATAGTAGGCCTACTGAAGGATTGCCTTATTCATGTACCATGGTATTTGCTACTCCAAGGTACTCCAAGGAGCCTGATTACACGAAAATGCGTATCAATAATACGAGTGTGCAATGTTGTGGAATGTATACGCCAAAATGAGTTTTGGTGTGTATATGGTACGCAGTTTTTCACGTGCATTATACGCGCTTTACGCCGTATTATACGCACATACCCCCCACCCCCATCCTACCCAAGAGCGTGTCATATTCACGGCATAAAGTGCGTATCATATGCAAGTGAAAATCTGCGTATCATATGCACGCCAAAATGAGTTTTGGCGTATACATTCCACGGCATGGCACACTCGTAATATTGATATGCAATCTCATGTGATCGTGTTGAAAAGAAATATGTGGAGAAAAAAAAAATTGCCATGGTACTTTTTGGTGCTTTTTTGATAGTGTACACTTTACTGATGTGAGGGCAGAAGGGCATAACACAGCATATGTAGGCAATTAAATTACACTGATAAAGCTTTGTTCCAAAGCGAATAATAATAGTGAGCTACTGGAATGCACTAGGGAATGCAAACCTTAGGAATAATGCCATATTTGCCTGATCCCTATCTTAAAAATAAATCAAGGTGCAGAGCAGACACAATGAGGCCGTTGGATCTGAGCTGTTATTAGGTCGTCCTTTGCTGTACTCGAGCATCAGAGAGGTTATAAATTGTCATTACTGTTTCCAACCTTTAGCATTGGGAGATCAACTGTACTGAGGTGCTGATCCTTCCAGGGTGATGCACTTTTTATATTTGGTCTCTTTTTCTATGACCCCATTCTATCTATTCATCTAGCTCTTTTCCATCTCCCATTCCATAGCACTTTAACATGGATTCCCCATGGAAGCTGATCTTTGAGCCGTCACTGAATATTTTTAACCTCTTTGTGGCAGGGGCAGATGGAAACCCAGCTATCATTTGAATACATGGGCAGCTGAATCATCTATCTCTTTATTTTCTTCTACTATATAGGGAAATTGGATGTGTGGCAACATGTGTCTAATGTTTCCATCAGAAGGTCATGGTTAGTCTTGCACATGTACCATTTAGTCTGTTATGTCTAATGAAGCTTGAGTGCACATTGTGTGAAAATAGCTATGGTCTTATCAAGTAGCACATTCCCCTCCCTTTTACTGAATGCGCTTTGACATTTTTACACCTAATAAGACACTATAAAATTATAGAATTATAATGGCTAATGTTTTCCAAAAGTCAAATTCTTCTCTGCTTTGGCTTTCAATCTATTATGGACAGAATATTGAATGCAATAGAACACATGAAAGATGGCAAAGGCATATTCAAAGTTTAAATCTTTTCTACAACACTTACTTGACCTTGTGTTCTCCTGAAAACATTACAGGTATCAGCACACTTGAATATTCATGCTGTATAGTCTCATGAGAGGGCCATAAGTGCTTTATGTAAAATGCTGGAGTTCTGTGCAACTCTTTACATAACCATGATATTCACAAAAGAGCATTGTCAGGGATCGTGCTGGGAAGTGAGGACCTAAAGGCAGAGATGCACTTAAATGTTCTTTATTTAGAAAATAAAAGATAAACTAAAACTACCATGTGTGGTTAGGGGTTATTCACTGGCAGTATAAGGGCACATATCCAAAGGCAGAGCTTTCCCTAACTTTTTTTCCCCTCGTTCTAAAAAATAAATAAAAATAAACATGGCATCATCTCAGGAAATATCTGTGTACACACGAAACCACTGAAACTCAAAGCGATGTAGTATACATGCCAGACCAGTATGTGGTACTGTAATTCTGCCACAAGAGATTAGAAGAATTGGAGGATGCTCATGCGTTGTCTGAGGCCCTGTCCCACATGGCACACTTCATATGAACTTTCGGTCTTGTGGACATACAATGGCTGCCCCGTGCGCGTGTCCATTAAGTCCACTAGACCTTAGCATGTCCCATTTGTCATTTTAGGTCTCAAAAGTGTGCTCGCGAGCACCCCCTTTGCGGTCGATATGTGCCCTCGATGCGCACTTCTGTGGAGCCTGCACTGGTGGCGAACTTCTTCCCAACAGTCAGAGCGGCATTACGTCATGAAATTGCGGACTTGTAGGAAGACCGCAAGGGTTTAGGATGCCATTTGGGACAGGGCCTGACTAGGGTCGAGATGTGGGGTGATGACATCATCATTTCACAAAATATACAGATTGGCTGTACACATGAAAAACTAAGGGTGTTGTTTTCAGATGTATCCACTTTGGGACCCAGTTTAAAAAAATAGTGGTTTCAGGCTCCCAAAACGCTGGATCTGTCTGGACGACATGCACATACGATACAAAATGTTTGCGTATACAGCTGAACACGTCTCCATGTGTACGGGGCCTAAATAAGAGAGCACATTAGGAGGGTACCAAGGAAGGACAGGTGTGGCAAATAAACCAATAATCAGATAACAAGAAGGGAGAGGTTAGACAATAGTGGGGTTAGAGAACACATGGCACATAGAAACATGACAAACCATGTGCACACACCAAACATAAAAACAGGAGCACACAGCCAGAAAACACAATCACAAAACAGCTTAAACAAAACATGACATTAACACACAGCCAATGAGAACACTCATAAGCCACGCGTTCAATCTAAACATAACATGAAAATGAAACATCTAATGCAATGAAAACACAATGCTACACAGGTTATGACAACACATGAATGTCTGCCAAATTAAAACATCAACCAGGCGCGAGACAAGAGCACATGGCAAGTGAGTGAACATTCAACCTGTACACTCATACCAAGAGACGAAACATGGAGCATTAATGGCCGAACCCGACATGGAACCGAAACCGAATTAGACAGGGATCCGAACACCATTCTCCGCACATGAAACAAAACACACGGACAAGAAAGTGCACGGCTCGAGAACACGCCAAGCCTCACATTCACACATAGACAAAATGATACATGAGTGTCAGGGCTCTGTTACAAGTCCGAAGCACAGACAGAACCCTAACAAGCATTACATTTAACCTTCCAGCACAAATCATCCTTTGCCATGATCAAGAATGTTCCAAGAATGTTTTACGTTTAATGGAAAGTCAATTAATCATAAGAAAAGCTTGAATTAAAATAATCAAAAGGCCCTTATTTATGTCTTGGTATGTTACACAATACTTATCTGATCGCATGTGGTTGTGTTTAACATTCCCTATTCTCATCTCCAATTCCCTTGATTCTATTTATCTCTCCAAGGTTTCTCTCCACCGAATGAAGTTCTTTATCTAAATGTCCTTGATGCCTCTCGCAAGTGCAGCCAGGGGCCGCCTTCCCTTTGCCGAAAATCCTCTAAAAGCAGCCAAGAACTCCCGAAGGAAGCTCTTCAACCTCCAAAAATAGATAAAAGGGTCAAAGGGCACAGGAAAACTTTAAAATGATGACAGAGTGGCCATTCTCAAAGGTTAAATGTGATGGAGCTCTTCCTCTTCTTAAAATCTCCCTTTTGTTCATATTACTGTGAAGTATTGTGCACAACTGAGAAGTAACAGGTCACTCTTCAAAACTGAAGTCAGGTTGTCTCACCAAAGCCTCATAATCATTTGGAAATCAAATTACTGTGGATTTGAGATAAGGCTGCATAACAAGGGTAGATAACCCTGCTCCTTGAGGGCTACCTTTACTCAGATTTCAGTTCTATCCCTGTTCCAACACACCTGCTTGATATTTTCAAGAAATCCAGGACACCTTGATTATCAGTTTGAGGTGTGTTCGTTTAGGGTTGGAGCTTAACTTTGCAGGACAGTAGCCCTGCAGTGGTAATATACTGATAGCACTTGTATAAGGCCCATCTCATGATCGTTCTGACTTTTAAGCTCTTACTTCGTTTTACACTAGCTCAGTTCTAAAACCTAGTGAGCAGTTTTCCTGTCTCCTGCTTACAAATGTAGTAAATAACTACATTTCACCTGTTTTTACGTTATGCACACTACAACTGCTTTGTGATGCTTCTCCTGACCTACAGAGTTGTCATCTTTCTTGAGTGTAAATGCTATTACTTTCTGACCTCATGGCATATCCCTTCGTTGGCCACGAAGCTTGTTCCTAGTGGTCAATCTTGTTTGTTTTGATGCACTTGTTCATGTTTGGAGACAACCAGTTTAAATATGCTAAGACCAACACACCACCTCAATTTTGCCATAGAGTGTTGCTAAGGTATCTCAGTTTCAGAAATGAGTACGGAGTGCTTCATGGCCTTTTTTACTTTGTTTCCAGACGCCGACACCCAGTCCTCACGTTTTTCAAATAACTTCAGTGTTAACTTTCAGTACAAGGTCTGTGTCAATATTCTGGCAGTTGTACAGCACCGCCCCGGCTCCTCACTGCTTATGTCAACTCCTCTGTAGACCTCACCCAGAAAATACTACAGCAGCCCAGTTCCTTTGGATAACTCTCAGAGAGCTGGGCTACTAACATGGAGAAGAAACCCATTAATCTTGAAGATGTTTCTGAAAAGCATTAAATGTGCTTGATCTGATCTGGCAGTCATTTTGATTAATCGAGGGCCAGCTGGCATGGGCGCCTTATTTTTTGGCCCTTGATGCAAAGGAAGTCTTAGGAGAAACATCAGAATGGAGAAGGTTAAGAGCTCTTCCAGCATTCACTTAATCATAAGGCTACACCAGAGTCACACATACACCCTATAAATGTCTATGCAATTATTCATCAACACAATACAGCCAGCAGGCCATATTGAACAGACCATCTGTGTGTTAACAATGAGTGCTAAGTTTTGGCGTTCTACAATGCAAGGTCCCTTTCGACAACACTGCTAAATTGGATTAATAATCACATCTTTTCTACATTTTTGGTTGGTATAAGTGGCCATGTGCTGACAGACCAGACAGAGAGCATCTAAGGAAGGACCTAACTAAGGACACTCAAGATGCCTTTGGGCCTGTGAGTCACTGTGAGGCACAGACTGAAAATTAAGTCATTCTTTACCGAGAAGCTTCAGTGATTCTGGATAATTGAGTCAGTAAGCTGAACTCAAGAACCAGATCAGTATAACCCTTAAACGCATACTTCGGGTCAGACACCAACCTTCTTAGTATTCCTCAATCAATTCATTATTAACAATATAACAAGAAAAAAATATAGAATTATAAAAGAATGGCTGTTTTCCCATTCATGGTTTTGTAAAAACTGTATAGGAGAGGTCATTAGTGATGACTGAACAAGTGCAATTCACCTTTATTCCATAAGGTGACAATGTCTAATACACAATGACATTTCACTCATAGTTACCACAGGCAAAAAACAAAAGAATAGGAAGTATCATCAGCTAAACTTGACATGGCTCAGTGATTTACTGCAAATGCGTTTAAATATTAGTGTCACTGTCACTTGATGATGGATCTGGTAAAGAAGCTGTCAGAGATTGAAATATAGATTTTGAAGATGTTGAAAATGATAGTTTTGAGAATATGTTTGAGATCTCAAAAACTGGGAAATGAGCTCTGATGAGGAATATAATGATGGTATAAAACATCTACTCAAACCAAACCCCTTCCAAGCTCCAAAAGATAACAAAATATGCTTTATTTTGGTAATCTGTAATTGTTACTCTAATATCAGGAGAGTTTTATATTATTGTGACAGGTAGAGATCCATCCATGTTAGATATACACTCCCCTAAAGGATTATTAGGAACACCATACTAATGCTGTGTTTGACCCCCTTTCACATTCAGAACTGCCTTAATTCCCCGTGGCATTGATTCAACAAGGTGCTGAAAGCATTCTTTAGAAATGTTGCCCATATTGATAGGATAGCATCTTGCAGTTGATGGAGATTTGTGGGATGCACATCCAGGGCACGGTTCTGCTCCACCACATCCCAAATATGCTCTATTGGGTTGAGATCTGGTGACTGTGGGGGCCATTTTAGTACAGTGAACTCATTGTCATGTTCAAGAAACCAGTATGAAAAGATTCAAGCTTTGTGACATGGTGCATTATCCTGCTGGAAGTAGCCATCAGAGGATGGGTACATGGGGGTCATAAAGGGATGGACATGGTCAGAAACAATGCTCAGGTAGGCCGTGGCATTTAAACGATGCCCAATTGGCACTAAGGGGCCTAAAGTGTGCCAAGAAAACATCCCCCACACCATTACACCACCACCACCAGCCTGCACAACGGTAACAAGGCATGATGGATCCATGTTCTCATTCTGTTTACGCCAAATTCTGACTCTACCATCTGAATGTCTCAACAGAAATCGAGACTCATCAGACCATGCAACAATTTTCCAGTCTTCAACTGTCCAATTTTGGTGAGCTTGTGCAAATTGTAGCCTCTTTTTTCTATTTGTAGTGGAGATGAGTGGTACCGGTTGGGTCTTCTGCTGTTGTAGCCCATCCGCCTCAAGGTTGTGCGTGGCTTCACAAATGCTTTGCTGCATACCTCGGTTGTAACGAGTGGTTATTTCAGTCAAAGTTGCTCTTCTATCAGCTTGAATCAGTCGGCCCATTCTCTTCTGACCTCTAGCATCAACAAGGCATTTTCTCCCACAGGACTGCCGCATACTGGATGTTTTTCCCTTTTCACACCATTCTTTGTAAACCCTACAAATGGTTGTGCGTGAAAATCCCAGTAACTGAGCAGACTTTGAAATACTCAGACTGGCCCGTCTGGCACCAACAACCATGCCACGCTCAAAATTGCTTAAATCACGTTTCTTTCCCATTCTGACATTCAGTTTGGAGTTCAGGAGATTGTCTTGACCAGGACCACACCCCTAAATGCATGGAAGCAACTGCCATGTGATTGGTTGATTAAATAATTGCATTAATGAGAAATTGAACAGGTGTTCCTAATAATCCTTTAGGTGAGTGTAGATCCGGGTCACTAAAGACCCAAATATGTAATGATTGGTGAAACATTCATGCATTTGAGGTATACTCCAGGAAAGATTTATTGAGACCATTTTTATCAAGCAATTACTAAAATGCACCTTACATTTCTCAAAACAAATTACGGTGAAACGTCCCTGTAATACTGATGGCATTTATGACTACTAAGTTTGACATTAGATCTAGTGTGGAAATATGTCCTTCTCATTTTGAGAGAGTTGTTCTCCTTAAGAACAAGGGATTGGTCGTGAAGGTGGAACAGGGATAGATGGTAACGACAGAAGAACCTAATTCTGATGGGGTGTGTCTTCCTGACTCTGGGAAAATTGGTCCGACCATCTCTTCCACCTCCCCCACCCCTTAATTCCTTCCAGACAGGCCGAATGTTGAAGCTGGAAGGCCTTCAAGGGCCTCTCCTGTCTGGAATGTGTGAACGCACTTTGGGGGAAACAGTGAGACGGGTTATTGGGCGCTGGAGAGAACCAGGGCAATGTGATATGCCACCTCAGCCACTGCTAAGCACCTGTGGGATTTAGTTTGGAAGGAAAAAATTCCCCTGCTTTCATCCTTGAGGGCTGTCATCTCTCTGAACGCTCGCTGTCCACCGCCTCTACCCTTTCTACCCCAGCCGATATACCCCAGCCTCCCTCCCACTTTCAGCCTCCAGCCCTGGTGCAACATTTCATCCGTTCGGCTCAATGGAGACCCACCCCAGAGTCAGCCTGGGCTGTGCCAGAGGTATTTCCGTGCAAGAGTCTTTCCAAGTCAAACCTCTGGGGACGGAATAGTCCCTGCCAGCATGGAGCAGTCAAAACAACCCTCTATTCTGAACAACTACCCTGTGGGTCTGCACTACCAGTGCCTAACTAAACCAACTGCTCTTGCTGTTTACCAATAGAGCAAAGATAGACCAATATACCTTTTCCAGGTGTTTTATAACTTTCCTCATAGTGTTACCAAATGGGATAGTAAAAATGTCAGTTGAGAATGTCTGAAATAAGGTACAGTATTTGATGTAGTATATTTCCTCTAGGTATAGGGTTGTGTAAGATGATGAATGGGAAAAGCAACTGGATTTCTCTCTCAATTCTCATTTCCTCCAAAGATACAGGAGGAATCAATGTACGATATGTTTGTTCAAAACCTTTCAAGTCACTCACAGAAATGTATATTTTGTGATGGTAAATTTTCCACTGAGGTAAAAATCGTTAAATGATATGTGAGTTGCAATAGATGTTTTCTTTACTAGATTCCTCACTGTATATGTGTGTTTATTTGAATCAAGCATGTCACTTACATCATTAAGGGTTAGACAATTTTGACTTTTTTATTGAGCATTTAAAGACTGATTTGTCCAGCGAAACCTTTCTGTCACCTCTGGTGCTGTACATACAGTGTATTCACCACAACAGTTCCTCTTTTTTCCACATCTCACTCTTTCTTTCTCTCACACACACACACACACACACACACACACACACACACACACACACACACACACACACACACACACACACACACACACACACACACACACACACACACACACACACACACACACACACACACACACACACACACACACACACACACACACACACACACAGAGAGAGACAGGCTTGTGGAAAACCATGTCTGCTGCAGTGCTTTGCATTCCTGTGGTTTGACTGGCTTTTCCTGCCGTGAACGCAAAGCGCCGCTGCACCGAAGAACATTCCTTGATGCTTTTTTCTCCTTGTATTTTTTATTAGCTCAGTTTGTCTTTGTCAAAACGCAAAAGGTCCATGCAAACCCAGAGGCAGAGATTGTGTGTCCATGCAGGATGTTTTAGCTTTGCTCTGGCCATGAGAACAGCCACCACATCTTTTAGCCACCATTCACCGCTGATGCTAGACTGATAAAGATGATAACAAGAGTTGCGAGTTGACACAGACATCCGAATGTTCTCATATCTGTCTCATATCCAGCAGTGAGGTTTTTTGTTTTTTTTTACTGAACAAACAAAGAGGTCTTTTAAAACTGCAGCCAAGGATGCAAATTCAAGATCACATGTTTTTATAATTGGTATAGTGCAATGACTGAGAGGACAGGATAGCTCATCATGTTATTAAGAACTATATGGAAGTATTTCAAGTCATCATATATTTGTATCCCACCCTAAAGATCTTCCCTTAACCTCTCGTGCCAAGAAACCATAAGTTTATTGAAAAAGCAGCATGAGTTACATATGATCTCACTGTTAAAGCACAATCCTGGGGATAACCGAAGCGCAACCCTTGGGCTTTTTATTTTGTGAACAATCGTCTCAGTTGTGGAGGGTTAAATAAGAACTTAAAGACATTACAATAATAATTGTAATCAACACGAAATTAAAAGTCACCCTAATCACTTAATGCATGTTTATCAGTGCACAATATTCCAAAGGGGGAAAATAAGTTTTCCTCGTAATCTTACATTAAAATGAAAAAACTTGCTTTGAAAAAAGTTTTGCTCCATTCTGGTATGTAATGAGATATTTTTTTTGCAATCTAGCCAGTTTCTGAAAGATAAAATCAAGTCCCAGGTCTACATTTCTTTCATATAATATCCTGTTTTACTGAAATGTATCAGATTACAAAAGGAAAACAGGTTGATAATGGCATTTGGTCATGTTGACCAAATTGTGAGTACCAAAGCAAAAATTACTTAGATGTTATTGGTTGTTTTCGTGAAATTTTGCGTCAGTTATCTGAAAGTCAGAATATTTTTGTTGTTCGCAAATTGAACTTCTAACATATCTATTTTCTACCTTCACCTGTGTCACTGAGTAAATGCTGCTTTCCTTTGCCTTACCATGATATTTCCGATGCAAACCTTCCTGCTCTGATCCATTCATGCACTTAAATTGGCCTTCCAGCTGTGCATTTCTCTGGATCCTATTTCCATTGAGCTTTAGCCAATCACAATGGCTAATTTTAGTACAGTGTTCAACAGTGAATGAACAATGTAATTCCCAGCTGAAAAGCTGATTTGGTTGTTTTTCTTTGACTTTGCTTTTGAGAAAAGAAAAATGTACTGCCCTTTTATGTTACAGACCTCTGATGAAATCAAACACACGTCTATGGTAGAAAATATTGTTTATTGATATATTTAATTCTAAAAACATTAAAATACCTCAGTCTAGTTTGTTAGTCACTTGTTGGGTGGCTATAATGAGCACATGACAATGGAGTAGCAAACAAAATAGCCTTTAGTGATGAATCAAAACCGGGAACACACATGAGATAACTTGGAAACACAGAATAGCACAGCCACTTCAACATAAACAATGCAGGACAAAGAATTAAGGAGAACTCAGGACTATACATATAAACAGGGTAATCAATTGACCCTTCGCTAAACCCCGCCCTTCTTAGTTACTGTTGCTACGCCTGACAAGCTTTCGCGCCTGGTCCGTCTATTACAGTATGTATGTGCTGGTGTCATACATTCCCAAGGAGATAATTAGTCCTTTTTGGCGAACAGGTGAAATATCTGAGAGAGCAAGACAAAAGGGACTGCTGTATGCATTCGAGGGATATATCCACGGCATAATATACAACCAATTAGAGAATAATTTCATCAAAATTGAAGCTAAAGCCTAAAGCTACGGTAGGAAAATCTGACACGGTAGGACAAATCGACAGAACACCGTCATTTCTCCAGTTGGATTTTAGGTTTGGGGAAGGGAAAAAATTCCACCCCCTGTCCAAACTTATAGGATATCGGGTATCAGATTTGCACAATCCATAAGCACAATGCTTCAGCATGTTCCCCTCGCTCGAAAGCTTGACAGACCTTCCGCGCCTAGTTACGGTTGCTAAGCCATGACTGGCCTGTGGCGGTTTTCGGGCGTGGCTTAGCGAAGGGTCAATTGGGAAGCAATTCGAAACAACAGCAAGGTAAAATAACAGAGCGGGGTCAGCGCATGCTGTGGCGCACAGTGCACAGAAGTCACCAACTTTCTGCAGAGTCAATAGCTACAGACCTCCAAACTTCGTGTGGCCTTCAGATTAGCTCAAGAAAAGTGTGTAGAGAGCTGCATGGAATGGGTTCCCATGGCCAAGCAGCTGCATCCAAGCCTTAATCACCAATGCAAAACGTCGGAAGCAGTGGTGTAAACGTGTTCTCTGGAGTGACCAATCACGCTTCTCTGTCTGGCAATCTGATGGATGAGTCTGGGTTTGTCGTTTGTCGGTTGCCAGGAGAACGGTACTTGCTTTACTGCATTGTGCCAAGTGTAAAGTTTGGTGGAGGGGGATTATGGTGTGGAGTTGTTTTTCCAGGGTTGGGCTTGGCCCCTTAGTTACAGTGAAAGAAACTCTTAATGTTTCAGCATACCAAGACATTTTGGACAATTTTATGCTCCCAACTTTGTGGGAACAGTTCAGGGATGGCCCCTTCCTGTTCCAACATGACCGCACCAGTGCAAAAAGCAAGGTCCATAAAGACATGGATGAGCGAGTTTTGGGGTGGAGGAACTTGACTGGCCTGCACAGAGTCCTGACCTCAACCCGATAGAACACCTTTGGGATGAATTAGAGCGGAGACTGCGAGCCAGGCCTTCTTGTCCAGCATCAGTGCCTGACCTCACAAATGTGCTTCTAGAAGAACGGTCAAAAATTCCCATAAACACACTCCTAAACCTTGTGGAAAGCCTTTCCAGAAGAGTTGAAGCTGTTATAGCACCAAAAGGTGGGCCAACTCCATATTAAACCCTACAAATTTAGAATGGGATGTCATTAAAGTTCATGTGCATGTAAAGGCAGGCGTCCCAAAATTTTTGGCAATATAGTTTGACAATTAGAATGACGACCAAGAAAACCCATGCAATAACAACATGTTTAAAACCATAGCATTGGGGTTGGCAACTTAAGGAAACACCATTTGCAATTATTTTGTTCTTCTTTCAGAAATTGTACAAATTTAGTTACTATATACTTGATTATAAAGATATAGTCTCACACAAATACTCGCACAAGAACAAACTAACCACAGTTAATTATTGTGTTTTTGTAAATGTTTGAGACATCTTGACTTTATTAAACAACAGAATAATGAATAGGCCCAATAATTAAAGTTTGCAGAAATAACCCAAAAAGGCAAAACACCAGAGGTGGGAGTAAGTCACACATGTGCAAGTCACAAGCAAGTCCAAGTCATTTTTTGTGAGAGTCAAGTCAAGTCAAGTCACTGCTTTATGTCAAGCAAGTCAAGTCCAGTCATACAAATGTTTGATGATTTAACTGAATTTTTATATTAAAATAAGCTAAAACTGCAGTAGTTACAGACTATGGGAGTTTTGTTTGCAACAAAAATTGCAATATGCATTTCTACTCAAAAGGTGTCCACATACAACTGAGTTGTTAATACAATACAAATCTAAAAATTAAAAATAAATTAAATTACATAGCCAATATATTAGGTGAGATATGTTTGTATTATTTGAACGTTCTCTCTCCTGCTTTGTCCTCTACAGCGTGACCAGGTGATTGTTATAGGACTAATAAACTTAAGAGAACTCAGATTGTGTTTGCTGCTCACACCCTGACGAAGGCTCATTAGCTGCAATGCATGTGTGTCCAGTAGGCTTCTTGTCACCTGTATACTAAATATTAAAGCAATGATGAAATAAAGGCTTTTTATATTTCTTCAATAATATTTGAGTGCTTTGGATTAGTAACATGTCCAAACAGGGGCGTAGCCATCATTTCAAACGTGAAGGGGACAGAATGTCAATTGTTATACCAGTTTTTTCTGACCTATGTCTAATTGGCTTAAAATGCTTTTATTGTAAGCTATCTGGGTCTTTTTGACTCCAAATAAAGTTTTTGACTGAAAAAAAAGAAAATAGACAAAATGTAATATATACTCACTTTAGTAGTTTTACTAAAATGTTTTACATTTGTGCAGTGTTGGCGGGATTTCAGCATTTTTTATTTATATAATTCCAATCATTAGGAGACTATAAAAATTACTTTTAGTTACATAATCAAAAATCAGCTAGTCTCTTACGTTAGCTCTCTCTGCTTGCCTGCTGCATCATGTGGTTCGGTTGCGGTGCGTTCAAAAAGAGATAAGTTATTTCGAGTCATTTAACTCAAGTCCGAGTCAAGTCTCAAGTCATGAATATCAAGTCAAAGTCAAGTCGAGTCTTTTAGTAATAATTGTCAAGCTAGTCTCAAGTCCTGAGTCGAGTCAAGTCATGTGACTCGAGTCCTCCACCTCTGCAAAACACAGCAGAAGACTAATTTCCAGGAAACAGACCTCAAGCACCCATAAATGTTCTACCTGCCTGTGTCTGTTATTCTAGCCTCATTACCAGGTCATTTCACAGGGTCAGCTAACAGCAGATGTAGGGGCTTACACTGGTTGTTATATTGAATATGCACTCATAGCTTTCAGATTTGGTTTGATGGTTGACCAGGCACAAGGCAAATGAAGAGGAGAGCAACTGTGGATGGATGAGGATGAAGGAGTCATGAGACAGAGATGTTGATGAGCATTCGGAAGCTGTATTGCTGAAGATCATACCATTCAGTGTGCACATGTATCCACTCAACCTCAAGAGCAGAGGAAGTAACAACACCACCATTTATTAGCTTAAGAGAAGTCTTTCAAGTCTAACGGTATAAACATACACTACTATTTAAACATTTGGGGGTCATTCTCTTATGCTTACCAAAGCTGCATTTATTTTATTTAAAATAGAGTAATATTGTGAAATTATAGGAAACTGGCTGCTTGTTGTGAAGATATTTCTCTTTTTTTACGATTGTTCATGTTGTCATTACTGTTGGTGCTGAAGATTAATATACATAAAGTCCTGAGTGATTCTCACACCCCTTGCATTTACCAGTCTGCAGTTGAAAATGTTTTTCTTCAGACAGATTTTTCGTAAATGCAACCCCCTGGGATCTCACAGCATTGCCGTTATGTCATAAATTCTTCAGGTGAAAAGTTTCCACAAATATAACTTGCATAACTTTTGTGCATTTGTCTCAGAATGGAATGAACAGTCCTGTTTGACTCATCACAGCTCCACGTCAGCAGTGCTAAGACATATTAGTGTATCATTTCTTTTGAAGTCTCCAAACCCACCCTTAAAATGTGTGTGTAACCCTTCCACCACTAATAAAAATGAGTCTTCCTCAATGCAGAACAGGCAGACATCTGTTCAGAAAATAGCTCACAAATAGAATCCAGTATGATAATGAAAGGGAAAATGAACAGTCAAACCACAGCCGGGCTGATACTGACGTTGGATATAGTTTTTTGCCTCTGAAAATACACAAGTTTGGGATGAGACACCAGACCACCCCGGAGCTTTGGTGGAGCTCCATTCTGGGATAGAAGCACAAATCTTTAAGTCAATATTTTATGGAGTATATAATTTTTTTTGAAACAGCAGTGCTGCATATCTCTCTCTTACCTCCCACGTAAAGCGTAGAAGTGTGTGGGAGACTGGAACACATGCCGAATGAACAGCAAGAAATCAGCTTAGTTTGACATTAATCGCATCGATGTTTGTAATTAGCGCATGGTAATGGTTTTTAGGATGCCTAGTAAATGTTTTTAATTACGTACTGAACATACTGATGAAATTCTGAGCGATGCATTTTCATCACAATGAACTTTCACCCTCTTATATAAACTACCTATAAGTTGTGTCCCACTTGACATATACTACACACTACTTATGCTTACACTATGTACTTAACAGTCTAGTGTACTAGTGTAATTGTATTTAATGTTATTTTGTCATCTAGTATCAGAGTCTGAAAGCACCTTCACCTCCACTATAGAAGGAAAGCTGTGACCACTTATTGTGCACAAAGTGTCCAACATTTCCTTCCCCTTTTTCCAGTTAATTATGTGCATCATCTGGGTATTTAAAGTGCACTTCTTCATTATGGAATTTTCCCTGTCATTACACTTTTACAAAGTAGCATAGAATAGTAAAAGTATTGGTATGCATATAGTTTTAGGCATAAAAATGCAAAATGCCAACTATTGTGGCTAATCAATCACCAGAGCTGTCAACACACTGATCCAACTTGAAATCCAAGGAGTCCATTGCATAAGACGGGAAACATATCCAAGTTCTATGCAGAGTTTGCTTCAGAGTTCTACGTCAGAATGCCGGCTTACCATTGGTCAATGCTACGACGCATGCATGTGATGCTGACACAGGAGCTAGCCAATGGTGAGCCGCCGTTCTGCCGTAGAACTCAGAAGCATTGAACTGTTTACACGTCAACAGTAAGAGTCTGACACAGATGAGAAGAAATTGTTGAATAAAGTTTGTTTGGTTGTTTTTGCACACAAAAAGTATTCTCGTCGCTTCATAAAATTAAGGTTGAACAACTGGAGTCACATGGAGTATTTTAACAATGTCTTTACTACACTGAAAAAAAATATTTGTACTGCTCGTTCAAATTGCTTACTTAAAATGAGCTAAAGCAACACAATTGCTATACATTTTGTCCTAACTTAATTTGATTGTGTTTGATTGTGTAAGAGAATAAGTCAAATCGAAGTTTACTTAATCCGTTTGTGTTGAGATTACATGAATGATTTGTGTTGCATTAACTGAAACTGGGCAGGGCTAGTTAGTTCCCAGCATGCTTTGCATATGGCTAAATCAAGAGAGTAAATGTTGTTATTTTATAGGTAAAAGTGTTATTTAATGTATTTTTGAGCAAGATGAGAAAGAGTGAGACTTGATTTGGTTTATTAGTGTTTAGTATTCAATAATTTTGGAATTATTAGAACAATTTAAATTTCAGTGGGTTACCATTGTGGAGAAGAGTGGAGCATTTGTGGATTGATACAGTTGAAGTCATAACTACTTTGCAGAAGAAGTTTTTAATCCTTAGCATTTAAGATGCTAATGTATGCTTTTACTAGCTGAAAGTTTGTCAACTACCTAGTGCAATAAAATAATTAAGCTGTGTAACATTAAAGTATATAAAATCGAAGTGAATGAATGTATGAAATGTAATGCCTGAATCATGTCAGGGAGCGATTTAAAATTCACATTGAGACAACTTAATTGGGTCACTTAAAATGTGTTTATTCTATGATGTTGAAGTTACATGAACTTCATGTGGGACCGATGTACACAATTAAATCATGTAAATCCAACACACTTTTTTTTCAGTGTACCTTTCTAGGCCTTGACACTGATAATTAAATTGCTGTCTATGGAGGTCTCTCAGATTTCATCAAAATATCTTCATTTGTGTTCCGAAGATGAACGCAGGTCTTACGCAGGCGTGGAACGACATGAGGGTGAGTAATCAATAACAGAATTTTAATTTTTGGGTGAGCTAACCCTTTAAAGTTAACTTGGAATCAAATTTTGCTAATAAACAATTAGAGTGTTGTTGTGTATGATAATTATAGTATAATATGTATAATATAAATGTAATATTAATGTAACCAATATAGTAAAACCAAATAGTTATTTATTCATTGTTTTAAGCTAGTGTTGTACTGTAGCACTTTCCTTATAACATTAATGTGATAAAGGTTTTATAAGTAGAAAATTCTGGATTTGAAAAAGAAGTATTAGCTTTAGGCTGTTAGCATGTGTAGAAATGTCCCATTTTTACAGTCCAGTGCAACAATTTTTCTGGCTGAACCTTGTTCCTAAATGCATTTCAGGTGCTGCCGAACTCCTTTAGGGTACCGCCAACAGGGGGTCTCCTTTAGGGTTCAGAAAGGGTTGCACATGGTGCATTGATCTTAGCTCATGGGTCAACTATTAGTAAATATGTTTAGACCCCCTGTTGGCGGTTCATAGGTGTCTGTTGGATTCTCTGTGGATTGTCATGCTTTCAGTGTTTTTTTTATGGTAGTAACTTTATCAGTCATGTTGCAGCTTTAAAAGGTCAAATATCTGTGTGAGATAGATGCTTTCACAGAGGCACATCTGGGCTGCAGACTGGAGATCTTTCATTGGTAATATTGACATTGGTGGAATCTGGAAGCACAGGATGTTCCGGAATTAGTGGAACATTGAACATTTAAACATACTATTTTCCTTTTCTTGTTGGTGGCCGCCAGTAAAATCTCCACCTTTGTAAAAAGCTGAACTTTCACGAGTTCATGAGGATGCATTGATTCCATGCCAATAGCAAATCGCTATGCTTTCACACCAAAAAAGTCTCCTTGTGAAAAAAGTGCTCTTAATTTGTATTGAATGTGCACATAATTTATTTTTAAACTGTACTTGCAGACAATATATAATATATAATGAAATACTTACGTGTACATTCATGACTAGAAAGCACTCTTTTAAAAAATGCACTTTATAATAATGTCAAATTAAAAGTTTTAAAGTACATTTTAAGTTGTTGGCCTGGTTTCACAGACAGGGCTTAGATTAAACCAGGATTAGGTCTTAGTTTAATTAAGACATCTAAGTAGTTTTTCCAAACATGCCTTAGAAGAACTTACTGGTGTGCATTGAGACAAACAATAGCATTGACATGTTTTAAGAGATGTCAGTGCAAGTTGCTTTCAGTTCAAATTAATCCCGAAACCCTATGGTGATCAGACATTAATAGGACAAAGACTTTTGAATCTCATTTGCGTTTCATTAGTTCATCATACAAGCCACAAGCATTGACAACGACACTGAGCTCTATTATGATTTAACAAAGGCCCATTTCCTTTAGCAAAGCTCAGCAGCGAATTACAGCTGTCAGCAGTCATCTGACTCTCTTCATCCTCAGTGTATTTATTGCATCATGCATCCAATATAAGATCCCAGGCCGGTGCCAATAGGAAAAACACAGTCAGATTCCAGAAAGGGAGCAAAAAATAGAAAACATTTTAACGTGAAAAAGAATCAGCTGTCTAAACTTTACTCATTACTAGACGATACAGCAGAACACCGCAAAACCACAGGTATGGGACACAAAGTGCTTCTCAAAACCATCCACGTTGAGACAGGAGGGAACGGGAAAGTGGAAAGAAAAAAACAAAAAAAGGATGATGATGCAGGCGGGCCAAGTGTGTAAGGAATGTACCAGCAGCTTCAACAACATCCTGAGGGAAAAGAGAAAAAAACTATTTTTAGCAGAGAACGCTTCACCTCATTAGAGACAAGGTGCTTTTGTCATCACAGTGGGCTACAAGAAAGCTTTATTACATAAAACCCTTTATTGCATAAAGTCCAACAACGTGGGCTGCTAAAGAAATAATTCACCCAAAAATGGAATTTGTGTCAGCATTTGCTCAGCTTCATGTGTTTTTAAACACATATGATTATTTCTGTGGAGCTCAAACTGTTATATAAAAGGTGAATACTTGAAATGAAGAATAAATTGGGTATATTTTTCAATATAAGGAAAGTCTTTCAAGTTTCATATGCTAGCTTGTGATGAACAGACCACTGCAAATCTTGATGCATTTATGGGAGAAGTATATCAATGTCTGATGCATGAACAATTGATTCGTTTGAGTTACATCTTTTCGGTCTCCGAAAGATTATCAGTGAATGATGACTTCTGATCAGGTTTGCTTTGCAGAAATAAGGCATAAGGCATAAGGCATAATTTATTTTTTAAATAAACTAAACTTGTTATAATTTACAGAGCATCCATTGGGATTGCATGGAATAGAGAAGCCAGAACATTACTCAAAATGTCTTCTTTCATGTTCTACAGAGAAAAGACAGTCACGTGAGTTTGAAATGGCATGAGGGAGACAAAACAGAGAGCACAGATTTTTTGGGGGGGTTTTTTGTGTGCATTAGTGTCCACATATATGGTTTTTGCTTTTGGAAATGTTTGTCTACTATGAAACCCTTTGCCTAACTTTTTAAATGGAGCCTATACATTTTTTCTTCTCTTGTGGAGAGTGTGCTTTTACTTCCTTACTTCTTTAAAAGGAAATTATTGAGAGCAGTTTTTAGTGCACTTATGTTCAGTCAAAGATTGAATGGGCTCTTTATGTATGTTGGGAAATTACGTTTGTGTTGTTTTAGATGTTGAACATAATATCTTTAATATTAAATTAGCTTTGACTGATTTGCGCCTGACCATTTCAGACAGATGTTGATGCAATTTATTACAGCCTACCAAAACTATTTGAAAACCAGCGTCATTAGAGGGAGTATTGGATTTGTACAAGGCTCTCATTGACAATGTCTTACATAAAAGTTTTGGAGTTGGATAAAAGAACATTTGAAAAGTTGGACTGCCTCCTGTTTAAAAGAATGTGCCCAATAAAAGAGCAATTTTTGGATTTCTTTCGATGGGTTTTGGGAGAAAAAAAACCCTGATTTATAATGTCACAAATCTGTTCCTTTCTCTTTTGATATGTATGCTAAAGCAACCAATGGATCTGCTGTAATGTGCATTTGGTTCATAGATCAAATAGACCATAATAATGGCTTCTATCTTCCTTTACTGCTGTGGTCCTCTTTAAAGGTTCCAAAAGGGGCTTTTCATAGCATGTCGTAGAAGAACCATTTTCGGTTCCATAAAAAGAACATTTCAGTGAACAGGTCTGAAAATAATTTTTTTTATAGTACATTTTAATAATCTGAAAGAACATTTTTACCCTAGAAAGAACCTAGTACAATGGAAAGTTTACATGGATATTATGTTCTTCTTGGTACCATAGATACCAATAAAGAACTATGATTTTAGGGTGCTTTCACACCTGAGCGCTTGTTTCGGAACCTGGTGCGTTTTCTCCATTGGGTCGGTTCGTTTAGGCATATATGAACACGCGCTCGGATCACTGCCTGAACGAGGTGGTCTCGGCCCAGTTGCAAACGAACTCTGGGGTGGTTTGCTTGATGTATGAACGAACCAAGTGGTATTATAATTCATAATGGGAAATGTAAATAGCAGTAAATAGCAGTAGTGTCTGATTCTGTGAGTGAGCACATTAGTTATCACAGTTGAAAACCAAAAGAGTCCCTCTCCATCTTAAAATGTTGAGTAATTGCGTTTCTCTGTGCGAGAATGTAGTCCTATGAAGCCTTGACAGTGTTTGCGTGTGTCTTGAAACAGTTAACCTCTAGACAGCGCTGTATCCAGAGAGGGCGCGTTTGAATTTGCTGCAGTATTAATACGAATGTAGTCTATAATTTAACAGCGGGAAATGACGGTGTTTGCGTGTGTCTCGACAGTTACAAATAAAGCCACGATAAGCTTGTGGGGCGAACTTGTCAATCATCTTGATTGGGAACGCAGAGGAAATTCGGACCAATAAGAGGACAGTTGTAGTCGCATGTGACTTACATTTTGGGACGCTTTGAAATGTTGCCTTGTGAAAGCAAACCGAACCAAGACATTGTAACAAATAAAGATCCTTGTTTTGGAACAAAACAAACAATCTATAAGTGTGAAAACGCTCTAAAGGATTATATGACCTGCCCATGCTCAGGCTCACAGTAGGGGTGAAAGCAGAACATGCTTGGGACTTATTTTACCTCACTACTGAAATCCACCATTATGTCTTTTTCATGTCTCTCTTCGGTTTCCTCAGAAGCTAGGCTCTCTGCACTAAACCGACTGTGCAAAAATGGCACTACTTTATTTTTTATAGTTTTGTACTTCCTCTTCTCCCATTTACGTATAAGGCAGCCATTCACAACAGATCTAAATCCATCAGTTAAGTGGTACCTTCCTGGGAAAAAAATGCTAGTGTCCCCATCAGGCCTCTTAACTTGCTTAACCAGCAAGACTTCCTTGGTCAGTCAGCATCAGTATTCTACCTTTTGCACTGCTGAAATTCCCTACCTACCGCAAGAGGATATAGACATATAGAAATCAGATGGAGAGTAAAGCAAAGGCGGGTGCGAAGTATGACATACTCGTGAGAACAGGTGCTTACATCTGCATTCAGTCAAAAGGGGAGATTAACTAAAACGAGAGCCGCCTAATGAAAGTACCTTTGGCATAAGCATAAAAATACACACAAAGCTCTGCCCTGTCTGGACCTCTTTGAAGTGGGAGGTAATGAACTGAGTACAGGAAAAGTTCACTGATGCTGAATCAGAGATCTTTATAGAGATGACATTTACCCTGCTGTCCCATAGCACACATATACATATACATATGTCTACTTACAATACTTTTGGTAAACACAAGGCAGGAAGTTTCCCTACTTTTAGCCTGAGGCATGCTACAATAGGTTCCTGCATTCCCCATAAATAGGATAATGTTTATTAAGAGTGACGTGTTCTGCTCTAGCATAGGAACCCCAGTTATCTTTAGACTGGTGTGCAAATTGTCTGCCATTCTGTCTATTAGTGCTAAAGAGACAAAGGCAAATTTCACATAAGGTCTTCAACCTTTGTTTATTGTCTTTCACAGGTCAGAAAATCTTTGCAGAAGCACTTTATATAAATCCAACTCAGAAAAAATTAGGCTAATGATTATGTTTGAGTTAACTGGACAACTAAATGCAAAAAAGTTGGCTTAACCAGTGAAAAGAAGTTGGTTCAACAATTGTTGGACCAACATTGTAATTGCAAGTTAACAGGCATACAAGTTGCAAAAAGTTAACAATGCATTATGGGTGCATTAAGCAAAACTCACCCATGGCTCCCAGAATGCATTGCGCATTGAAGCATGTCACCATTGTTGAGATTCATAGGCTGATTCTTGATGTCTGTGGGAGTAAATCTCACAGGAGGTCAAAGTGCTTAATGTACAATTGGTTTAAAATCTTATTCAGCTTTTCTGATTAAAACCATGCTGGATCTTTAGAATCACAATAAAACAAAGGTAATAGTATATAACTCAGTCAAATCAGTGAATTAAATCACTACACAATGAATATATTCTTATTCAGCAGCTCGAGAAACACTAACATAAAAAAGTCGTCAAACTGCCCAACTAAAGAATACTAACTTTACCAAGTTCCGAGAGCTCCCTAGTGGTCGGAAGCATTTCCATTGTGTTGTGGCTTGATTTCGTTGTGTTGTGGCTTGATTTCGTTGTGTTGTGAACTTATGTTTGCTTTTTAAAATGTGTTGTGTTGTGCACTACCATAGTTTAGGTCCTCTAAAACACATGCATCATTTTCTATAAGGTAACTGTAAACTATCCCATTCCTACTGCTCATGATAGCAGTGCTGCGAAGGTTACCTGCTGAGGCTACCGAGAGGAAACAAGATGTCAGCTCGGATAAGAGCAAACACCTCATGTAATGGAGACCGCAGAGAGAGGTCAGAACCCATCCTCATATCCTTCTCTCTCCACACCAAAGGGGGCCATAATGCTTCCGATAGACCACTGGATAGATTCATGTGATTTGGGTTGACGAAGTTAACATGTCTCTGGTGAGGGGTTTTACATCCTCCTGAAAGAGCAAGTATAGTGGAATGTTTCTTGTCAAGCTGTGCAGTGTGATTACCAGAATATTCTCCTCATAGTTAATCAGAGTGGCATGGAGTTCACAGCTACAGCTGCTGAATCACTGAGAACCAGGAAAAGACCACAGGGCTGCACATTTGTTACACTTTAAATAACAAATATGTATTAAATCATTCATTTAACAAATGATTATAATCAAAGTTTTCCCAGTGAATGTTTTACTGGGTAGGGATTAATGAAACATGAAATTGATTAATATCCATATTTTGCCTGTCTGCTGCCTTTGAGTCATTAGTTACACAATATTAAAACCTCACGTAGTCTAACATAGCCAGTGCTTTGCCTGATGAAACTGCAGCGTGCACATCCAAAACATGCACACAGAAAGCTGCCTCACATACTGAATAGCGCACAAGTTTTTTGCACTTCTGTGATTCGAAATAGATCTGCCAAGCTGCTGCTGCTGCTGCCGTTGGTTATTGCTGCTTCAGAGCAAACGTGGAACTTGCTACTGCCAATATATACAGGTCCTTCTCAAAAAATTAGCATATCGTGATAAAAGTTCATTATTTTCCATAATGTAATGATAAAATTAAAAATTCATATATTTTAGATTAATTGCACACCAACTGAAATATTTCAGGTCTTTAATTTTTTTAATACTGATGATTTTGGCATACAGCTCATGAAAACCCCAAATTCCTATCTCAAAAATTAGCATATCATGAAAAGTTTCTCAAAACGAGCTATTAACCTAATCATCTGAATCAATTAATTATCTCTAAACACCTGCAAAAGATTCCAGAGGCTTTTAAAAACTCCCATCCTGGTTCATTACTCAAAACCGCCGACCTGACTGCTGTCCAGAAGGCCACCATTGACACCCTCAAGTGAGAGGGCAAGACCCAGAAAGAAATTTCTGAACGAATAGGCTGTTCCCAGAGTGCTGTATCAAGGCACCTCAGTGGGAAATCTGTGGGAAGGAAAAAGTGTGGCAAAAAACGCTGCACAATGAGAAGAGGTGACCGGACCCTGAGGAAGATTGTGGAGAAGGACCGATTCCAGACCTTGGGGGACCTGCGGAAGCAGTGGAATGAGTCTGGAGTAGAAACATCCAGAGCCACCGTGCACAGGCGTGTGCAGGAAATGGGCTACAGGTGCCGCATTCCCCAGGTCAAGCCACTTTTGAACCAGAAACAGCGGCAGAAGCGCCTGACCTGGGCTACAGAGAAGCAGCACTGGACTGTCGCTCAAATTTTGCATGTCATTCGGAAATCAAGGTGCCAGAGTCTGGAGGAAGACTGGGGAGAAGGAAATGCCAAAATGCCTGAAGTCCAGTGTCAAGTACCCACAGTCAGTGATGGTCTGGGGTGCCATGTCAGCTGCTGGTGTTGGTCCACTGTGTTTTATCAAGGGCAGGGTCAATGCAGCTAGCTATCAGGAGATTGTGGAGCACTTCATGCTTCCATCTGCTGAAAAGCTTTATGGAGATGAAGATTTCGTTTTTCAGCACGACCTGGCCCCTGCTCACAGTGCCAAAACCACTGGTAAATGGTTTACTGACCATGGTATTACTGTGCTCAATTGGCCTGCCAACTCTCCTGACCTGAACCCCATAGAGAATATGTGGGATATTGTGAAGAGAAAGTTGAGAGACGCAAGACCCAACACTCTGGATGAGCTTAAGGCCGCTATAGAAGCATCCTGTGCCTCCTTAACACCTCAGCAGTGCCACAGGCTGATTGCCTCCATGCCACGCCACATTGAAGCAGTCATTTCTGCAAAAGGATTCCCCACCAAGTATTGAGTGCATAACTGAACATAATTATTTGAAGGTTGACTTTTTTGTATGAAATTTAAATTTTATTATTACATTATGGAAAATAATGAACTTTTATCACAATATGCTAATTTTTTTAGACGGACCTGTACACATCACGCTGCTGTGAGCAAGTAAGACATGCTGCTACAAAATAGAATAAATGAATGACCTGTAGCAGATCTATACAAGTGGAGCTGGGGAAGGTGGCGGGTTTCTGAAAGAGCACTGCAACTGCTACTGAAAATGCTGACCAGGTTCTAGCTCATTGACAACTGATTCAGCAGGACCTATCAGCCTGCACAATCTAGATTTTCATGACAGAAATTTGTATATATGAGAGGACACATAACTAAGACTAATAATTAAATTAAAAAGCATGTAGGAATTCAAAGAGATGGCCAAGCTCAGAAAATAGTACTTTTTCGATATCTGAAGAACACTTATCTTGAAAAAAAAGTGCCCAAGTGCTTGTATGTCTTTTAAAGTTTTTAAGCGATGAATATCTCAAACTTTTAAACCCAGTGTTTAGCTGCTTCCCTGAAGCACATGTTTCTGCTGCCCTGGAGCTTGTAAACACAACTTTGTTTCCTGGTGGACTGTTAAAGATCACCACACACTAGAAAACCTGGAAAACTTTTAGAAGTTTCAGATCAGATTCAGACTTTTGCCTTTGTGAAAGTGTTTCATTAATGTTTCATAAACTTCTGTGCCCAGAACTGAGAGCTAAAGATGAGCAAATATGGCAGCAAGCATGTTTGAGGTCCTGCACCAGAAACTGCAACTGAGAATGAAAATGCTAACAGATAGCTTAGTCTATCTATTAGACCTCCTTGGAACATACTACATGCCGCATGCATCTAGCTAAATTCCTTATCTTAAAATTCAATATTACTTCATTATTACTTTAAGGTTCATACATTTAAAAATGTCCAACGACAACTTTAAAATTGGACTCCATTAAGTACGGAACTGTGGGTAATATTAGTCTGAAAACAATAGATCACAAATAACAGAATGTAAAGGCACTGATCTGAGTGTATACTGATTTTGATCAGATCATACACAATAGTAAGTAGGCAGTTACATAACTAATCCTGAAAATATGCTTTTTTAATCACTCACATGAAGCAAAAATTGATAACAGCTTACTTGAAACCTGAGAACCTCAAAGTGTCTGTAAGGTGTAATGTAACATCCAACTGCACTTGTATCACAGATGCAGTGCTGCAGAAACCAAAAACAGGCATTTTATGTACCCATTAAATGGTGTCATTAATCTAGGATTTGGTGTACCAAAGGCTGGCAGTAAAGTTGTCCATATTGTGAAAGCACGCCACTCTGTGTTTCCGTAACAGCTGAGAAAAGCAGATGACAAAAGCTATTAAACCTGCTTACAACATGTTTGACCACTACTCTTTCAGGCAGCAACTGTTTGTGTTTGTTCATTAATGAGCATGCAAACATAAAGCCAGAAAAATATCTACACGCAACAAGGGTAAGATCAGATGCTGATGTTGGGTGTTTTTCATCAGGATAGAATCTCACTATTTGTAATGTCCTACGAATCAATCGCAGAATTTCACACATCTTCCAGATAAACACACTAATCTAATAATGCCTAGCCTGCTAAGATGGCTGTCACTATGGAGAACAGAATAAGAATGTAAGATGTGAGATGGTACAAGCTTGTCCTAATTATAGGAATGTTATATAATTTGTTGCTCAGAGCATCAAATTATCACTCAACATCTGGGCAACTCTACATGTAGTGTCCCATCCTGCTCTAGTCTGAAACCAGTAGAAGACTGAACTAGCACAGAGCAGCCACCAGTCACAGACACGACTGAGAGTACAGTTAGCAGCCTGTCCCACAGCAACAGAGTCATGGCAACTCCACAGTCACACAGCTTGAGGATATTTACGGCACTCCTTAGTTACGGTTCTGTTTTGAACTTATGTACATGTTTCATGGCCATACCGGAGTATCCCGTTGCCAAAGCACAATCCCCAACCCACCACTCCATAGAAGAGGAAAGAAACCACGGCGCGCTGCCTGCTGTTACATTCCTGCACCTCAAGTTCCCCAACCCTGAGAAATAAAAATTCCCATGAAAACAAGAGACCTCGTAGCACGGTACAGCATGATAAGGCCTCTGTTTGCAGCAGATATCCGTACATTTTAGTGGGCTGCAAAACTATTATACACATGTGATATGCAAACATTGTTGAAAAGCTTTAACACACTGTAGAGCAGAAAGACATGTGGTCTGAGGTTTTGGTGTGATAAATTCAACATGCAATTTTAACAGTTCTAAGCGTTAAAGGTTCATTCAGTAGTTTAGTGCTAATTTAAAAGGTGTTATACATTAAGAAATAAATTCTGTCTCTACTCATTATAGTTCCATTTGAATAAGAACTCATACTGCGTCTGAATAAGACATTATGGAAGGACGTCTCAGCGTGACCGGTGTCTGAAGCATGTGTCGAAATGACGACAGCCTATGACGTTACTACTTGTGTGACCAGAGTATAAAAGGGCAACTGTAGTACACACTATCCTCTTCTTTGTCTTCAGGGATCATTTGTTTGTCGATTATGGATAACCCAAGTGCAAAGCATTTCAGGAAGTGTATGCATTTGTGATGACTCACATGACCTGTGTGTTATTTGCATGAGCGAGAAGCATACTCGCTCAGTTCTCGAGCGGGCTGAAGCCGAGCTTTGCGAGAGTTTCTCTGTGAAGAAACTCTGCTCTTGTTTGACCCTTTTCTCGAGGGAATTGGTACAAGCGCCTGTGCCCTGTGGCTCGGGACCTGCTTCTACCAAGGCGTAGAGGAAACTGTATTTGTGGGGTTCACGGGTGGAGCTCGTCGAGGAATTTGAGTGAGGTATGGACTTTTCTCATTCTTCTGTGGCTGACGAGGGCGATCTGATGGACGAGGATGTGTTCTCACATCCTCTGATCCAGCAGGCAGCATGCTTGTGGCTTCAAGCCAGGAAGAGCAGGATGTGGCTGATGAGGTATAAGACAAACTACATGAGGTTATGTCCCGTGCCAAAGAAAGATTAGATCTGCCTTGGTGGTGTGAAAGATGTAAAATTGCTTGTGGCAGAGTGGTTTTTATCTGGATATAACTGCTCTGCTCCTGTGAGCCTGCTGTTTCTTCCTGATCTCCACACTGGGTGAACTTGGCCGACCTGGGGGAGAGAGAGAAAATGATCTCCTCTAAGCACTGGTTTTGCTTTCAGAGCTCCACCTCAAGTTGGATGGCCTCCTTGGAAGGCTAATTCTTAATGTAGAGTGTAGTTACGCCTCCCTTTGTTCTAGAGTTCAGGTCCAACCCTGATAAAACCCACCTGCCTGCCTGTAGCTTCCTAGTAACCCTTCAGACCTTGATTAACTTGTTCAGGTGTGTTTGGTTAGGGTTGAAGCAAAACTATGCAGGACTGTGCCTCTTCAGGACCAACATTTGCAAACCATGTTCTAGAGGGTCATCATGCTGAGGCCTCAGCTCCCCAGAGCTCTGCCTTCATAGCAATTTCAGGTTGTACGGCTCTTTCTGAGCCTCCTTGGTAGGCTAGCTCTTAGTGTAGAGCATAGTTAGGCCTACCCTCGTTCTAGAGGGTCATGTTGCTTAGGCCTCCGCTCTTTAGAGGTCGGTCCAAATAGTGCTACCAGGTGTGCTTGGTGAGCCACCTTGGTGAACAGTCTGTTAGGTGGAGTGTGGTTAGGCCTCCTCTCTGTCTAGATAGTTATCCTGCTGAGGCCTCCTCTCCCCATAGCTCTGCCTTTGTAGCAATATCAAGTTCTAGGACTCCAGAGAGCCTCCTTGATACAACTATTTGCAGTGTATGGTGTAGTTCGGCATCCTCTCATTTCAGAGGGTCATGATGCTGAAGCAGTATCAACAACGCTGCATGTCTCTCTGTGAGCCTCCTTGGTTGACAGTCATAGGGTGGAGTGTTGTTAGGTCTTCTCTCGAATTAGAGTCATTCTGCTCCCTAGAGGTCCACATAGATAGTATTCTCAAGTTGAATGGTTCTCTTAGAACCTCCTTGATAAGGCTATACTTAATTAGAATGTAGTTATGTCTCCCCTCGTTTTGGAAGGTCATCATGCTGAGACCTCCACTCTGCAAAGCACAGTCTAGACAAGGGACCTTAGGGCAGTGTGTGGTAGGCCTCCTTTCTGTCCAGAGAGTCGTTCTGCTGAGGCCTCTGTCTTCATGGCCATGCCTGTATAACAGTCTTGAGTGGTATGGCTCTCTCTGAGCCTCCTCGAAGACCCACCAGTAGCATTGAATTCTTTTGCTCTTCAGCCCATCTAGACAGGTGACACCAAGGTGTCTGGCTCTTATAAGCCTCCCTGGCGAAGCTGCTTTTTAGAATGGAGTAAAGGTCTGGCCTCCTCTCGTTCCAGAGAGTATTCATGCTGAGGCTGCCACTCTCCAGTGTTCTCCACAGTGGTTCTATTGTGTTGGCTCACTGTGAGCCACCTTTGGTGAACTGTTTACGGTTTGGGGTAGGCTCGGATTCCTATGTCTCCTGAAAGTGACAGGCCAGGATTGTTATTTATTAATGCGTGGCCGTAATCCCTTTAAGCTATTGATGATATACGATACAGTGCCTTTGAGCTGCTCATGAGCCGAGACTCTTCTCTTCTCAGGGAACCAGGGTTACATTTGTAACCTAGATGTTTTCTATAAAAAGTGTTTTTTACAGGGTGCCCATCCCACCTTGTGGCTAATTTGCTATGTTGACATGGCGTGAGCCATTATGTTTCGCTAAACATTAGAGAGACATTGCCACCTCTGTAGATACACTATAGAGCTCTGAAGAGTTAGTTAGTGTGTAGACCATTCTCTAAAACTCAACTCAATTAAAACTAAAACAGTAATTTACATAAAAAGATGATCTTGCTTATCCATGTCGATAGATGGCAGTACAACGTTTTATACCATTGTGGTATCAGTCCTTTAAATAAACAAAGAACAGCGATGCTAATAGTAGCTGAAAAACTGCTAAATGCACCTTTAAACTTTAACACTTTAAGGAATGATGAAAATTCTGTCATCATTTACTTTATTTTCGAAGAATGCTTTTGGAAAACATGTCAGTGTTTTTGTGCATACAATGACAGTCAATGGGGTCCTAGAAATATTTGTTTTGAACCCCCAACAAATATTTTGTCAAAATCTCTTATTTTGTGTTCCACAGAAAAAAAGGAATGAAGGTTTGTAACAACAGAGACACCAGAATAACATTAGAATATCACCAGATCTGGGACACCAGACTCTTTTTCTTCAGGAATGTTAAAGTCTATGTTGAACCACTTGGTTCAGCACATTTTGTCTCTTTTCGCTCATACAAAACCTGACTGACATGCTTCAGGAAATAGCTGCAAAAATTGTAAAAAAAAATGTTTCTTTCTCTGCACCTGACGAATTTCATGAGCTTTTGTATTTCCACTAAACACACTGTCCTCTGTGTAATTTTGTATATATATATATATATATATATATATATATATATATATATATATATATATATATATATATATATATATATATATATTTACTGTTTAATGTAATGCCATTTGATGCCAGTCCAAACATGAAGCAGGCATGCATAGTTTCACACATCACTGGTATGACGTCTAAACATTGTTGCATTCCAACATATCTAATCTATCATCTGCCAAAGTATCTTGAACCATCCCGTAGGTTTGCCTATTAATATTCAGAGAAATAGCAGTCAAACCATGTGCAGAAACCAGACATTTTCCCATGTGCACACTCTGGAATCTGCGGTATGATTAATTGAAAGGCTGGTCAACAGCATCTTTTGCATTTTCAAACATTATGGAAAACCATCTGGAATTGAAATATTTTCACCCCTCTGGGTCGCGTGGCATGGCTTGACTCCGGTGGGCTACACCCCATTCTGGTAGTATTTAAAGAGGGGCTCTCTGCTCTCCACTTCACTACAGTCCAGCAGTCTAACCGTGATCACAGACAACCAAAACAAACCCGTGGAGTGTGCTTCTGTTGGGAACTCTTTGAGGAAATGGCAGGAACAGTATTCACCAGATTATGCATCGTTCTCGTCTTGCTTATACATACGGTGAGTGAACACACCAATAATATATTCAAAATAAAAGGACCTATTGCTATAAAATCTATGCAGAATTTACACAAATTAGCTGATTTGACAATGTAAGTTAATTATGTATTATTTTAATATAATTTGAAATTGCATAATGAGATATAACAGACACATTGTAATTAAATAATCAGTGTATAAGTGTATGTTTTCTGCTACTATCTGCAGAGTTAGCTGGGGATGTGGTTAACATCTTAACTATAGTTTTGGGTAATTGGCATAATTAGGTTTACTTTAATGCATTCTAATAAAGTTTCCCATGATAACATGAGATTATGTAAGTCATACTGGTTTGTGTTCGCATGCGATTTTGTGATTTTTGCATAATGCTCAGAACAATGATCTCAATGCAAACTTAATCATTTGAAAAAAAATATATTCTGCATACATTTAATGTATAATATTTATGCATACAAATTGTATTTAATAAATATGCCTAATTCATTATTATTTACATATATGTACTGTTTTATATTAAGTATAGCAGTCACTTTTGAAACCTGTAATATTTTCTACAACTTTTAGTATTTTAAACATGCTTTGTATGTAAAAATTATACTAGTGTAATTACAAAACATAATTTTCCAAGTTACGCATCTACATAATCTGTAATGCATTTTTGCACCCTGTGGCCATCACGAGTATTGTCTGATGATGATAATTCATTTGTCCCAGGCAGAATAAACAGCAGTCAAACAATGTAGAGAGAACCAACTTTTTGCTCTGTGTGCTCTGGAATCTGTGGTATGATAAAATTGTTATCACCACAGATTTATGAGAGAAAGCTTCTATGAGGCATTGCTAAATCTGTTGCAAGTTGAAACCCTAACATTGTGTCATTGTTCTATGCAGGCGATGTGTCAGGAATGCTCTCAGCCCTGTGACTGCCCGGCTGAGAGCCTTTTATGTCCTGTAGGCACCAGTCTAGTGCTGGACGGCTGCAGCTGCTGTAAGGTGTGTGCCCGACAGGCAGGAGAGCCTTGCTCTTTCCTGGAGCCATGTGACCATCATAAAGACCTTTATTGTGACTATGGAGTGCTCAGTGACACTGAGACAGGCATCTGTATGGGTGAGTATATGAGTGCAATGTTGTGTTTTTGGAATGTAATTTAAAGGTTACACATTTGTTGTATACAGAGGAGAGAACATAAATGGAAATCAATGTTTCTGCATGCATTGCACTACACTTTTTGTCCACAGGTAGGAGCCTCTCATTGTTATGAAGTTGCCTTGTGTCTGTTTTATGTGTTGTAGCTCAAGGGGGTCAGACGTGCGACCTGGGGGGCGTGATTTACCGCAGTGGTGAGACGTTTCAGCCCAGCTGCAAACATCAATGTGTCTGCATGAATGGGGAGATTGGCTGCGTACCAACCTGTGCCAGCAACATACGGCTGCCTTCTCCAGACTGTCCCTATCCACGACGAGTCCAGATCCCTGGCAAGTGTTGTGAGGAGTGGGTGTGTGACCAGATCCCACAAGAAGACACCTTCCAGTCAGCAATGGCTGGTAGGCCCATCGGCAAGTACAATTTTCTTTCATTGCTTTACTATGTTGAAACTCCTGCACCTTTTTCAAATCTCCCAAAAGCCTCTGTCATTGGGTCTGGGGTAAAAGAGGACCACCGATGAATAAAATATAACGAAATATCGTCCCGGGCCCTGTGAATTTCCTTTTCCATACTAAACTTATTTTAACAGCCCTTCACCATTACAATTTCCATTTTGATACAAGATACATGAATTTAACATCCACTTTCTCTTCTTTCAGCATATAGAGAAATAACCGATCAGGGTGTCCAGCCTGAGAGTGCAAAGGACAACTGCATCGTTCAGACCACTGAATGGAGCGAATGCTCTGCAGCTTGTGGCATGGGTGTATCCTCTCGTGTAACCAATGACAATGAGCAATGCCAGCTGGAACGGCAGACCCGCATGTGCATGATCCGTCCCTGCCATGCAGAGCTGGAAAAGGACATAAAGGTAAGATGGGTTGAGAGCACAAAGTAAAGCTGAAAGTATATTTCCCTTGTCCATGTTCCACTCCGGACTGTATAGAGTCCGTATTAAATATTTGTTGTCCTCAATGTAGTGTGCATGCACTGTGTGTTTCCATCCATCCTCACGATAAACAGACTATACTTTGAAAGGCATGGAGTGGAACATTGAAAATTAAGAATATAATAGGCCTTAATGCTGAAATTATGAAGCCCTTGATATGATATGGAGGGGAAAAATAAAAGACATCATGGCCATATATTAAGAATTTGTTACCATGACATTCATTTGAGTGGATACATTTTACTACTTTGTTTTAATTTAGTTAAATCATGGCCATATTGCAAATAATTATGGACATTACAAGTTGGACATGAATTTGACCAATTCTTAATTTCTGGCCATGATTTCGCTTTTTTTTCACGTCATGTGAAGGGCTCCATACGAAAAATACTTTATGCAAGTATTTTAAATTTTATTGCATTCTAAAGTGTGTCGCAAATCATAATGTCATGCAAGCATGCATTGTTGCATGGTGCATTATGGCGGCTATTAGTGTAAAATGTGTTATTGTGCAGTTCAGAAAATCTGAGCAATTTTTTTTAAAATCAAAATAAACAAATGAGTGAAGCACGTTAGTTAAACTGTCACCATGTTTATAGCTATTAAACGGCGCAACATTTTTGAATGTTGAGATTAAATTTTTATTGTACAGCCCATTTTTGTCTGCAAACGGGCTGTACTAGTGATTTAAGAATGAAAAATGTACTATACCTGGGTGTTTACTCTATCGCCTCCTTGAATATGTCTAAAGTTTGTTACTGTAAAAGTAACACAAAAACATATGCATTATGGTACCAAGTGCTTGCAGAAAGTTTGTTTCTGGCCTTAATTTATTTTCAGGAAACCCATAAAAAACCAACTTAAATATTAATAGCCCGCCTCTTCCCCATTACAGAGAGGGAAGAAGTGTGTGCGGACCCCAAAGAGTCAGCGTGGGATGCGTTTCGAGTTGTCTGGATGCCAGAGTGTCAGGCTGTATAAGCCGAAGTTCTGTGGGGTGTGTACAGACGGCCGCTGCTGCACACCTCACAGCACCGTCACAGCCGAGGTGGAGTTCCGCTGCCCTGAGGGCGACACTTTCAGGAAGAGGATGATGTTTATTAAGACCTGCTCCTGTCATCATGATTGCCCCCGTGAGAACGATATCTTCCTTGCCTCACACTCACGGAGAATGATTGGGGACTATGAAAATGACATGTGAGGAGCTGTCCAGTGTAACACACACATACACACGCACACACACTGACAATCAAGCACATGTGCACATGAGGCAGCTCCGTGTTTTACTGAACCCTGAAATACTCACGTCCTGTGAGCATATAAACCTAGAATGTTTGACATGAAGTGGGCATTGATAATGGCCCCACAAAAACGTATCTTCTCTTTTTTTGTATTTTGTGATGCTCTGAAGTCATCTGGCTGTTTGACTGGTCATGCTACAGCAGACCTGAAGCACTGAGAACTTTGTGTTAATAGGATAGTTCACCCAAAAATGATAATTCTGTCATCATTTACTCACTCTCATGTTGTTTCATGCCTATGAGCTGTTTTTTTTTAGTGGACAAAACAAGAGAGTTCTGAAGAATCTTGACGCAGCTCTTTTTCATACGATAAAAATTCATAGTGACCACTTCTGTAAAACTCAGAAAAGGACCACAAAGGAATTAAAATAAATATAGTACATACCATTTTTACATGAGGTAGTTCCGCATTAGGAATAGACAAATTTGAATTAGCAACTTTTTGGTCACTATGAACTGTTATTGTATAGAGAAGGGCTGAATGATGATTCTTTAAAAATTCTCTTTTTGTTCACTGAAAAAAAAGCAATTTGGGTTTGGAATACTGTGAGGTCAAATAATTACATCAATAATTACAATAATTAGATGATTTGTATTATTATTAATGATTATTTTGGGGTTAACAATTCCTTTAAGACATTGTGTACTAATGGAGTAGTTAATTTCAAGAACGTTTTCCTCAATACAGGAATAGATTGAAATGACAATAATGTAATCGTACGATTGATATGTATTTTTTCGTTCATTTGTTAAATTTCATTGGGTCATCATTATTTACGATTATTTTTACCTTACAAAAAGGAAATATATTTAACAACTGACGTAATACATTAAATGTTTGTATCTAATTGAACCCAATCTTTCAAGTATGAAAAATGTAAAATGAGTCCCAAAGTATTTTGGGAAGAAAACATTCCAACAAATGAGGCTCAGATAATGAGATACTGCCTATGTTGTTTACTGTTTATTTAATAGCAAATGAATGGAAAAGAATTGAACAATGACGAATACACCTTGTGTAAATACTGTAAGAAGACCGTGTACAGATTGTACTAATTTATGTTACTGTCGTTTAACTCTTAAATGTAGTTTTTTGTGTACTGTATTACTCTGTGTTCATTGTAATCACCTGGCAATGATACCAGCGAGTTATTTTCTGATGCACTTTTATTTTCCAATAAAGAAATTATATTTTTATATATACTCTGTGGATTATTGAAGTCACTTATACCTATATATTAACAATAAAATGCAACTAAAAGGCAACAATTGAATGTGACTAATACATAAGTATAATTAATACAGCTATAGAGGTCTCACAATAACATCATTTCGGCCACATTTACATTACATGGTTCAAGTGACCCAACTCTGATTTTTTTCCTCCTATGTGGCACAGATCGGATATGAACCACAAATTTGAGGAGTCTGATATTCTCTGATCGGTTTCAGGCCTCAGTCATATGTGGAAATAAATCTAAATCTGAATAGGATACACGCATTTGTGTCTGCCATGTATATGGACTTATCGGATATTCCCATGTTAATGCGAGTCTACGTCATTGAGAAAGCGAGAGTGGCGAATGACGTCAACTCAGGTGGACACCGACCATGATCACATGACTCTTCTCAATACCCAGGCAGCAACAAGGGCTCTCCTATTTATTCTCCCGCCTTAAGAGACCGCTGACCCATAAAGATGGTGTGGAAAGCAAAAGCTTGTATTATCATTTAATGTGTCCATTGCAAATCGAGCCATTTTTACTTGGGAGGTTTTTATGCCAAGTGTAGGCCTATAGTGTACAGATATCGGATATGGGTCACCTTTAAAGGGGTACTTCAGCGATGGGAAGATGAATCTGTATTTAAACTGGGTCATTAATGTAGTAGAAATTAGAAATAATTTTTGAATTTGGTGCCTTCTAGACTGAGAAAACACAGAAAATGTATTTTTGTCTCATGGGGATGAAAGACAACAATTCCCAGAATGCACTGCTTCACTGCCCTACTCTAGGCGCGGCTAGTCGGCTACTGGATTACTGGATCACTTGCCCACCGCGTTCATTTTCATAAAATCAGTTCAGTTAGAGACACTACAATTAAAAACTGAACGTGTCTGTTCGATATAATGCGAGTGAGCCGATTTAGCGTCACAGCACAAATGCAGCAGGATCGGATACATTCATCACATGAGCTGAGATAATCGCGGGATTTGTTTCTATACAAAGCTTAATGCTAATCGCTTAAGTAACCCTTTAATAGAAGATGTGAGCTGATTATCAAAATAATAGTCGACGGATATAGTCAACAAAATTGCAATGGGGCATCAAGACCTGCAGTGCAATGTCTGACACTTTCCTCATGTTCTTTGTTGTGATAAAAGAACCATAAAGGATAGTTCACCCAAAAATGATAATTAGTCCATGATTTACTCTCCCTCAAGTCATCCTAGGTGTATATGACATTCTTCTTTCAGACGAACACAATCAGAGTTATATTAAAAAATGTCCTGGCTCTTCCAAACTTTATAATGGCAGTGGAATCCATAAAAGTGCATCTTCTGAAACTAATCGATTCGTTTGTGTAAGAAAAATATCCATATTTAAAACTTTATAAAGTAAAATTTCTACTGACCAACACTGGGCCCTGCTTCTTTTGCTACTTCAAATAATAAACATTATTCTCACCCATGTTATCCCAAGGTTTATGTGTATATTTAAAACATTTGATTGTGGATCACCACACACTGTTTAGAACTTGTATCCTCAGAAAAACCTTTTACCAAAGCACCATTTTCTAATCCACTATCCCCGCTGCATCCAGAAAATTGGGCCCGTCCTTCATAGTTGGTGTATGAGGTATGAAGGCAAGCATAATTTTTTTTAAAAACAGCTTAAATCGTTAAAAAATATTACCAAAACGCTTGCAAAAAAGCATCAGAATCATATGGCATATAGTTGGCGAAGTTCAACAACTTTTAGTCGGTTAGACATGGGTACAGGAAAAATGGTGACTTTAAATATGGTAAAAGGAGGTTCTGGAATCGCTATGGCAATGCAAGTGCCCAGTAGCATTCAGGTTATGAAGCTTAATTGGGCTAAACATAATGGGTTTCTTTATCGCCCATACTTGGCTATCTGTGGCAAAGTTGAATCTGAAGTGCCCATGTTTTATCAGATTGAGTCAGTTCTGATAATGTGTGAAAAACTGTTGCTTCTCACAGTGCCTTTAGTTACAGTAACTTTTCAAGAACATTTCCATGCATATGAGGTGATCAGATCAAAGCAGGATTTAGTTTTTTTTCATGTTGACAACCTGCATTACCCTAGGCCTTTTGACATAAATATGTCATATGGAGGGAATGACACAACTCTCCTTGTCGTGCCATATTGCTTTCTCTGGTAAACATTTTAATAATGTTAAACATGTTTCTGTCAGAGACAAGGCAATGGGTTTGCAATGCAAATTCACTGACACTGAAATGCTGTATTGTTTTTTACAATAAATGGTGACTGTTGTGATCTAGTGTTATTGTGCTTGTTTTCATTTGATAGTAGTTGATAGTTCTATAATTCAGTAACACTGCATCTTATGATTTATACATTTTTTTAAACACTGTATGGACTTGTCCTAGAAATGAAAAGTAAATATTACACTTAAAGGGTCATTTTAAAAAAAGTAAAATTGTAGTTAAATTAACTCTATACAGTGAAATCATATTACTCTTAACAGTGTGAATAAACTACAGTGTTAAATACTTTTACACATTTCATTGTTATTTTTACACAATATTGAGTAGAATTAACTCTAAAAACTTGACACTGACCAAAGAGTAAATTTTACACTGATTTCGAGTGGGACCAAATGTTATCTGAAACAGAGTCAAAATGAACTCTTTAGGAGTTAAATTAACACTTCAGTTTTTACTATGTAGCTTCCGGCGAACTTCACTAAAATAATCAAATCAGCAAGTTCACATTAGATGAAGAATTAGCAGGAATTATAAGAATTTCAATCATGATAATTCTTGGAAATGTTTTAACATGTTATTGAACTATTGCACTATTGAATAGTGTTGTTACATACATTCTGTGCCGAGGCTTCGGAGCGTGTGTCGAGAAATTCCGGAAGCTTTCAGTAAAGCGGGTATATAAGCATCGCTTTAGACTAATGATGTCATTGATAACATCCGAAGCCTCGCTTTTGATTTGATTTGATTTATTTAACAATTACATTTTAAAAACAAGTACAATCAAGCCAAAAGACCATTTCATTACATACATATATATATATATATATATATATATATATATATATATATATATATATATATATATATATATATATATATATATATATATATATATATATATATATATATGTATGTATGAAATGGCCAAAGAATTATGACCAAAGAATTGATTTACACATATTTGATAGCCCCATTCATTTCAAAACAATATGTTTATTACACAGTCATGTTATACAGTCATGTTATACAATCATTATATAGCCTACCACCAGAAAATACGCATTATATTCATATCATATAAATAGATTATTCTATGTGGAAATTTATTTTTCTTCACTGTTAAAGCTAAGACAGTGTATCACAGATCACATCAGGTCATCTGTAATATAAGCTTGTTTTACACTCTTTGACCACCAGGTGGTATTGTGAGCAATTGAAGCCTCGAGAAATGAACCCTTTTGCGAACCATTTGGCTGAAAAGCTTCAATGCTTCATGAGGCCTCATCTCACCACCACTAGAATTATTAATATATTTGGTCTTGGCAAACTAGATCTGCTATGCTACTGCATAGCCTACAAAGACAAATGGAGGATTTCAGAGGAACTCTGATAGCATGCTGCAGGACTTGCTTACAGCAAACACTGAACCAGGCTATATTTAAATGTTGAGCAAGCAATCTCATTGGCTGCAGGATCATCTGAGGCCAATCAGCTTGTACCATGTGGTAATTATGTGATTGCTTGCAGACTGCATAAGGACCTATCTATCAGCCTGTGTCACATTGAGTTTCATGACTGAACTACATATTGGCTGTATTTTATTTGCTGTATCTATATGAAGTAAGAGTATACAATATTTTATGAAATAACTATTCTAATCAAATAAAATTTAGATTATTATTTATTTTATTTATCCTTTATTTAACCAGGAGATCCCATTGAGATATTAGGCTACATCTCTTCTTCCAGGGAGACCTGGTCAAGACGGCAGCACATAGAGTTTCATATGTAAATAACCCCAAAAACAATTACAAAACAATTAATAAAGATAAAATCAAGAAAAGCACTTACAAGACTCATTTAAAGCACTTTGCAAAAGAAATTTAAAAGAACCCAGTATCTCTAGTTTAATTATTTTTAATTAGTTTAATTATTATCATTCCAAGCCCAGGGAGCATAAAAAGACAAAGCGTGTTTTCCAAATGCTGAGTAACTTAATCAAATGTGCGATAGGGATGTTAAAAAGTTAAAATATTTGAAATATAAGAAGGTTAGAAGTGCCTTAGCAATGAATATATTTGCAGTTTTTTCCTATGGTGTAAAGATGTCCA